>CM063529.1:1200000-1800000 GCA_032199755.1 Ambrosia artemisiifolia | reverse complement strand
TTTCATAACCTCCTGCATCATAGCTTCAAAGTTTTTTCGTTGGTTGTAAATAATATCTTTTCAAATAACTTCAAATTCGGTTTTTTTTCTTTCATGGTCCACTTCAAGCTCGACTTTTTTCTCTGCTCATAACAACTAAATAAGGATAAACTGTAGAGTTGTCATCCTCCTTTGGCTTGTAGTTCTTCATTTGTTCCTTATCAGTACTAAAATAAACACATAAAAAAGCAACATTATAATTATAAATGCGGAACCAAACATTAGTACTAAAATTTTTATAAAAAAAGCAACATTATAATTATAAATGAAGATAAGAAAACAATAATTTTCAACTGGAAAAATAAACACATATCGATCTTACGCATCCATATGCATTCCAGTATCAGCCAAATATTTGACTCCGGTGCTTTCCAAGAATAAGAAAACTGAACTCTTGATATATGGTAAAATAGATGCAAGAATGTCTGCACACCCAAAAAAAAAAGTGCCTGCAACATAAAAGAAATTATTTGTATATCAAACCTTATAAAAGGAACTAGATTTTTACCCACGCAGCGTCAATCCAACTTTGAACTTAGGTAATCATGTACTGAATCTCGCAGATCCCAAATCGACTGACATACAAACGTACATGTTAAGATATGTTTACAATCAATCATGCTGCACAAACTTAACTATTCACTGCTGTAAGATTTTAGTAACGTGTGTAGAGTGCGGCGATAACTGTACGTAGCTTCGACTGTGTCTGACCGACATTAGTCATCTTGTATGTTATTGATACGTCGTTCTGCAACAAACAAAATATAAAGAAATAAGGAAATGGGGGGCCTAGAAAATTGCATCATTGCCCGTCGGTGCAAAGATTTAGTATTTTATATCTCTTCTCTTCGCTCTTTGCTTGATTGTACCATGGTACTATTAGGTGAAAAATGTTTGATTCGTGCTTAATTCCTTTCTCTTTACCCAATGGTGAATATGTTTTCTTTTCCTTTCTGTATATGATCTTGTCTACTTTGTTAGTTGCAGGCTTGCAGCCATAGCCGATCGAGTTTTGCCTAGCGTGTAATTTCATAAAAACACGACATGAACCAATACACCAATCAGCTATCAATATTCTACAATAAAACTTCCAGTCCAATCTCAGAAACTCAAAAAAACCAGATTAAATTCAAGCAGATAAAAAAAGTACCGGGCTAGTGATAGGGTCTGCGGAAAAGAAGCGGGTCAAATCTTCGGTTCCTGTCACCACAACATGATTATTTTAAATTACAAGACAGATCTTGAATTTAAATTAAAAAAATACTCAAAGTAGGTTGAAAAGGGTAACAGTAAGTTTTTCACATACTACCTGCAGCATAGAGAAATGATTCCATAAAATACTCAAGGTAGGTTGAGTTGACTCTTAATGCGTAGAAGGTGGATTTTTTTTTATTTAAATAAATAAAACCTTACTAATAATTTACTCTAAAAGTTATGTTACAGGTAAAATAATTTAGTTTTACCAAGCATATTTAACACACTATATCTATTGTATTGTAAAGTACTTAAAAGAGAAATAAATTAAGTTTTGTTTTGACCAAAAAAAAATATATGAAAATTAAGACACTTGAACCTGTAACCCGATATATTTGGTACGCGCACAGCCGCAAACACATACACATCATAAGTTTTTTGACCTGAACCTGTGTTGACCCGTTACCATCCACCCATTTACCATCTCTACATTATGGGATGCAACATTGAAATAATACCAACTGTTGAATCCATGAAAGCAAAGGCGTTAATCCAATTCATATTTACAAAAACCTTGACAACTATACCGATCATTATCTTTAAATGCAAGCGAATATAGTTCTAGTATGCACTTTAATTGAGTGAAACGTTTGAATCGTCTCAAGAAGCGCAACAGCCAAATCCAAACATCAAGAAACATGTATCACAATCCATATATCAGCAGAAACATTTTACTTGCACGGGTTTAGAACACCGAGTCAACAACAAAAGATGATTGAACGTCAGAAAACAAAAAAGTAATATGGAACACACCGTCAAATCAGCAAAAACGTACTCCATACCAAAGAAACGGAACAAAGCACTAACGAATTTCTAAACTAACATCGATAAATCAATTATATCATAGAGACACATTCTTTTGATAACCAAAATATACATATGTTGCGTCTTTAAAATAATAAATATTATCATGTTGGTATCAACCAGATAACTACCTAACTTCCTACATATATTCAGCTCTGTAACTTTTATAGCAAGATATGTCCAAAATGTGAATAATTACAAAATAAATCACCAATTCATAAACGATTTAAAACATTAAGCTAGTTTGTATCTCATGTGTAATCCCTCACATAAGCCCTCTTGCTTATCTCTAAAAAATTACTTACATGAAGGCTCCACATTGTCTTTTACAAGAAACATGACTAAAAATACAAACTGGTGAATCCTAAATTAATTGTTAACAAAAGCAAAACTTAATGATCTTTCCATCAGGTACTTTTAATTTAATATAAAGACATAACATTACTAAGGAAAAAAAATAAAAGTTCCGATTAAAAAACCTTTCAAATATCCAAGTTCACTTCTTTAGTTGATGCTCAAGGCTTTGAGTCAGGGTCGAGCAAGGACTTAGCGCTGCTTTCAGAATACTTAAGCCCTGCAAACAAAGTGGTAATAATAAAAATAAACATATTAAAGGCTTACAACCAGACTTAATATTATATATAAGATGATACCTCTTTCTCGATATCTTAGACCTTCACTTTCAACTTTAGCCTAATCAAGATGACATCAAATATCCAAAGCAACGTTAAAATAATGAATAAAAATATCCAAAGCAACATTAAAATAATGAATGCTAATTGTTGAAGCCGTTTGAGTGGTTGAAGGAAAGGAACCCCGCAATCGTTCATTGATACTCTCCTTTGTCATGGATTTTTGGTTGATGAAACCCTAAGCGAGGCACCCTTAATGAATATGATGAGTAACTGACAAATCGTCGTACCAAGACACCACTATTATCTTCATTCGGTGACGGCGATTAGGTGGCTGGGGGTGTATAGGTGTCTGTTGAAAGGGTAGAAATGGGTTTGAAGAGCAGAGGAGGAGTAGGTCTTATCTTGAGGGAGAATGTGAACACTTGTCTCTGCTTTTCATTTTTAGTCAAGACAAATTTATTTAAACAATAAAAATCATTTAGAGGGATAATTTCCCTCCCAAGCGGGAAACAAATTTTCGGTGTAAAATTTAGAGGGATAATGTCAAAATTTTTTAAAATTGTGTTGGATCTAGAATATTTTTTAATATATATATATATATACACACACATATATTTATCTTTTGTTTTAAATCCGTAATTTTAATTTTAACTTGGTGAAATTTTTTGTGAATATAAAAAAAATAATTTGTTTTTACAGTAAAAAACGTTGGATGTATTTAGCGGCATATAAGCAAAAGCCATAAATAGGTATGTTGCGTAAAAGTGGCACACTTAAAGTGCTATTAAAAGATTAATTTTGCGGCATAGGAGATATATGACATACTATGGGTCAAGCAAATATTGCACACATAAAGTGTCATTAAAACCCTATATTAGTGGCACATTGTTAAATGATACTAAGAGAGTGTGCCACTAAAATCTTAATTTTATGGCATAAACTATAAAATGCCACTAAAAGTATGAAGCAAACAAATGTAGCTACGTAAAGTGCCACTAAAGCTCTATATTAGTGGCACAAGGGCTAAATGCCATTAAGAGTTTGTGCCACTAAATGACAATTTTTTTGTAGTGAATCTAAAGTATATGTGACATTATTAATTAGATAGTATAAATGGGAACTTCAAAAAGGATTTAATATTAATGAAGAAGAGTATATAGCAATTGAATGATAGTGCAAAGACGAAAGGATCAAGTAATTTATTTCCATCTAACTTTTTAAAATAAAAGTTGTATTTAACTTTTCATAATGCAGCCTTTTAGAAAAAAAAGTTGCAACATTTAGTAACATGTGCAACCTTTAAATAAAAAGGTTGCAAATTAAGTACTAGTTTGCAACCTTTTATGAAAAAAGTTGCATTAAATCTTTTAATGCAACCTTTATGTTCATCGGAGTTGCATTATATTCAAATGCAACTTCTTTGAAAAATGTTGCTTCTAAAAGGTTACATTAGGCCTATTTTCTAGTAGTGAAAGGCGCTGTAACTGCTGAAAACAGCGCTGAAACGCACTGAAACGCGCTGAAACGCGCTGAAATGGCGCTGAAATGCGTTGTAACTGCTGAAAACAGTGCTGAAACGCACTGAAACGCGCTGAAACGGCGCTGAAATGCGCTGTAACTGCTGAAAACAGCGTTGAAACGCGCTGAAACGCTGTAACAGCTGAAAACGGCGCTGAAACGCGCTGAAACCCTGTAACAGCTGAAAACGGCGCTGAAACGCGCTAAAACGGCGCTGAAAGGCGATGTAACTGCTGAAAACAGCGCTGAAACGCACTGAAACGCGCTGAAATGCGTTGTAACTGCTGAAAACAGTGCTGAAACGCACTGAAACGCGCTGAAACGGCGCTGAAATGCGCTGTAACTGCTGAAAACAGCGTTGAAACGCGCTGAAACGCTGTAACAGCTGAAAACGGCGCTGAAACGCTGTAACAGCTGAAAACGGCGCTGAAACGCGCTACAACAAAATCATGAGAGCTAAATTATTTAAATTTAAGTAACGCTATACTCATATATTATATAGTAGCATGACATACCATCTTCATGTACCTCCTCTTCGCCAGGCTAAAGACCTTTGCTTAGCAAGTGACTAAAGTCTATGACATCATCAACATCTATGTAGATTCCTACAACCAGAACAAAAAAGTTCAACGTTATTTACAACAATTTGAAACATTTGAATAGATTTGAAAGCAGAAAAATCAAACAATTTTAATTTTCAACTCAAGAGCATCAAACTAATTTTTACACATTCAGCATATGTATCTTATCCGCTGATGAATGACTATAAATATGATCATTTTCTAGAGTGAATTTGAGACATATATCACCTTATGTGTAGCTTTACATATTCAGCAACGGTTATCAGAACAAGAATGGCTCCAAACTTAATGGCCTTGACCTACATTTTAATGGTAAAAATATAATTATAGTAAAGTAGATCTTTGAACCACATGTACAAACACGGTGTAATCAGCAAAAACAGCAACACAGATCTATAATCGAATCAATTTCAACGAAATGTATCGATACAATTTCAAATATAACTAACAACATGCAAGCAAAATACTTCGTAATCAACAAAATCAGATCTATAATCGATACAATTTCAAGTTTAACTAACAAAATGCAGTCAAAATACTTCGTAATCAACGAACCTAGATCTATAATCGAATGAAATTCATATTTAGCTAACGAAATGTAATCAGAAGACAGCATAATCAACAAAATCAACAAAATAAACAAAATCAAATCTATACTATAAACAATTTCAAAAACAACAAACGAAATGCAACCGGAATACCTCTAGGTACGAAGGATGAGCAGCAGGATTCTTAGGTTTTCTCGGTGCAGAAGCTTTCTTCGTCTTCTTAGCTTTCGTCTCCTTCACCTCCGTTTCAACAGGAGGATTCTCCGTCGTGGTGACGTCAGCGGTCTCCGTCGCCGCCGTAGTAGGCTCCGTCTCAACAATCGGTTTTTCCGTCGCCATTGCTAGGGTTACGTTAAGGACTTAAGGTTAGGACTGTAGTTAAAAAAATCAAGACTTGAAAGTAGAACCCTAGATCTGCAAGTTTAGAGCAAACACAAACATCAGATTCAATAACTAAAGCGCGTGACTTAAACAAATCAAAAAGAGGTTGTTGGACTTACCTCAGGTTACCGGAACCTACCTCAACCACCATCTCAAGTCGGGAACCCGCCTCCGTTGCCACTGATCTGGAACCCTAGAGCAAAAAATGTGGATCTAGAACCCTAGAACCAAAAAAATACCGATATGCTTTACACTACACACCATGTCATCATTAAATCTGGTGAAAACTTGCTCATGCATCACTAATTAGCAGCTAGAAACCCTAGAGTAAAAAATCGCCAGAGAAAAAGGGTGACATTTGTAGATGTTCTTGAATCTAGAGAGAGAGAAAGAAGAGGCAAATAATGAGATCTAAAGAATGAAACCTAATATGTGTATCCGGGTTTTTTTTTAGGCTTAGGGGGCTTGTACATGATGCATCTAAGCTTGCACTTAAGAGTTTTTATGCATTGGATCATTGTACAACATGCTTTCAAGGCTTGTAAAGTGGCAAATGACCATTTCTGCCCTTCCTATATGCTTATTAATATAGTATAGATATAGGGTAGGGTTAGGATACAAAGGGTGTGTTTTGTGAGAAGGGTGAGAAGTAATTATGTCCTTTAGATCATGCTAATGAATGGCTAAGATTAAATGGATGGCAAAGTTGTAAATTATGTTACAATTTAATTAATATATTGAATCATGTGAGGGTATACTTGTCAAAATACCAAAAAAACAATTAAACACCTCCTTAATTTAAGGAGACTTTCTCTCTCTCCTTTATACCTCCCTCTCTCTCTCATGCATTTTCTTACGGTTCTCTCACATCTCTTAAAGATAAAAACAAAAATCTTTTAATATTTGAAATTAATGATAGATTCTTGAAGATTTGAAATTAATGATAAGAGTTTTGTATGCTCTGTTTTCAAAACCTTGTTTTGTTCTATTTTCATTACGTGTATAATAGGGATGGTCAGGATTTTTTTTGTGATAAAACACATAGTTATGTTTATAGGATAGTGATAAAACACATAGTTAACCTGATAGATGGTTTTGAGTGGAGACATCATGTTTGATGTTCTTTGTGTGTTTTATGTTTATCAAATGGTGTTAAAACACAAAGTTGATTCGATGGTAATAAAATATAATGTACAGCAATGGGGTGACCTTTGTAAAGTGATAAAACACCCTAGATTGTTGATACGATGGTGATAAAACACAGTGTATTGTTAAAACACAAAGTTGATCCGATAGTAATAAAACACACTGGATTTTTGAGACGATGGTGATAAACACAGTAGATTGTGATAAAACACAAAGTTGATTCGATGATGATAAAACACATTGGATTGTATAGTAGAAAATAATATCATATTCATTTAGGCCATGGAGAAAAAAAAGTAAATAAAATATTAGAGAAAAAAAAAAGACAGGCAAATACAAATGCACCTAGAGATCGGAACTAATCTCATATTGTATAGACATAGTAATAATATATTCCACCCTTGTTTATTTTGTGTATTGTTTATACTCGTAACAGTGGGAGGCAACAAAAAAGTTATTTAAATATAATAAAATAACTGCTTAAATGTATTCTCCAATAAAAAAAATTAAGCATCATAATCTAAATTCTAATCCCGTAAATCTCTCAATCGGATTACGTGATTGATTTTTTAAAAAACTTGAATAATTATGTATTTACTTTATTACCCTTATAATTAAAATAATATCCTGCCACGTGTCACTCCCATAAGCCTTCTTACCCTTCTCACAAAAAGAGGCTTTTGTACCCGAACCTCTATCTATCTATATATATATATATATATAGACGCATAAGTAGGGTTTGACGATGAGGATGCAGGTTACGCGGCCACGATGGATAACTTGAACTTTAAGTGCGCTGCGGATTAAATCAGAGCTGAAACCCTCAGCTTTGTACCTGTCTGAAACTTTGGGGCTTCGACCGCAACCGCAATTTATGATGAATCGGTGACGTTTGTCACAGTTTCCGGTGGTATTTTGTTACATACAACATAAAAACGTCATCGTTTGCCGATTAATCTGATGACGCTTTCACGGTAAAAGCAGCTGATGACTATCTCTGACCATGACCACTTGTAGATCTGGTTTCAGATGTTGATTGAGAAATTATAGTAGATTTAGGTAGGAGGATGAAACTTTGGGAAAAGATAATAAGAAGAGTGTTTGATTTTTATAGTAGGGTTGGAGAGATGGTTAAAAAACGAAAAATAAAAAAAAACCAAAAATTTGCACCCTGTTATGCCACGTGGCACAATCAAGGGAGGGTTGAGGCCCCCATTGAACGCCATGTCAGCAAATATCAATTCTTTTATATATTACTAGCTGATTACCCCGGGAAGGTCCCGAGGTTGAAAAATTTAATATGACCTAACAAAAATGATAAAAGAAGAAAACTCAAATCACGAAAAGAGTAAATAACTTAAACATAATCAATCTTAGTTAAAAAATTCACTACTTGATAACCTATTGCAAATGGCTCAAGTTAACTAACCACAAAATCTCTCAATCACTTCATGTCTATATATTCCCTAACCTAAAACCTAATCAGTAATCATCTAAACAATCACTTATGTAAGCTGCAACTATTTAAATACTCATCAATCTCTAATGACTTATATAATTCTTAACCTAATCAACTAAACAATCACTTAAGTTGGAAGTTGTAACCATTAAAAAACTTATCACATCTATGTACCAAGTCTCACAATACTAATATTGATACCTAACATAAAAGAATGTATAACTCTAATATTAACACCTATCATAAATGCTAAAAAATGCATAACTCTAAATCAAATATTCAATACATAACCTACCTAACCTAAAACAATCTATAAATCCAATGCTAACATCATAATCCTAATATTGTTTTACTTAACAGTAACCATAAACGGAATGGACAAAAGTTATGGGACTTACCACCATAATCAGGTCCTAATCGGAATTATAAACGGAATCCAGATCCCATAACTATTGTAACCGTCACTGTATGAAGAATATGCAAGTCCAGTTCATTAGGGGGTTGAATTAGAAGAGAGTGAGTTTAATTAGAACGACCCTATTAATATAACAAAGAATTCCTCAGAAGCTTTGACCAAGATGGACACTGCAATAATATATACACACTTAATCCCTTTTGCCTTGCTTTCAATTCACGCCTCCACACGACACACCTGTCTTATCCTTGACCTTCCACCAATCCATAAGATTCATTCATGACTCATCACTGTTATAATATCATATATATCACATTCATGAACTGCACCAAGGATAAATAACAAATAGCAAGAATGCAAAGAGAAGAGAGATGGTACGATGAGAGAGAGGGTGTCGTGAATGAGGAAATCAGCCGCCTCTGGTCTTCTTCTCCGGTCAGTAGTCTATCAGCCGGTCATCTTCTCCGGTGGAATCTCTTTGTTCGGCAACCACCAACCAAACACACCTATGACCTGTTCCGGTCATCTTTTCAGTAACAGATGCAAATAATGAGTTACATATTAAAAAAGAAATATTTTTATGTGTAAATGTTGAGGAGAATTAAGTAGACTACCACTTGTTTGACCACCGTTCCCAGAATTGCTTTCCGATTGCTTTGATGATGAGGAGGATGGTATCCCTGACGTCTCGATCGATGTCTTTTTTTTTTAATTTGGATCAAAACAAATAAACGATGGTGAGGGCAGAGAGAGAGAGGAGAGGAGGTAGGGTTTGGGTTTGTAAAAGAGTAAATAAGATGGGATAAACTAATAGGGTTTTATCAAATTTGATTAAAAAACAAAAAATAAAAAAAAATAAAAAAAAATAAAAAAATGCACCTCATTATGCCAGGAGATTGCAAGAACCAGCCCCCATAGCGTTCCTACGTCTGATGTCTTGGAGATTGATTCTGCTGCGCCAAACACCTTACACTATGTAAGGGACGGAAAAAATATGGAGAACGAGATTCATCTGACTACAAAGCTTGGGTCCACTGTTGGTGTTGATCTGTCCGATTTCCAGGAGTTAATTCACGAATCTATTGTCAAGGAGGGGATACAATCAGGTTTTAAATGAATTTCTTGTCAATTAATATTCGCGGGCTTGGTGGTAATGGTAAAGCGGGTAAGATTAAACTGTTGAAAGAAAAAAATGGGGTTAAATTTTTAGGGGTTCAAGAGACCCATTTGGAGAATTTTGGTAATTTTGATTTACACAACTTGTGGGGTAGCGATGGGTTTGATTTTGATGTTGTTGATGCGACGGGTAGATCCGGGGGTATCATTAACGTATGGGATCCAAAGGTGTTTACAAAGGCTTTTTCTGTCAAGCATCGGAACTTTCTTTTAACTTCCGGTCGCTTGGTGGATGATGGTACGGTGATTAATTGTGTTAACGTTTATGCGCCACAGAAATTGGGTGAAAAAAGGGAGCTTTGGGACTCTATTAAAGGGGTTCTGAATGGGTTGGAAGGGATGGTGGTTATCATGGGCGATTTTAACGCGGTTAGGGCCCCGGAGGAGAGAAAAAATTCTCGCTTCAATCACCGGTGTGCGTCCAATCTGAATAAGTTTGTGGATAGTTTGGGTTTGTTTGAGTACATTATGAGGGGCAACAAGTTTACTTGTTTAACGGTTAAGGACAACGAATTTAAATTGAGCAAGATTGATCGCTTTTTTGTTTGTCATAGTTTTTTCAACAGGTGGCCAGAAGCTGTGTTGAGAGCCTTACCTAGAGATTGTTCCGATCATTCCCCCTTGTTGCTTTCCCTGGTGAAGACAAAATCTGGCTCCATTCCTTTTCGTTGGTTTAATTCGTGGTTAGACAGGGATGGATGCAAGGAGGAAATTATCAAAGTGCTTGAAAAGCCGGGGTATGTTGGTTCTCCCGATGTTCGGATTTCGCAGAAGTTTAAGGCCCTAAAAGCTGCGCTTAGCTCCTGGTGGTTACGAACTAAGAAGAATGAAGAAGAGGCTTTATCTAATCTGCAAGGGGATATCTTTCGTCTGGAAAAGGCGATGGAAGATAGGGATTTAGAAGAGGAAGAGATTTGGATTTGGGAAAATAGCAAGCAAGAGGTCGATTTTCTTAACCAATGCAAGCTTAGAGATCTTAAACAAAAATCGAGGGTTCGGTGGGCTATGCATGGGGATGACAATTCAGCGTTTTTCCACGGGATTGTTAACGGGAGAAAATCCAAAAATTCCATTCCAGGTTTATTGGTGGATGGTAGATGGATCTCTAAACCTTCGCTTATTAAGCGTGAGGTATTGAAACATTTTAGAAGCCTCTTCACGGAAAAGTTTTCTTCGAGACCTTTGTTACGATGTGACCGCATTAAACGGATCCCTCAAGATTGCCAATCTGCTTTAACAGCGAAGTTCACCAAAGATGAGGTAAAGTCGGCGGTTTTCGATTGTGGGTCGGATCGGGCTCCTGGCCCGGACGGTTTTAACTTTAATTTTATTAAGACTTTTTGGCATTACCTGGAAGATGATTTTTGCGCTCTGCTGGATACTTTTTACGAGTCGGGTGTCTTTAATAAAAGTTGCAGCTCATCCTTTATCACTTTGATTCCGAAGTTGAAAAATCCAGTGGGTTTATCCGATTACAGACCGATTACTCTAGTTGGGGCCATTAGCAAAGTGGTGTCCAAGGTGCTTTCTATTCGGATCAGGAGAGTTCTTGGGTATGTGATTTCGGACACGCAATCGGCTTTCTTAAAAGATAGATATATTTTAGATGGGCCTTTGATTCTAAATGAGGTTTATGGGTGGTTACGTAAGCGCAATAAGAAAGCCTTTATGTTGAAGATTGATTTCGAGAAGGCTTACGATAATGTGAACTGGGGGTTTTTAATTGATATGATGGATCAAATGGGTTTTCCACATAGATGGGGGAGATGGGTTCAAGGGATTTTGGAGTCCGCTAGATCCTCGGTGCTTGTTAATGGTTCTCCCACTTATGAGTTTCAGTGTGAGAAAGGTATTCGTCAAGGAGATCCCCTTTCTCCTTTTCTTTTCTTGATTGTTATGGAGGCTTTGACTTGTATTTTGGAGAAGGCTAGCGAAACCGGCGATTTTAAAGGTATAAATGACTCCAACACGGGTTTAAATATTTCTCATTTACTGTACGCAGACGATGCCTTAATTATTGGGGAATGGTCGGAGAGTAATATTGAAAACACAGCTAGACTCCTTCGAATTTTTCACTTGTGCACCGGTCTAAAAATCAATTTGAAGAAATCGGTTCTTTTCGGTGTTGGGGTTGACAGCGAAGAGTTACATACTATGTCCCATATTATTGGTTGTAAAGTTGGTGATTTTCCGTTTGATTACTTGGGCATCAAAGTGGGTGCCAACATGAACCGCGTCTGTCATTGGAGTCCGGTTGTGGAGACGGTTAGCTCTCGCTTATCGAAATGGAAAGCAGACAGTTTGTCAATGGGAGGTCGTCTCACTCTCATTAAGTCCGTTTTATCCAATCTTCCCATTTATTACTTATCTCTTTACAAAGTGCCGACTGAAGTTGTCAATCAAATTGAGAAAATGATGAGAAGCTTTCTTTGGGGTGGGTCGAATGGTGTGAACAAAATGCATTGGGTTTCTTGGGATATTGTCACATCCCCGAAATCTAATGGCGGTTTGGGCATATCTAGGCTTTCTGATGTGAATATGGCTTTAATTACTAAGTGGGTGTGGAGGTTCAAGAAAGATCCGCATAGCGCTTGGAGGAAGACGATAGAGGCGATTCATGGTGGAAAAGGTAGATGGCATTTTACTCCGGTTAACAGCAGTTTACCTGGCTGCTGGAAATCGATCAACAACTTAGTGGGAAATTTGAAGCTCGGGGGCAAAGAGATTCAACAATGCATTCGTGGGTCAGTGGGTTCAGGAGCTGCTATAAGCTTTTGGTTTGATAACTGGTATGGTACGTCGAAGCTTTGTCATCGCTGGCCGTGCCTTTTCACCTTGGAAAAAAGCAAGAGATGTTCGGTTCGAGATAGATTACAGGTTCGTGATGGTACTCTTGTTTTCGTGGACAATTGGCGACGTGGTCTTTCTTCGGTTGAGGAGTTATCGGAATATAGTGACTTGCTTGAAATGGTTCCCAAATGTTCTGTGTCGCATGATAAAGACGGCTGGGTTTGGGATCCTGATCCAAACAACGGTTTCTCGGTTAGTAGTGTTAAAAAAGCTCTTATCAAGGATCGAAATGACAGGAGAGACCATAGTATGGTTTGGACCGGGTGGGTTCCGTTAAAGGTGAATTTACACGCGTGGAGACTTGAGATGGATCGCCTTCCAACCAAGATCAATCTACAAAGAAGAAGTATAGACGTTGGCGATGGTATGTGCGTTTTTTGCCATTCGGTTGTTGAATCGGCCTTGCATCTTTTCACCGGGTGCATTTTATCTAGTGGGGTGTGGCAAGGTATAGAAAATTGGTGTCGTTTGGACCCGACTTACTTTTTTGACATCAAAGACATATTCTCCTTACCCTCTTCGGTTCCAGGCTGCCCCTCGAAAAAGAAAATCCTTAGAGGGATTGTGATGACGACGTGTTGGGTTATTTGGAAGACTCGCAATCAAGTGATTTTCGAAGACATCAAGCCCCGCGTTTATGATATGATTGCTTGCATCAAATCTTCGACTTTTTTGTGGTTTTATAGTCGATATAAGGACGATAACATTAGATGGAAGGATTGGTGTAGATACCCTATGTATATGCTGTAATTGTTTGTGTTTTTGGCGGTCCGTTCTTTGGCGGGCTTAGCCGTTTTCTAATGAAATTTATCTTTCAAAAAAAAATTATGCCACGTGGCATATTTAAAGGGGGATTAAGGCCACTATTGAATGACACGTCAGCAACTATCAATTCTTTTATATATATAGATAGATTATTATTATTATTATTATTATTATTATTATTATTATTATTATTATTATTATTATTATAGATATAACATGGATTTTTCTTGTGTTGTGTTCCCGAATTCACTTAAGGAGAGAAAAAAGAAAGAAAATTGAAGGAAAGAAAAGTTTAATTAGGTTCCAGAGTTTTTTTTTAGAAAAAAATGGAAGGGAAGAAATAAATGTGTGTTCTAGAGATTTTTTTAAAACGAAAAGAAAGGATAATAAGTAAAATTGAAGTCAAATGTCAGCATTCCAAATTGAAAACAAATAAAAGAAAAAGAAAGGAAAAGACATTGGAGGAAGAGAAAGGGAAGAAGACATCCCCCGTTCTTTTACTTTCTCTTTAAATGAACTCGGAAACATATCGTTACTTCTATCTTCAAAATCATAAATAAAAACCTAATTAACAAGATTGTGTGTTATTCAGTTTGTATATTTAGTTCTTTATTATTCCTTCATCAAGAGTCGTTTATCACATCTTTATGGACATAACATTTTTCAGTGTTATAATAGCTCGAAAAATAGTCTTAACGATAATTTTATGCTTAGAAACACATTCTAACGAGTTGAGGATTGTATATATTATTGGAGTAATGGATTTAAATAATCTCAATTATCACCTACCGGTTGTTGCATGTCCCAACTAAAGAAATATGCACCGGTGGTCCAAACTTTTGACATATTGACCGCCAACGAACCCAAACTGAGTGCTAACTCTGTTGTTTGTTAATGATGTGGCATGCTATACGTGTCAAAACAAACGCCCATTCACGCATAAACCACCGCCGCTAAAACCATCAATCACTACCATGACAACCATTACCATCAACAGCCACCACTGCTACCACCAATCTCCACCACAACCACCACAACCACCACCACAACACCTATTAATTCATCACCGTGGTCACCACCTCCAATTGGTCACATGCAACTCAAAGTTGAAACCCTAGGTTAACAAACTTACCCTAATCGTTGAATTGGGGCGACCAGAAAGATATTAACCGCCACTAATCATCGATCTGAGCCCTAAAACGCCACTATCTTTGTCGTCCTGAACTACCATTAATAGCCACCTCTGTCGTCGTCTTCACTCTCTTTGTCCGTCTCTCCATCGCTTTCACTCTCCATAATCCACACCCCCCTCTTTCTCTTTATCTGCGATTGTGTGTGGCCCGATGTATGTGATGGTGAATTATAGTGGGTCGTCTTAGATGGTGGTGATGGTGGTAATGCCGGCTATCCGTCTTCGGTGACGAGAAACAACAGACAATAATGATGGTTTAGAGTTCTAGTATACGTGATGTGAGCGCCTCTGCTTTTAGAACTTAAACACCTCGAAACATCTCATTAAGTCACACTTACTAAATAAAAGTTACAAGATTTATATGATACAACTTAACAATAAACAAATCAAATTAAGAGACTTTTTCAAAAATCAATGATTACATTTGTCACAATTATCCAAATAAATATATCTCCTTAATTGCTCACTAACCAAATTATTGATTTAAGCAATCCAATCAGTTAAACATTAGTTGCTACATTCAATGTACATAAGTACATTCAGTCAGATAAAATCATATAATTAGGCCAAAGGAACTTTAATAAAAACTATTATTAACAACACTGACATCTTAACAACAAAATGAAATTATTGTAACACCGACGTGAGAACCCCTAGAATCGGGGATGTGGGTTTTCTCTTTTCTGGCTATTAAAGCATTCACAACCCATTCCCATCCTCAACCATATAATTTAAGAAAAAATCATAGTTTTCTAAATTTGTCTTTCACTTTTTCTGTTTTTCAATGTCTCTCACATCCCATTCCCCATTCATATCCCCTATAAGCATTTTTTTATTATTATTTTCTTTCTTTAAAACCAACATCAAACAACTCCAATTTCAATTTGTATTATTTTATTATTATTAAATGAGATGGGAGAAGTATGGAAGACCCCATATATGAGGGCTTAACATAGGTTTTTCTGCAAATTTTAGAAATGGGGTATGGGGATAGGGGTTAGGATGGAGTGAGTTTTTGTGGAATTTTCTTAAATTTTAAAAATGGGGGATGGGTTGTGAATGCTCTTAGATGATTAACATTTTTGTACCCTTCGTGTTTACAACATAACTCTATTGCATCCCTGAGGGTGTGAATTTTCGGCATGACATGAACCTCAAACGGAATTTGTGGGTTTGGGTTTAATGCATAACGAGGTTTAGGTTAATTGCATGTGGAACCCGCCAGCCCATTTATCTAAACGGATCGGTTGGGTTGACCCGTTTGATCTTGATATTAAATATTTTGTTTTTTGGGTATTTTATGTAAAAAAACAGTTTTAAGTAATGTTATATATGGAAAAAATCAAGTCAAACGTGTCGTATTCGGATCAACCTGTAAATATTCGGTTCGTGTTCATATGTCTGACATATATTTCGGGATCGGGTCGTGCTCAGGTTCGGGTCCTGTTGAAGCTGCAAACACGACTCGTTTAATACCCATACTAATGACTAAAGGCTGAAATTCTTAACACTGCCAGAAACCTACGCGACAAAAATATGTTTTCAGTCAACTAATTTAAACATTTAGGAAAAAACACTTTGGTAATTTTGTTTTTCCATTTTTCATTTTACATAGTTACTCATAGTAATTTTAGCTTTTCTTTTTGTCACAATATTAAATTTACTATCTCACTTATACTCACCATTAAACATATTACCGATAACTCACATATATTGACGGATTTAGAGGGTTGAAATGGTAGGTGTGTGCCCACCTTAGATCCAACCCAGAGCTACTATGCCCTTTTTCCATTTCAATGTATTGATTCATTTGACTATAAAATGAAGCCCAACATCAACTGAAGCCCATCAAAAAATTGAGTGAAGGTCTGAGCTAGGCCATTTAGCGATCTAATACATTGATTTGAATATCGATAAGTTCATAGTTTATATTTGATTTTGACTTAATGATTTTAATACATATTACTTGCTAATTTATATTTACATAACTACATATTTTAAATTGTACATTGCTTTGCGTTCTACCTATGATGGTTTGATTATTTGATGTCTTTGTAATGTCTTCAAGCAAACTAAACACAAGGTAATGAACTATGTTATTTTATCATTATTTCCTTTTTTTCTCTCTCATATTTAGCCGACGTGTAATGTGCCCCCTACAAAAAAATTATGTGTCTGACACTGCTCGCATACAACCCAACAACTCAGTTATAATTCATCAACATGTACGACTCACTTAAAAAATCATAAATAAAAAACCTAATTAACAAGATTGTGTGTTATTTGTATATTTTGTTCTTTAAGGTTTCTTCTATTCTCCAACACATTCTCTTAGCTTGATTGTTAGAAAACTTACATTGTGATCGCCTCAACGCCTCTTGTACATGAAGCTCTCGTGATTCAAAGTCTTTGTACTTGCTACAATAAAATGAAAAGAGAAAACGAAATCATAGAATTTTGAAAAGGAACCGGGCTTGTGTTTGACACAATTCCCTTAAACAGATTCGTCGTCTGTTCCCAGGGTACACCGGTTCAACAGTGCGGCGCGGTGCACTGCGGACTATCCCACTTGCCTGAAAGATAACCGGACTTCGATTGAGTTTGTTCTCTACATATATGTGTGTGTATGCATCTCTTTTCTACATGTCCAAATGGGGCACAAAACCTTCCATTATATATGAACATGGATGTATGAAAAGTCTTCTTAATTAGAGACTTAATTTGAGACATAAAGACTCTAATTAAGTGACATAAAATCTCTAATTAAAAGAAATAAAGACCTCTAATCAAAGACATAAAACTCAAGAGTTTTAGTCTTTAATTCACCACATTAAGGTCTTATTAATAATTATAATTTATCAAATTATAATTTCAATAAAATCCATTCACATATTTCCAACAATCCCCCACATGAATGGAGATTATTCAAAACACACAAAAGTTTCAACAAACCCCCACATGAACGAGAGTCATGCTCAGAAACAATCTCATTCCGATTAAATTTCAACAGTTGAGTTTTGCATACGATAGGTAGGTGTGACCCTTTGAACCTTCGCTTATGAAACGCACTTAGCCCACTGGCTCTGAGTAGAACGCGATGTCTTTGAACTCGTCTGCCGTTTGTGTGGACGACAATACGCTTCACACAAAACTCTCCTTGACAACGTCAAGTCCTCATTGTTGTGTCCGTTATGGTCATGGACACGTGCCTGGTTCTGCGAGAGCTATTAAGTATTGTGCCCCAACAATACCCTTCGAAGCGACCCCACTTCTCTCTCACATAGGTGATCTACTGGGACTGGTTACCTCAGTCAAATCATTAAAAGCCATAGGCTTAACCTCAACCTTGTCACTTTTAGGAATGGACTAGGAAGCTTATTTAATTTATAGTAAGCTCTCTTTTTTCAAAATGTGGGATTTCCACCAACTCTCCCCCACAGTGACCTTCGCCAGTTCATACAATTAGGTTGTCCTATTGAACTCAGATCTTGGGATCTCCAGTCAGCTGAGTTAGGTTTTCCTTCGCATAAACCTAGCCTTTCATGGGCTTTAGTCCCATTCCCATTGACGACTTCTAAACTAACTCTCTGCTTAAGCCTTTTGTTAGCGGATCCGCGATGTTATCCTTTGACTTCACGTAGTCAACAGTGATAACTCCTGTAGAGATTAGTTGTCGTACCGTATTATGCCTACGTCTTATATACATGTTCTTAATGATACACATTGTGATATGAGCTCTGCCAATTACCAATTGACTATCACAGCGTATGCATTAGGCCAATGCCGGCTTCGGCCACCTAGGTATATCCTTAACAAATTGACGTAGCCATTTTGCCTATTCATCCTCTAAAGCGATGAATTTTGATTCCATCATGGATCTAGCAATAACCATTTGCTTAGATGATTTCCATGTTATCACAGCACCTCCAAGTGTGAACAAATACCCACTCGTTGCCTTGGAATCATTCGTTTCAGATATCCAATTCGCATCATAGTAACCTTAACAACTGCTGGATATCGTTTATATTGCAGCCCGTAGTTTCGTATGTATCCTAATTACCAAAGCACCTGTGTCACGTAATTCTAATGAATTGAACTTAGGTTGCTTGTGTATCTACTTAGCTTGCTTGCTAAGTCTGGTCTGATACAACTTATCAGATACATCAGGCTGCCAATAATTCTTGAGTACTCTAATTGGTTAACAGGCTCACCTCGATTCTTAGCTAGACATTGACTCGTGTCAATGAAATTTCTAGCCACATTAGAGTCATTTCCATTGAACTTCTCAAGTATTTTGTCCACATAATAGGACTGACTTATAACAAGTCTGTTCTAGGTTCGTGTGATTTGTGCTTCCCAAAATCACACCCGTTCATCTCAAAACTTCTATTTTCAAATGCAAGTCACCTCCAAACTTGTTATTGGATAACTACTAAATGGGGTGATGAAAGTTTCTTCCTTTCATATGTAGTTTGAAAACTTCTCAAGTGCCATTTTACATCCTTATGGATTATTTCTTAAATGGCTTTTCCCCCCACATTGCTTGCACTTTGATTGAGTTTGAGTAATATCACTCATGATGACATTAGACACCCGTGATAAGATAGCGACTATCTATATCTTTGTGTTTATTGAGGTCATCCATTATATTACTCAACCCATATTTCTCACACGAACCGTTTTCTGAGCTATATAAGTTTTCCTCATATTCAGCTAAATAGTATCATAACCAATGAACTATTTATTCGGTCCTTTCGAGTCATCCTTTTTAATGAATTATATATTTGCTTTTACTAAATTCATTCTTATGTCGTCACATATGTTTGAATGTTCAAAGTTAATTTATTCTCCGTGGAGCATCTAAATTAACAAGTATTAGTCTAGCATGCTTTAGACTACGAATACTTAGCATGTGAACAGAAGATGCCTCATTCTGATTCTTCACAGCCTTAAGAGATAACTCACTATCTCTTTCTAACATTCACGTCTTAGTTTAGACACAAAATGAGGTTTTGTTTACCATTCCAAAACCTTGGTTTAAAGAATGCTTCAAAATCATAATTAATTCCATCCATTAGGATCAAGACTCGTTTGCCTTTAATCTCCAAGGCTTCACCATTGACTCTTTAGGACTATACATAAGTCACTTTGATGAACATATTCATCATCAACAAGTCAATTAGATTGACACTCGACGACATGACATTCACATGTCCCTAAGTGATATGTATATATTTGTTGAACTTATTTATTGGGTAACTCTCCCAAAATATATTACAAATCCTTCATATAGTTCAACCAACATTGATGATTTGTAGAAACTCTACACGTCCATCACTATTCTAAGTCTTTTATAATAAATCTCGCAATATTTATCAAAGACTTATGAATAATAACATACATTTCTATCATATGTTATAGTCATCAAAACTACATTTGTGCATTTCTACGTAAATGCTCTCAACATTAGATGACATATCTCATTTTCGTGTATTTAACTTCAATACACTTGCCACGTTGACCATGATTATCTCAATGGGGATGGATGAAGAGTTTTTTCTTCTTAGTCACTTAATTAGAGACTTAAGACTCTAATTAAGACTCTAATAAAACCTCATCAAATGGCATTAAGAACTCTACTCAAGAGTTTTACCATATGAAATAAAACCTCATCAAATGGCATTAATAACTCTACTCAAGAGTTTCACCATATGAAATAAAACCTCATCAAATGGCATTAAGAACTCTACTCAAGAGTTTCAATCATACACTTAATTTAGTCTTAAAACTATAATCAAGTGTCATAAATAAATTAACTCTACTAGAGAGTTTTTCTTCAATTCACCATATGAAGAGTTTTACCAATTAATAATTATAATTTACCAAATTATAATTTCAATATAATCCAAAATATATATAACATATTATATATATCTTTAAACGGATTCATATATTCATATAAGGATATATAAATTTCAAATCTCAAAGCGTTATTCTCTTCAACACTTTATCGTTTGACGAAATAATAGCAATTATATCGTCTCGTGGCATGTTTCGAGGTACTCCCTCAATACATTGTTCAAAACAACAAAGTTGTTTATACTTAACTACTTTCAAGTAGTCGAACAAGTAAATATGTCCAAAACAACATCAAGTTGTTTTACACTAGACTATTATATGGTTAAAGTCATCATATTTCTCATACAAGTATCAAACCATATATAATTTGCAAAAGACATGTTTTATTCATACAAAACATTTCTACTTTTACAAGTATTTTCCATAAACTATACATATTTATGTTTTGATTACAAATCAAAACCATAAACTCTAATATAGTTTTATTATTTAAACCATTCCTAACTCACTTGTTAGAGTATGTGGTTTTCATGATTAACCGTTTCTAATTCGCTCATTAGAAACTATACGTGTACCATATAAACATATACGGTTTCAAAATTAACCATTTCTAACATACTTGTTAGACTATAAATGATTACATGTTTCATCATATATAGTTTGGTTATATCAAATAAACCTTTTTTCTAACACATCCGTTAGAAATAAACGATTACCAAAATCATTTTAAAGGTCATTGGTTTATATTCTCAACCATTTCTAACCTGCTTGTTAGAGATACACGATTATGACAATCGTTTTAGAACTTGTTGGTTTATATAAAATAAACCGTTTCTAACACCCTCGTTAGAAACTTAGACCATCTACATAAATGGTATTAACTTTGGACTTTCCAAAATATGCCCGTTTCAAACTCACTCGTTAGAAACCGTCAAATTAACCAAACCGGTTTAATGTTGGAAAAGGTTGAAACACCCAATTCTCCATAAACCCATGAGTTGAAACACTCCATTAAAACCTTTAAGAATATTTGACCCAACTTAATGGTATTCTTATTATTTTTAAGTTTCAACTTTGGAGTTTTAATTAGTATTCTTACTAAAACCTTCAATAAAACAAAATAAGTTTATAACTTTTTTTATTTTCACAAAATTTTCAAAGTACAAATTTCCAACACTTTTGTGTATTTTGTACAATAATCTTTTCTAACACACTTGTTAGAAAATATAAACATCTTATTATGTCTTTACAAAATCCTCAATTTCTAACATGCCCGTTAGAGAAATCAATATATAAGTTTACAAATTAAACTTATGATTTTGTAAATAATAATTTCTAATACGCATATTAGAAATGTTTCATGACACGTTATTCTTTCAACGTCGTCGTTTCTAACACGCTTGTTAGAAATACATGTTTCAAAACCTTATATTTTGAAACCCTTTATTTTCCAATACTCTTATTAGAAAATGTATACATTTCAAATAATTTGAAATTATCTTTCTTATACTCTTACTAGAAAGAAAACGTTATCAAATGTTTTTCATGGGTTTACAAATATTATGACTTTTCTAATACTCTCATTAGAAATTTAGTATTTCAAAAACGTCTAAATATATGTTAATAATCCAGTTTATCTAAACACGACACAAAACCCATGAACCCGAAAAACCATAAATATTCGGATTAAAGATTTCACTCGAATCACAAATTTAATCCGATTCGATGTACCAGACGACGAATCTGTTTAAGTTTGTTAGAAAACTTACATTGTGATCGCCTCAACGCCTCTTGTACATGAAGCTCTCGTGATTCAAAGTCTTTGTACTTGCTACAATAAAATGAAAAGAGAAAACGAAATCATAGAATTTTGAAAAGGAACCGGGCTTGTGTTTGACACAATTCCCTTAAACAGATTCGTCGTCTGTTCCCAGGGTACACCGGTTCAACAGTGCGGCGCGGTGCACTGCGGACTATCCCACTTGCCTGAAAGATAACCGGACTTCGATTGAGTTTGTTCTCTACATATATGTGTGTGTATGCATCTCTTTTCTACATGTCCAAATGGGGCACAAAACCTTCCATTATATATGAACATGGATGTATGAAAAGTCTTCTTAATTAGAGACTTAATTTGAGACATAAAGACTCTAATTAAGTGACATAAAATCTCTAATTAAAAGAAATAAAGACCTCTAATCAAAGACATAAAACTCAAGAGTTTTAGTCTTTAATTCACCACATTAAGGTCTTATTAATAATTATAATTTATCAAATTATAATTTCAATAAAATCCATTCACATATTTCCAACATTGATTTCCTTTATCAAGAGTCAATTATCACATCTTTATTGACATAAAGATTTTTCAATGTTGTAATGGATCGAAAAATAGTCTAATGATAGTTTTATGCTTAGAAACACATTCTAACGAGTTGAGAATTGTCTGTATTATTCGATTATGAAAAAAAAGGGCTTAAGATTGTGATACATATTCTCACCAAACTCATATTAGTAGAGTATATTCCATAGAACACTTTCTTTTGCAAATATCCCATTCATCTTGTAAGTGTAAGTGTATTCCTATTTCATCTCATTTGAAATGTTTCTCTACCCAATCATAGGATTTGAAAGATACATATCTATACTTCAGTTATGAACAAGAATTTCATGAAATTTGGCTAGCGATTCTAGCCAAATTCAGGTCAAAATCTGTAAATTTCGGTCAGATTCAAACCAAAACCTATAAATTATAGCAATGAATACTATATACTTAAAGATATGAGTCGAAGGAAGGGTTAGAACGTGCCTACTTCAAAAAACTACATACAAAATGTGTGTATATATGTATAAAACTGAAATGACATGAAAAATGTCAACCTGATTAATCACGACTAATCCCAATTGATCGCTGGTAGATACCTCACTGACCGACTAGCGCCTAACGATCGTTACAACACTTCTTACATAGAGTTGTGGAATATGGAAATATAAATCACATGTATCCTTAAAAATAGACATTTTGGTTTATACCAAGTTTGAGAAAGCTCCTTTTTTTTTAAGAGCACACTTTTACTAAAAGCAAAAGTTGGCCCTCTAAAAACCTGAAAATCGCAAAAGGAACTAAATTACACGATTACATCTCTGATACTAAAATCGTACCACTTATTCCAATTTATTACATTGTATCTAGATCTATTTTTTTATCTATGTAAACGGCTCTTCCTTGATCATCTACACTATTCGCCGACCAAAATGCAGTTATGGTTGCACACCTTTTTGTTTCTAATCTTCCAAATATTCCACCAAGTAGCATAAAATATGACTTTCACCGGCCTTTTTCCACTTTAGGGATCCATTTTGGTTCCTAATTACTTGTAGTAACACAAGTGAAGCGAGTCCGGAATCAGTAATTTGGTCAAACTAAGATGTGCTACCACACCATTCATTGAGAAAGTTCTTTGTACCCACTTTAGAAAATAAAGTTTATAACTGGCTAACTATTTGTAAATGATGCTAAACAGATGATACAGGGCAATTCTTAAATATCGTTTGGTGATCCTCATGTACTATGAAAATGAAGTATGTCTGATTTGTCGTAAGGCATGCTTGGACAAATACGGGGAACACGCGGTTCACTGTAAGGAGTTGCCTGGCTTCAAATATAGACATGACTGGGTCCGGGACGTTCTTTGGGACATTTTAAGAAGGGTTGGGATCTCAGCCAAGAAAGAGGCTCCCGTGAATTTCCTCTCAGACCCCGCAGAAGGGAGATCTACCCTACGTCCAACAGACCTGCTTGTCTTTGGATGGGCCGGGGGAAACACGCTTGTGTCGATCTAACAGGTGTATCTCCCCTGGTTGGTTTGAGGGATACTGGTTTTGCAGCAGCGCAAGCGGTGGGAAAAGCAGAGACGAAGAAATTTGAGAAGCATGCTAAAGCTCGTGAGGAGAACCAACCCGTTTTCGTACCCCTGGCATTTGATACCTTTGGCACCTTGGCATCGGAAGCCATCCGTTTCCTAACCAGAGTCCAGCGGGTTATTCATAGCAGTGTCTCGGCTCCGGGGGGCAGGGGTTCATTTTTAGTAGGTTAGGGTTTGTTGTCCAGAAAGGGGTGGCGGCGCAGCTTGTTGCCCGCCTACCCGCTATCTTGACGTAATTTTTCATGTATTTAATAAACAGATGATGTTCAACCCAAATTTGATTAGTATGGTTATTTGAGCACAAGACGCAATCAGATGATCGTTTTTTTGAACGGAAAATATTACATCTCCTCTTCTATACTATTACACCAATAATTTTAAAATACAACACCCTTACCAAGGATTGAACCTTGGACCTCACTTCTAAGAGGCATATGCCTTTACCAAGTGGGCTAGCCCCACATTGAAAGCAATCAAATGATCTTATAAACAAATTTATCACATACATCTAGTCATGTTATAAACACCTAAGAGTGCATCGAACTTTATTTACTCGTTTCAACATGACCCGACCGTTTATTTCAAACATGTCTTAATGGATTTGGCCACCTACCATATATATTTTCAAAACATTTATGGAGGTACATTTATGATTCAAACATCATCGCATCGGATTCACTAATTTGTCACTTTAGGTTAGTTTTGATCAAAATAATATTATATGTCAATATGTCATATTATTATATGTCATATTAAACGTTACCCAACATGTCAAATCATCGTATAGAAATGTTTCTAAACTATCAAAAATACGAATACCAGTAACAATAAGGTGCTGTTTGTTTTTTCTGAGGCAAAAGGTCTGCAGTCTGCGGACCACATCTGCAGACATCTGCAGGAGAAGAGGTGAACCAAAGGTCTGCAGTCTGCAAGAGGAAGACTGTTTGTTTTTATAACGTCTGCAGCGTAACCCAAAACCATAACCATAATCCACCACAAATATCCACAAAATAAGAAACAAATAAACACCCCTGTTTTCTTATGTTCCTCTCTCTAATACACACACCATTCCCTCTTCACCCTATGCTCTCTCTCTCTCTAAAACACACCCTTTATTCTTTCTCTACCAAAAAATAAAAATAAATAAATATCAATCGACAAAACAATTACTTTTCAACCGTCTATCCATCGTTGGTTTGATTTTGTCAACAATTACTTGTCCAGGTAGGCTTTCTATATCATGGGTTTCATGATTGTCAACAAAACCCTTCTTTGATTTTACATACTTAAGACCTTCTTTAATGATTTTTAAAGGGTCACATCACATATGGACCTTCTTAATTGTAGAACTGATGATGTTTCCTAGTTTTGATGGAGGAGGAGGGGTGACGACGGGCTATGGGAGGAGGAGAGCGGCGGCAGCATGCTGAGGGAGGAGGAGGGGTGGCGACGGGCTGAGGGAGGAGGAGGGGCGGCGACGGCGGGCTGAGGGCGGCGGCGGCAGGCTGAGGGCGGCGGCTGGCTGAAGCAGGAGGAGATAGGTGGCAGAGGTGAGGAGAGGAGGAAGGAGGAGAGGGGATGGAGGAAATTGATGATGAAAATGATGAAGAAGAGAAGAAGAGGTAGAGAAGATGTGAGAAGACATGGGTGCAAGTCTGCCCCAAGAAGAGGCTAGGAAGAGTTTTTTGAGTGAAAGCTCTTCTAAAAAACAAACATGCTGCAAGACCTCAATGTCTGCGCGCGTCTGCGCGGCGCAGACAAAAGAGGCCAGAAGCACTTCTGAGGAAAAAACAAACACCCCCTAACACTCAAGATCAACAGGAAACATAGATCTACACTTTATTACTCAACAAATTAGGGACAAGATGTATACAACTCTCCACAAACCAGATCTCACTCAACTATCAGTGATTATTGAAGCGATAATCAATCTCTCAACCTAACGATTACAACAAATCTAGATCAAGACTCAAGAGAACAATCCAAAAAGAAAAACACACAAGGAAATCACACAAAATATCTCATTTGGGTTAAATGAAACCCTAACGGCCTAGAAAATGTTCTATACTTCGGCACCCGACCAAAGTCGGGGCCTTCTAAATCAGACCATTATGCCCAAGTCCATGCAAACCCATCAGCTTTCCTAATCAGCTATAAGCCCAAGCCGAAGCCCAACTGCTTACAAGCCCAAATCTCAACTAGAAGCCCATTAAACCTAAACACACAAAATAAGTGATAAATAAAAATAAAAACATTGAATTGGATATATATTAGTAATATAAACTATTAGATGTCTATTTTCTAAACGGCTAGATCAAGTGGCAGGCACAAGACCTGGTTTGATATGGTTCACCTATGTCAACGGTGCTTCCAAGTAAGAACCAGTAAGGCCTCCCATGATTCCAAAGAATCTCAACCTCATCTTCACAAATGGCCATAGAGATAGGGATTGAACCAATCCCTCCCAGAGAATTCCTTCATTATTCTTGCCATAAACCTTACTACCTCTTCCCTGGCCTCACACTTAACCTAGATAGCAATTGCCAACTGAGCCAAGGATCATTAGCAGTGGATGTCATATACATATACGATTTTCAAAACTTATGAACTGAGTTCAAAAGCCACTTAAACGTTTCTACAATTGGAAAGAGAATAGATAGTTCATTACAAAGAGGATTTGTTGATTACATTATGTTCCTTTGTTTACTGTTTTATGAGGGAATAAACTTTGCCCTTTTGTATCGACTATATTATGTATTTATGTTCCTTTGTTTACTGTTTTATGAAGGAATAAACTTTACCCTTTTAGAAAATTAAGTCCCTTCACATATCAAGGGAATAAACTTTGCCCTTTTAGAAAATTAAGTCCCTCACATATCATTAGTCTAGACACTATCCATAAATAGAATAATAGATTTGAGTGAATTACTTAGTTATAGCAGTAGAAAATTACTTGTAGCAGTCGAAGCCAATAGGAAAAATCGTTCACTATAAGGCATAAGCTACCCACCAAAGTCCTAATTCATCACCAAAGAGTTCGTAAACACAAGGGATGGTTATTTTCGATTTACACCATAATGTTAACTTTTAGGTTCAACAATTTATAATATTTTCATTAAAATAAACATGCAACTATTGTTCGGCATTTAGTTCTGATGGAGGGATCTACAAGTTTGATTGAAGATTATCTTTTAATATTTGTTTGAATTCTAATTTCCTAGATTATCTCTTGTTTCTTATTTGAATAATGATTTTAGCTTATAAATAGGAGTCTAGGATTTCATTGTTAGTTAGTTTTTGAGTTTTTGTTATTATAAAGAACCTTTAAGGTTTTGTTATGCTTTTGAATCCTTTGAGTATCTTGAGCCATTTGATTACACACGTGAAACTGCATCAAGTTCTTTTCAAACAGGCTTTTGCGGTGAGTCCAAAACGATTGGTAAAAAACTTTGTTGACCGCTAGGTATAAAGGATCAACGAGAAGGTAGTAGAGATGGCTATATTAGAAAGGGGGTTTTCAGTGATGGAGGTAATTGGAGTTAGAGTGGAAAAATAGTTTAGAGAGGTTTGAGGAGAAAAGTTCAGTACCAAAAATGTAGCATCTTTGTTCATAGTGAATGTAAATAGACAAGGAAACAAGTTTGAGGAATGTTTGATAACATAACAAATGAGTGTCGACTAACTACTAAAGCTATTTTTAATACTAATACTCATAATTAGTTTTGACATGCAAAAGTAATGAGAAGTTATCATAATGTCTATTGATATGTTCAATTGGGAAAGTCTCCATTGGGTCGACATGTAGAAGAATGAAGAGACAAAAAGAATAAAGTGACATATTATTTTTAATTATAGCCTTCCAAACACTACTTTATATTTAAGGTTTCTCATGTCATGATCAACAAGTTGTGTGTAAGATCCCTGTTCACACTTACTGTATATTATAAAATACAGTCGACATTACATGAAAACATATATCATTTTGTATTGGATTTTAATAACCTGAATTATTTGAAATTGGCTACTGGCACCCTCAACTAAAAAATTAACCATATATAACCTGAACTATTAACTTGTTAGAATTTAACACCCAACTAACTGACGCCGTTAGTTAAGTTGCTGATGTGGCAGGAATTGCTGACGTGGCATTATGGTGGGGCCCTCATTTAAACCAGTCACATGCTGATGTGTTAATAAAAAAATAAAAAAAATTAAATAATAAATCCACATCATCATCATCTACTCATCTCTTTTCTCTGAACATTAAAGAACACATTCTAACCCTAATTTTCAAATTGGATGAACCCTAAATCAAAATCTGATAACCTCTCCCTCTACAACCAACAACCATCGTACCTCTCGAACCAAGAACCAAGATTTACCAATCGGCGGAAAGAACAGATCTACAGATCTGATATGAACACCAGAAATCGAGACCTATGAAATCGAGAGCCGTGAGTCCATTGGTCAATCCATGGTGGTGGTGGTGGTGGTGGTGGTGAGGAGAAGTGACGACGGCAGAGTAGTGACCAGAGATGAGGTCCATTCCGTCGATACATCGTTCAATGCAGAGAAGAGACAATGACACATATGTCCTTTCCTTCTCTTACATTCATCACTGAAAAAGCCCATTTCTTTCTCTGCTTCCTTTAGATTTACAAAATCTAAACAAAACCCAAGATTCACATCATCCAATCCCACACACCAAACATGACATGGGCCTTTGGATATTGGGAACTAATCTGCACACTATTGTTTCTTGGATGATTATTATTCAAGTATTTAATTGTAAGAAGATGGGCTGGTTTAGAAGATAAACCGACAGAGAGCGGTGGTAGCCACCGCATGAAACCACCAAGAAGCACAGCAAGGTGGAGGGGGTGGGTCGGTGGTCGCTTGTGGTGGGTGAAGGAGATGGTGCAGGGATGGTGGCTGTGAAGGAGATAGGTTTGGGTTTATAATGAAGGTGGGTTACAATAGCAGATGATGTTTTTTTTTATGAAATGCACACGTGGATTACACATCAGCATGCCACGTCAGCAAATCTTGTCACGTCAGCGAACCCATTAACGGCATTAGTGATTTAACCGTTAGTGGGTGCTAGATTCCAATAAGTCAATAGTTCAGGTTATATATGGCCAATTTTTTAGTTGGGGGTGCCAGTGGCCAATTTCAAATAGTTTAGGTTATTAAAATCCAATTCCCCTTAAAAATTTTAAAACACAACTTTCAAAACAAACATATATTTCCACTTGGAAATGGAAATATGTAATTGACTTGCTATATGTGTATGCTTTAGGAGGGAAAAATATGTAATCGACTTTTTAAGTTAGGTAAATATGTAATAAATGATCTTAGCAAGGAAAAATATGTAAATGACCCGTTCGAGTAAAGCAGAGCAATTAAAAAGTTCAACTTTTAAGACAATCAGAATCACCCAATGGCCAAAGAGTATATAATTTTTTGTTTATTATACCAATTCATTATGGAAGTATATGAAAAACATTCATCTTATAGTGAAAACTATGAAAACTCATCTTATAGTGAACACTATGAAAACTCATTATTTGGTTAGGGCTTTTCAAAATGCTCGGTGCTCGCCGCTCGCTCGGAAATTGCTCGGAAATTGCTCGCTCGATTGTAAACGAGCCGATCGGCTCGGTTCGATTTGTAAACGAGCAAAGGTCCGCTCGGCTCGGTTTGGCTCGATATAATTTTTATTAATTTATTATATATATACTTATATTTGTACACACTAATTACAATTATATTTATAATTTTATACATGCCACTATATTGGGTTTGACTCAATATATGCATATATACAATTATATTTATAGTTATTGGCCTAATCAACTCAATGATAACTTAACACTAAGTTTAATTGTAAAACCCTAAGTCGTGAAAAAAAAAATGCTTGACTTCCTATTCCCATTAATTGTCCACCATCAATCATCTCCCGCTACCAACCTACGCCACAACATGACAATCGTTCTTTGTAGTATACTCATCACCTCACTGGCTTCAACTAGAGCCTCCTTCTCGAAAGGTCGAACCTCAGTCATCACTAGGCAGCGAGGATATTAAAGGAAACATCCCTATTTTATGGTTGTCCGAAAACACTCGCCGCTCGCTCGAAAAATGTGCGCTCGAACAATGCTCGCTCGGTTTCTGGATTGATTGTAAACGAGCCGATCGGCTCGGTTCGGATTATAAATAAGCCAAGCACGAGCAAGGGTCCACTCGATTCGGCTCGACTCGTGAACAACCCAAATATTGAAGGTTAGTTTTTTTTTTCGCCCTTTTTGGAGTAGTGTTTTTATTAGGGTTTTGTCTTTGTGTTATGTTTTTGGGTTGTTGTTTTGCTCCAGGTTACTGTTTTTGGTGCATGTTTTGTGGTCCAGATTACTGTCATGAGTAGTGTCTTTGGTCCATGTTAGACATTTCGTCCTTGTTAAACATTTTCTAGTTTGAATTTTTTGTGTCTTTTACTTTTTTTTTCACGTTTTGAGTAGTGTTTTTTGTATATGCATGTTTTTGATCTTGAAGTTTTTGTCTGTGTTTCTGTTAGTATTTGATGATTGGTTGGTAACACATGTTACTTGAATGTATTTTGTTTCGCTGCGGATAACGAAGAGCCCCCACTGCATTACTTGATTGAAACTCTTGGTGGAACTAGGTTTTGGATTCCAAATTTTATTCGGAAATATGTACCTACTGTTGGTCAATCGTTTGGCAGCTTTGACGAAGTTATTAGGATGTACACAGATTACGTCGAGTAGGTCGGTTTCTCAGTCAAGAATGGGCAAACCAAGGTATGGAAGGGTATTGCCACACACAAATACCTTTGGTGCAACAGATATAGGAAACCACAGTAGGGAAGGGTGTTTGACATATTATCCGAGCAAGCTCTAAGTCACAGGAACACCACGTTCCTTCAGTGCGATTGTAAAGCTCACTTGTTAGTGCGGTTGTGTACTCATACCTCAAAATTTGTGGTTCATACTTTCAACGAGGTGCACAATCATGAGGTAGTTAATAATGTGAATCGTGACCTAACAAAGATTTCGAGGAAGCTTACATTTGCTACCAAACAGTTAATTCAAACTATTACTCACAAACGAAAAAGTATCAAATTTTATGAGTCGCTATCCTTTAATAAAATAAAAAAACTTTGGGTTTTCTACAAATAGATTAGAAAGAGCTTACCACAACTTTTGTACCCACAAACAACCTTAATTTGGCCCCATCTGATTTGTACCTTTCCTTATAGTTCAATACTTCCACCCAATAATCGATTATGATATCAAATACATTTGTCCCTGCATCTAGACTTTTGAACATGGCACGTGTCGCCTCCAAATTATAACAGCTCCTAAACAACAGCTCCCTTTTGTAACATGTGTTATCATTGTTAACATGTATTAGTATTTAAGCACTAAACATATCGCATCAATTGTGTGTAAAATGTTACAATACGCAAACACTTACATATCTCTTGGATCTATTGTTCCTACATCACCTTCATTTGCCTGAACCATAGCTTTGCCTCCTTCCTTCCTGGAAAACATTTTTTACCAGCAAAAATTGCAACACATGTTAACTCAACAAAAGGTAACACATGTTAAATGAACAAAAAGGCAAAAAAAATGAAGCTAACAGACTACTTACAAATTTGTTTCAGCGGCCATCTTCTTTGCAAACACGCCAAAAACAATCTCTGGTTATTATTTATATAGCTCCAAATTTGATCATATTCCTTTGTCACACCCGCTTGTAGATCAACCCCCCTTATAAAGAATGGCGATTTGTTAACAGGTGCAACAAACCTTTCCCGTTGTGGGTTCCTCCTACCTGCATCAAGACGTGAAAGCACATTCTGGACAACCGTCTTATCCCAACCTTGATATGCACCAACCAACGGGGCTCCAACTATATAGACACCTATCACCCGTCAAACGAGCTAACCAGGGCAACCTCCAAGATGTTATTAGGGTCTATACACAAGCTCATGACACCAACCCCGGGAGTAGCCGTACCTGTGCAATAACACAGTAACACATGTTAATAGTTTTTAACATTTTTTGGAAGACAAACAAATTTGTTCACTAATAAGACGCCACCTAGACTTACTTGATTAATCATTAACCTTCACACCCCTGCTCGCTTCTTCTGAAAACCCCCACCTTATCTTGCATACCTTCTGTCCTTTACACCATCACCCCGTTTGTTACGTGGCCACCCAAATTGCCAACATCTGTACAGTCACAAAATAATGTCAGATCTAATCAGCAATATTGTCAGCCAGAGCAATATCAAAACATGTTTTTTGCATACGTTGTTTCTTCCCACTGTCATCATTACTAACACCTTCGTTAACACCTGTTACCATGCTCGGATCTTTATTTGCGGCGGCAGCCCCCAAACCTGATTGCATACCAGTATCTGGTTCTTAAGGCCCAACATCTATCGTAAACAAATTGTTTCTTAAGAAAAAAATTAACATAAACTAATTGCGCGAAAATCAAAGAATACAAACCTGGCTGGCTGGCATTCTGATCCACATCCATTTGTGACAGACCAACACTCTAACTTAGACCATCATAAACATAATCATCAATTAAGCATTTTGTTTTCACTTCTCCAGCCTCCTTACCACCGTGCACCGTTTGTTCAGCAGGCATGTCAGTGTCGCCACCCCATCATCGTTAACCGCTCCATCTCATTATTTGGCCCCTTCTCCCTCGATGTATCCAAAGGGCCCGCAAAACCTGCACCAGCCAATAAAAATAACACATGTTACATAGATTCTATTACGGTAAACATTGAAGAACTGTGTAATCTTAGTGAATTACGCACCACCTAACCCGTGTGACACCGGCTCATTCGCTACTTCATTCACTCGCACATCCTGCATGTCGGTTGGCATCAAATTCTTAGGTTCTTTCATGTCCTCATTCGGCTTATTAGCTTCATCTTTTTTATCAGCTCGTTTGAATGTTTTGGTAAGCTCCCCACATACACGAAGTGCACTTGTACTCTCTTCCAAATTCACCCGATCACTTGATTGGGCACCACTAGTACCAACACACTCCGAACAGGACTTGTAAAATCTACGCGCATAGCCATAACACATGTTACAAATTTACAAATCTGCATCTAGGATTTCTACGTATTTTAGATTACCTAATTATACATTCTTCTCAGCATCTCCAATTTGATTTTTCGGTTCTATCTCCGCAAAACACGATGCTGCTTCGACAATCATATTGCCACCCATTTGCTTCACTGGCTCCCTACGCAGGCTGTTATTCTCGTCCTCACTGATAGGCACGGATGTCATAGGTTGTTGCCATGGGGACGCAGGATGCTCATCATCAGGGAATGTATTCATTTACAGTGTAACACATGTTACCCAATTAGCATATATAAGTGTAGGTAAATTATGTAAGCAACAATTATAAAAAAAACATTACCTACGGGCGACTTGCGCGCTTCACTGATAGGAACACACTTCACTCATGGCTTTCGTGGTGACTTGCGCGCCTTACTAATGGCTTTCTTAACTACTTGCAGACTCAGTCATGATGATTTGCGCCTTAATAAATCTGACGCTGCACCAGTGGCAATAACACCATCCTCTACCTCATGTCCAGTAACGCCTTTTGCTTCTTTATTGCGTGGCCGCTTACGCATGCCGAAGCCATCTATGAAAACAGGAAGAATAACATATGTTAACACCATCCTCTACCCCATGCCCAGTAACGCCTTTTGCTTCTTTATTGCGCGTCTGCTTACGCCCGCCGACGCCAACTGTGAAAACAGGAATAATAACATATGTTACTGAATAATATACACATGTTACTGAATAAAAAGTCGTAACTCACCAGCTCCACCTTCAGCCACCCCACTGCTAGGCGTAGCCCCATGGGCTGTTGGTCTTTATCTGACTTAGCTCTAAATGTTTTGAGTAGGATCTTACGGTATTGACTAACAACAGGTCTTGAATAGCCACCATCACCTAACCCGTCGTTATCGCCTCCCTCCGCTAAATCATTATCATTGTTATTCGGCGACTCCCACACATTTTGTATTTGCACATTAGCTGCAACTTCGCTAATCCAAACTGGTTTATCATCCAAAAGAGTCACGTACTTTGCCTTAAACATTTGAACTCCAAATCGTCGGGATGCTCTTCACACAACAACCCTAACACATCTTCAATGCTCTTCTTATGCTTCAAAATTGCATCAATGTTTTTTCCACCAGTAGCACCTTATCATATTTATATTAATAACAACGGACCAAAACAGTTGTTAACACATGTTACACATAACATCACTGGCATAACACATGTTATAATCAATAATTACTCATATCTTAACACTTGGCTTAGCCTCATCCTTCTCCCATGTTACACTCAATCGCTTTAAAGCACCATTTCCAAAGCCACCATTAATAATCTCCAACTTCTCTCTATCTTTCAATCTCTGCATCGTCCAGTAGGTCATTGGATACTCACTGTAATTGATAATCATCCCTTTGCATGTTGCCCTATCCAGGCACAATAGTTGTCACCGGCAGATGGGGTATTTAAAAATAGCGTGTCAGTTATAACAAAACCTAATAAAAAAGTAGTATAAAAAACTGTACCGTTAGTTTTGCGAGCAGTCCAGTGAATGGGTTCTGCGGATCAGACCTATGCCAACTCTTCTTACACTGTTGCAATTGGTCAACTATTAGCCCACACCAATCAATCTCATTGAACTTCATCTTTTTTATATGTGATATAAGATGCCTTCCCTTAATTTCCCTTGCTTGTGGCAATCAATCTTTACAGTAACAAAACACATCAATAAATCCATACGAAAGTCAAACGTGTCTTCACCGAGACTAACCTACTTTTATACCTTTTCCTACACCTCCTAACAGCTTTGTCCATCAGACATTTCTTCTCGGTAGACATCAACTTGACACCACCCATCGGTATCCCTAATAGTTTCTAAACTACTTCGCGGCTTATCTTAATGGTGAAACATGGAGCATTTATCTCCATTCTTTCAGGATCAAAACTGTCCACCACAAAATGCGCTACCTTGAGAGGCACCCCATCCATGGTAAAGTTCAACAGCCTTCCAAACCCCATCTCCTTCACCGCTAATCGTTGTTCTATCGACATATGTGAAATACACCTAAAAAACTAGAAAGGCGATGACCGTGTTTTAATTGTCGGGAACTCATCCCTCTTAGACTTCTTTCGTTTCCAGCCCAACTCATTCTCCTCCTTATTTCCCAATGTATGTTCCACATCACCAGAAATTTGGCTTCTTCCTTTTACGCGCTATGGTCTCCTTGCTTTCCAATCATACCTTTCTTTCCAGATGATCCAGCCATATCTGCACACGCTAACCTTTTGACTGTAACACATGTTATTATAGTTAGTCAAAAAAGTCTATCAAAGATCTTAACCAAATGTCAGCACATGTTAAAGCTAAGTACTAGTGCTACGGGAGAAGCTTAATGCTACCCTTATTACCAGAAGTTCCAAGCGTCTGCGCTGAATGTTTGTCTGTAACACAATTTATTATAGGTAGTGAAAAATGTTTTAACAATAGGCCGCACCCTGATATCCAAAAACATAAGAACCATAGCGTGTATACCTCTGTCCTTACTTGATGATTTGAGTCTTGTCTTTTCCAACGCAATTGGCTTCTTGACTGTTAACATACACAATTCGGGTCATGACAATTTTATAAACTGTTAACACGTGTTACTATTGGGTACACACATAATCCATTTTAAATATCTGCCTTTTTTTTTCACTTCAACGCAACGATTAGTGTACTCAAGTCCAAGTCATCAAATTCCAGAAAACAAAGAAGTAACATAAGTTATATATAATTGATAAAAAACGACAATAAAGAAGGTTACATGACTTCTTTACCTAAAGCTCGTTGTGTCCCCTCATATCTATCTTGTTCAGATTCTGCATCAGTCATGCCAATTGGGTCTTTGCATTGCTTTTCCAACTTGTTACTACTATCATTTATCACTACTACACTAGCGATTGTTACATTTGAACCAACTGACAACCAAAACCAAATTTATATCATAAAGACAAAATAAACTACTACACATATCCTAAACTGTGTAGACATGGTAGATGTCCTGCACTTTACTGACCGCCCGGACCTCCTGCTTTGCACCCACAAACATAATGCGTATTAAACAATTATAATACATAATACATTCCTTATTCAGACAACGCACCCACATAAAGTAAATAAACCTAAACGATCCTTATTCAGACAACAAACGCAAACGATACTTATTGAGACACTATTAACAAATTTTTATATATTAACAACACTATTAACAAGTTTCTATATATATTCAGACAACATTCCTTATTCACACAAAAAACTCAAACGATCGAACATGTTTATAGACCGATCAAACACATAAAATAAATAAAAAACAAAACTTTATTTTGGGGGAATGTTAACATGGATGACAAATTTGCTACCTGTTAGAGGATAACCTATTCGATCGATGCCATTCTTGGATGACAAAGTTCTGAACGTCGACTTCATATATGCAACGACAGGGAGAGAGGTGGTTGTGTCAAAGAGAGAAAGACGGTTGTGAGAAGGTACAATAAAGACAACGATAGTTGGTTGTGAGAAGAGACGGTTGGGTTCTTGTTTGGAGAGACATAGGAAGGAACGACATGGAAATAGGCGGTTGTGTTATGAGAACTGTGTGAGAGAGATAGAGAGGGGAGGACGGTTTTGTAATTTAGTCGGGATGAGAGAAAGAGAGAGAGTGACATGACTATTGATAGATAGAGAAAGTGTGTCATTATAATAATATTATCTCCATAAAGCAACTTTACCATTCTACCCTTAATGCATAGAGTAAAATCCCTTAATGCATAGTTCTACCAAATCATACCATCAAACTACATCCGCATATGGATTTCATCAAAAACATATTCCTCATGTTAGTTTTCTAACAATTACATCAATTCTCACATGTTTCTCACATTTCTTCTTGCATACAATTTCACACATCACCTAGGCATTTCGCCAACACTTGGTGTGCGTACAACATTCTAAGCACATTATACAAGCTTCTCATACATGCATTCAACTAAACACATAATGACCTTCAATCATGACCAATCTCAACATGAATCCTATCAAACATGGACTATAAACTACACTTTATTTCTTCCATTATATGAATTCTAACATTCATTCACCAAACTTTCACAAGAAGTTAAACCATCCATTTCTTTAATGAGGTTAATCATTCTAGCTAATTATTTCATGCAATAGAACAAAATAAACATACTAATAAACAAGAATTCGGGTTTGGGGGCGTTACAGTATGTTTCCCACAAGACACAACTCATAGACGTGACCGTCTAGTGTGTGAGACTCGGCTATAGACTAGACTCTACATGCAGTCCGAGTTCACTATAACCATTGGCTCTTTTACCAATCTGTCACACTCTCAAATTCCACGAGCGGGGTTTTACCGCGAGGCGCGTGACATACCAGGATCCAAGTCAACGGTCACAATAAACGACAACTATATGATATGAAAACAACGTAATGAAAGACAACCATGCAGTTTAAAAGTTTACATAATCCAAAACAACCACAACGGAAGCATTTAAAAGTTTATAAACCATAATCCAAAAGTAATAAAAGACAAAAGTTTGAAATTTCGACACGTGAGACCTCGTGCGCCTATCCAATGCCTGCTACCTTAGTGACCTGAGAAAACATGGTGAAAATGTCAACATACAATGCTGGTGAGTTCACAGGTTTTATAAAAACAGCTTCCATATGTGTGTAAGATCATTCCCGTTACTACTATGTTATATGAACGTTAGCTAGACGTTATGTAAGTTACTACTACGATTGAAACCATTGTTGACTGTGTTGTTCCAATAGTGTGTACCCTTCGGACTACCATCATCACCGGTAGGCCCTGTCTATTTGAGACAATATGCACCCGTCCGGCTCCCAGCCGACCCGAGTGGGGTTTCTCAGGCCCAATAGATTGATCCACATTTCCCCGCTATATACCCATATTAGTGGTTTCCTTGGGATTTAAATGAGTCGCATAGTAAACAAATGATAACCATTGTATAACATGATCTATACGTATCCAAAGTGTGTAGCATGTTTCCCCCCCATGAGAAAGTGTGTGAAGTGGGGCCGTGAAACTCACCTTGGGTTGCGTCTTCTAATAAAAAGAATAACCGACACAAGCTGATAGTCCCAACTATTGGCGACCTATCATAAAGTTTGTATAAGTATTTTGACTAATAACCCGAAGGTTAACTAGTCCCCGGTTGTCCAGATCATGACTACGTGTGTTTGAAAATGTGTTTGAACGTTGACCCGACACAGCGGACAGACCTGACATCCCGTTGGTGACCCGTTACACTAATGGATCAAGTACACATAGTTTACACACAAGAATTACACATAAAACACTTAGTTTGCATCAAATTTCCATTTCTGCAATCGAAAGATCGAACGAAAGCTTGTAGTTTGAACTGAAGGGTCGAATGGGTCAGGAAATGGGTTGGTTTGACCCTATGATGTTTGGTTCGACCTTATGATGCTTGGTTCGACCCCACGACAGGTTGATCCAACTTTGGTTCGACCCTAAGGTCTGCAAAGTTGTTCTAACGCACCAAATCTCATCACAACAGCCCGAAAACATCACAAAAAGTCACAAATCACAGCAGTTTCTTATGTTTAGCCTTACCACATGTGATCATACCAATTTCACATACAAATCCGTTCATTTCACATATCAATCACAATCTTTCCCAAAATGGCATATTATGGAAATGTCACATCAATGCATGTAATCTTTACCTAAAATGGAAACTATCAATACAACTTCATGAACAGATTATTATGCATGGATTAAACATGTATATTAAACACTCAATCATTGCATCATTAACACTATCAAGAACAAACCCTAGATTTAATCATAAAACCCCCAAATTGGGTGAAAATCCATCAATAATCAATTACACCCTATAATAACCATACATCATCTAAAACAGTCCTGGATCAATAATAAAACATCTATTCGTCATTTCATATCACATAACACACAAACACATCATTTAACACCATTAACATAGGGATTTTTGCAAGAAAACTCATTATTAATAAATAGATTTAGTGTAGATAGATCTTAGAAAGGTTTTTATTCATAAAAACTTGTTTGAATCAGATCTAGACAGCTAGGGTTTGATAAAAAAAAAGAATGAAACTTAATGAAAAAGGTTTTAGATGAAGAACACACCTTGAATCTTCACTTGTTTATGTTATGGAACGTGTTTTTAGGTTAGGATCTGAAAAACGAGATCAAAAACTCTTTCCTACAGGTTTGGGGTTGAGAGAGAGCACTTGGAGGCGAGTTAGGGTTATGAAATGATGAAAAAGTTGCAAAGTATGGTATTTATAGTCTGATCTGGTTCGCACCCTTGCAGGGTCGAACCAGACTTCATTCGACCCTCCCCTAGGTCGAACCAGTTTCCTGTTATGCCAATTTTCATGATTTTGCCATTTTAACCCATTTTAACACATGTAACACATCCTAACACATAATCATGCATTTCTGACATATGTTAACCTTATATAATCATATAAACACGTATTCACACATTGTATTTCATATATGGAACATTTCATACTTGCTACTTAATCCATATATATAATTTCACCAACAACGGGACACAAGACTCGTGTGTGCGTATGTTTTCCTCAATGATTCCCCGAACCGTTGAATCATGGACAATATATTAGTGTGATTAAACTCTCGATGATTCCCCGAATCATCGAACCGACTAACCGACCCAGTCAAGTACATTAAATAAATGTTTTCGCTAAGGTAGACTTATATGTTTGTAAAAGTGTTAACCTGAGTTTGCCAGGTGTGACAAATTTGATTTGGTTGATGTGATATATAATAAAACGATGTTCACCCACGTGTTTCCTATTGAATAAAACCTAGATGTTTGGATCTTGGATTGATATATGGCAGGGCTGGATCTCATATGGTGGATGTCAATACGAATAAAGTGCGGTAGTCAGGAGAAGCCTCTAACTTCCATTAACAGGATGTAGAAATTAGAGTTTTACACACTAGGTTTTTTATTTACTGCTCAGTGCTCACGTTAGTTTCATTTATAAATTTGATGTCAATTTGGTTTTGTTGATGCTATAAATAGCTTTTACCTAACAACTTAATAATGAATAATATTAATACTTTCGAAGTTTCGTGTGATTAATGTAATCAATGATAGATTCTAAAACATGTATTATGTCTAATACAGCTACAACCTCAAATATATTAGCATATAGTTTTAAACTCTCTTGTACAACACAACATAGTGCAACCAAAACCTTAATGTTGTTTCTTGCAAGATCGGTAGGTGTGTACCATAATACACCATCTAACAATGTATGTAGATCCACCATATACCTCTCTCACATGCTAAAAGAGAAACAATAAGAGTGAGATGCAAGTTTACATATAATAATTAGATGACTGAATTAAGAACTAATTATGAGAATACACCTAAAACGACACCAAGATGCATGTTTTTTCTTCTTCTTCTTATTATTATTATTTTTTGCAGCTATACAGGTAAACAACGAGACCTTTGCGAAGGTTATTGATAGAAAGCGTGTGCTGGGAATTTCAAGTGCTCTTTTTTGTATCAACAGAATCATTTTACCAAGGTAATATTGGATTCACATTTGTTATTATCAATAATTTTATTACTATTATTGTTAAAAGGAAAACCATCATGTAGGGTTATTCTTATTAGTGTTTGTATGTTAGTGTGCTACACTAAATTTTGATACACACACTTGAGATAGGGCAGTTCATTTTGGTTCCTAATTTATTGTCTATGTTGCATATGTTGGTAAAAAAGTGAATTCAACATTACATTTGTTTTTTTTTTGATTTTAACTAGGGGTGCAAACAAGCCGAGCGGCTCATGAGCTACTTGAGATCGATTGCTCGATCCGAGCTGACTTCGAGCTCGAGCCTGGTTGGGCTAGGCTCGTTTGCACCTCTAATTTTAACTAATTGACTCGTTAGGATATTAAGATATATGACGGTTCATAATGTTTAAACCTAGCAAATTGCTTTCTAATACTACAGTATGTAAATATGTTTTACTCCTAATGGGTCAAATGAATTAATCTGGAAGATTTAACTTAAATAACGGGTCAAACAGTTTGCAATTCATCTCAAATGTATTAAGCAACTGCATCATTATTTTTCTAATACATTTCTGTACTTTTTAGCCGTTGTATTTATATACATAAACTGTTTAATTCAGGAATCACACATTTTTTGGAAAAAAAAAATAAAGATTTTACAAATCCTAACAGAGTTTTAACACCTTCAAATTGGTAATTTTTGGCAGGTAGTGCTTCATATAGGATGGGTAGGAGTGGGTTCGGCATAAAGGATTGGGGAATTTACGTTTAATAAGATGATATCAACTGTTTGTTGAGAATTTGGTTTATATTTGTTTACATGAACACCATTAGTTTATTTATTTAACGTCCCAAAAAGTTGTCTTTTGATTAAATACTTATGTGAAAGTTCTCTTGTATTCATATATCATGACCCGTTTGTATATAGGTATCAAGAATGAACATTCATTTTGTTATGCTCAAAGCAGTGGCTCATGCATATATAATGAAGTTTAGCTTCTAGCAGGTACAAAAGCTCAGATTTTGTTGTGCTAAAGGTGTCAAGAATAAAATCCAAATTATGCCTCCTTTATTAGGATAAAAGTGGTTAGAAATGCAGGTCCAGTTTAAAGCCCTATAAGACTATATATATTTCATAGTTCTTGGAATGGTAAAGAGTCTTAATATTTCTAGCTGTAAAATTATTAAACAGGTTGTAAAATCAATCGACGCAAAATGTGCTTTGTATGCCCTTAGATGATTTATGGGTCAAATGGGAACTTACCTAATCTTGGTTCCATTAAGTTGAATCTGGACCACCTCCTTTGCTTCTCATGAAAAAACTAGTAATTAGTAACTTCTTTGTCACTTCGAAGAAAACGAAAAATAAATCACTAAAGAAGCAATGGTCCTTCGGTTAATATGTTTGTTCTTTTAAGTTTTTCTCACTGTTAGGCATCATTTAACCTATAATAATTGAGTCTTCGATAGGGAGATAAGTTACACCTCTAACTTTCACACCTTCTCAAGGGACGCAATGTTTTTAATTTTGCCTACAGCATTGAAATGAAGCCCATGGTGAAGCACGGAGCTAATTTGCTATACACATTAAAATACAACCCTGATGAATAGCAGCCGTTCCATACATATTCCTTCACATACAACAACTTTGTTTTTTTAATGGAAAACCCCATAAAGTTTTAATCCAGTGACTTTTAGTGGTTTCATTTTTATTATATGTCCCTATGAACGTCAAGTAGAAAATACATGAAATTTTATATCCTTGTTGTAAACAAGCCTAATAGCAAGAATATGAGAAGAGATAATAGGGAGAGAAAGAGATGTTTTATTATTAATTGGTGTGTGTAGAATAATACATTGTCATGACTATATATAGGAGAAACACATCTTGGAGAACAAGTCAACATATAGTAGGAATTGATAATCAATAATTAATAGGTTTATAACACTCCCCTTGATTATCAACTTCATACGCTTGATGCTGCCTCATTAAAAACCTTGCCAGGAAAACCCAGTGGGACAAAACCATAGCTAAGGAAAAAAGAGTGCAGCGCGTATTATCTCCCCCTGATGATGATCAGTCAAGCTCCTTGAGTCGACGCATCCCAATTCCATGAACCAACTTCTTGAATGTTGAGGTCGGAAGTGATTTAGTAAACAAGTCTGCCAAATTTTCGCTGGAACGGATTTGTTGGACAGTAATCTCTCCATTCTTTTGCAAATCATGTGTGAAAAAGAACTTTGGCAAAATATGCTTCGTTCGGTCACCTTTGATGATCCTTCCTTAAGTTGAGCAATGCATGCTGCGTTGTCTTCATGTAAAATTGTTGCTCCCTCATCTCCCGAAGAAATACCACAAGATTTACGAATGTGTTGTAACACAGACCTTAACCAAACACATTCTCGACTAGCTTCATGAATCGCCAATATTTCTGCATGATTAGATGACGTGGCTGTGATTGTATGCTTTACAGAACGCCATGAAATTGCGGTACCTCCACTTGTGAACAAATATCCAGTTTGAGATCGCCCAGTGTGAGGATCAGACAAATACCCTGCATCTGCAAAACCAACCAAACTTGTTTTCGATTGGTTAGTAAAATACAAACCCATATCCTTTGTGCCTTGAAGGTATCGAAATATTTGTTTTACCCCATTCCAATGCCTTTTTGTTGGGCATGAACTATATCTTGCTAATAAATTTAAAGAAAATGATATATCTGGTCGTGTATGGCTAGCAAGAAACATTAATGCACCAATTGCACTTAAATATGGTACTTCTGGACCAAGTATTTCCTCCCCATCGCTCGGAGGTCGGAATGGGGCTTTCTCTACATCAAGTTGCCTTACATTGGGGTACTCAACGGATGTGATTTTTCCATATGAAACCTTTTGAGTAGTTTCTCTATGTAGGTTTCTTGGTGCACAAGGATTCCACCTTTTAGGTGTTCAATTTGTAACCCGAGACAAAACTTTGTCTTTCCAAGGTTATTCATTTCAAATTCTCTTTTCAAGTATTCAATTGCCTTTTGGAGCTCCCGCGGAGTTCCAATTATATTCAACTCATCAACGTATACGGCAATTATAACATATTCAGATTCTGACCTTTTTATAAAAATACACGGGCATACAGAATCATTTTTATAACCTTCTTTCAACAAATACTCACTAAGACGATTATACCACATACGCCCTGATTGTTTTAGCCCATACAATAATTTGTTTAATTTAATTGAAAGATGTTCTCGAGAACTAGATTTACATGAGTTTGGTAATTTGAATCCTTCAGGGAGTTTCATGTAAATATCAGTATCAAGAGAGCCATAGAGATAGGCTGTCACAACATCCATTAGACGCAGATCAATCCCTTCTTGTATTACCAGACTAATAAGATAACGAAAAGTTGTCGCATCCACCACTGGAGAATATGTCTCCTCATAATCAATCCCAGGTCTTTTCGAAAATCCTTGTGCTACTAATCTTGTCTTATATCGCACAATTTCATTTTTCTCATTACGTTTTCGCACAAAAACCCATTTATATCCGACAGCTTTTACACCAGCAGGTGTATAAACCACTGGTCCAAAAACTTCTTTTTTATTAAGGGATTCCAATTCTGCCCCAATTGCGTCTTTCCATTTTGGCCAATCATTTCTTTTTTTACATTTCTCAACAGATTTTGGTTCTTGATCCTCATTGTTTTCCATTAGTTCTAGCGCTACATTATATGAAAATTTGTCATCGACGTCGATTTCGTTTCGGTTCCATACCTTTCTAGACATGATATAATTTATTGAGATCTCTTCATTTTCAGGTACCTGAGGTTCTTCTGGAACCATCATGTCTAGTGTCTCTTCAGGAGACTCATTTCCTGGTTTTACCGTTACCTCGACTTGACCATCTAAATTATTTGCTCCTTTTTTCTTTCGAGGATTTTTATCTTTTGAACCGATTGGTCTACCATGTTTGAGGCGTGCATTAGACTCATTTCCAACATGTGGTTGTCCTTCTGGGACACTTATTCTTACTGGAGCATTAGCAGCTGGTATATTTGACTTAGTCACTCTCTTGGGGTCAGTGAATGCGTCTGGTAGTTGATTTGCTAATCATTGTAAATGAATTATCCTTTGAACTTCTATTTCACATTGTTTAGTTCGAGGATCAAGATGAGATAATGATAATTCATTCCAACTTAAATTATTATTTTTCAGCTGCTTTTCCTCTCCCCCTAGTGTTGATAATGTTGATTCAACAAAATGACAATCACCAAATCGAGCCGTAAATAAATCTCCTGTTGATGGCTCCAAATACTTAATAATGGATGGTGATTCATACCCAACATATATTCCTAACCTCATTTGAGGTCCCATCTTTGTTCGTTGTGGTGGAGCGATAGGTACATATACAGCACAACCAAAAATTCTTAGATGGGAAATATCTGGTTCCTGACCAAAAACCAACTTTAATGGGGAGGAAGTGTGATAACTCGTTGGCCTGATGCGAATTAGTGTTGCTGCATGTAGAATTGCATGGCCCCAAGCAGATGCTGGTAATTTTGATTTCATAATCATAGGTCTTGCAACCATTTGGAGTCGCTTGATAAGCGATTCAGCAAGTCCATTTTGTGTATGTACATGAGGTACAAGATGCTCTACACTTATCCAAATAGATGTGCAATAATCATTAAATGTTTGGGAAGTAAATTCACTAGCATTGTCCAACCTAATTTTCTTGATGGGGTAATGTGGAAAATGTGCTCTTAGCCTTATCAATTGAGCAAGTAGCCGTGCAAATGCCATATTAAGACTTGATAGTAAGCACTTATGTGACCATCTAGTTGATGCATCAATTAAGACCATAAAATATCTGAATGGTCCACTAGAAGGGTGTATAGGCCCACATATGTCCCCATGTATTCTCTCCAAAAATACTCAGGGATTCTGTCGCCACCTTAAGTGGTGATGGTCGGGTAATTAACTTCCCCTGTGAGCATGCAACACATGTAATGTCCTTAGACTGAAGAATCTTTTTGTTTTTCAAAGAATGTCCATGTGAATTCTCTATAATTTTTCGCATCATTATTGACCCGGGATGGCCTAACCGGTCATGCCAAATGATAAAATTTTCTTGGTCCATAAACTTCTGGTTTATGACTGCATTTGTTTCAGCTACACTAATTTTAGTGCAATACAAACCATAGGCAAATGCGGGTAACTTCTCTAATACATGCTTTTTACCCGAAATCATATTTGTGATTTGAAGGTACTCATCATGTCCCTCATATGCAGTCTCAAGATGATATCCATTTAGACGAATATCTTTAAAACTTATTAGATTTCTTTGAGATAGTGGGGAAAATAATGCATTGTTAATTTTAAGTGGAGTTCCACTTTGTAGAATTATATAAGCTACTCGAAATCCTTCAATCAATTTTGATTTACCAGATATAGTACTAACGCTTGCCTCTTTCATAGATAGACTAGAGAAATAATCTCTTTTCTTTAGAATTGTATTTGTAGTCGCACTGTCTATTAGGCCTATATCTTCACCATTAATAGTGAGTTTAGTTAAACACTCCATATGCTTCAAAACAAAACAAAGTCATATAAATAAAATGTCTAATATGCTTCAATCATAAAAAATCCAAAATGTTTCATACGTCTCAAAACAAACAAGAAAGAAAAAAAACATAACAAAATCTCCAACAAATTGTCTTAAAGAAATAAAGGAAATAACTTAAGATCATTTATATGTAAGGAAAATTGCAAGCATCCAACTGGGTTGTATCAGCCACGATATCACCAGAATCCAAATTAGTTGGCTCTGTATGTTCTTTATGAACATCAGGGACATCAATATTTCCATTTTCATACGTAAAGTTTGTCTCTATTCCTTTCCCCTTGTCTTTGATGGATTGTTGGCAAAGTTCCACCAAGTGTTTGGGCGTACGACATGCACGGGCCCAATGATTGTTACTTCCACATCGATGACATGCATTTGGTGGAGCCACATTTTTCTTTTTACCCTTTTCATCGTTAGACTTCTTTTCATTAGCATGCCATTTATGGTGGGTCCCTTTGTTTTTAAATTGAACACCATGATAATTTCCTCGGCCACGTCCACGACCATGACCATGATCACGACCACGACCATGACCACGTTGATAACCATGACCACGACCACGTCCATGACTTTCACTTTGGCCATTATATGTTGCCGCATTCGCTTATGGGAATGGGGCTACACCAACTGGACGAGTCTCATGATTTTTCATTAACAGCTCATTATTTTGCTCAGCCACAAGCAAACATGATATCAATTCACTATATTTGGTGAAACCCCTTTCACAACATTGTTGTTGCAAGAGCAAATTTGAGGCGTGAAAGGTGGAGAATGTCTTTTGCAACATCTCCTTATCAGTAATATTTTCACCACAAAGAATCAGTTGTGACGTGATTCTAAACATTGCCGAGTTATACTCACTTATAGACTTAAAGTCTTGTAACCTTAAATTGAGTCATTCATAACGAGCATTTGGTAATATTACCGTTTTTGGTGGTCATATCTTTCTTTCAGTTTTGTCCAAAGAACAAGTGGATCCTTCACAGTGAGGTATTCACTTTTCAAATCCTCATGAATATGGTGGTGTAAGAAAATCATTGCTTTTGCCTTATCTTGGGCATTTGCTTTATTTCCTTCTTTAATTGTCTCCCCAAGATTATTAGCATTTAAATGGATTTCAGCATCCAATACCCATGACAAATAATTTTTTCCAGTAATGTCTAGAGCCAAAAACTCAAGCTTTGCAAGATTCGACATGATTAACTATTAAAGATATAAACATATGGTATCCCTCTGGCCTTCGACACCTTTGGCTCCCTGGCGCCAGAAGCTATTCGTTTCTTGACAGGGTCCAACGGGTCGTCCACAGCAATGTTTCATCCCCAGGGGGGCAAGGTTTTGTCTTTAGTAGACTAGGGTTTGCAATTCAAAAAGGGGTGGCGGCGCAGCTTGTTGCCCGTCTACCTGCTATTATGATGTAACTTTCGTATTTTGTTTTATATTAGTTATAACCAAACGTACCTTCAAAAAAAAAGGCTACAAAATAAGACAAGATAACTATGTGTCAAGATTTTTCTTTTAATTATTATGGAAAACAGTAATAATGCAATCTTTTAATTACCATCTATAAATCGTTTCAAAAGTAGTGATTATTTCATGGACATCTTTTATTAATAAAATAACAGAAGCAATAAAAAAATCTATAGTGGATCTTCGAAAAAAAATAATACAAGTATTATTTTGCAAGAATCTGCTATACATGTGTATGATATACCTATATGTTGATTGATCTAATTATTTTATTTGCACTGGGATTATTCCATTATGCAATAAAAAAAACATAGTGTAACTGTAAACCTTACACACTAAAAACCATCCTCAATAGGTTCACCATTAATCAATTTATAAAACAACTCCATATTCCACAATTTTGTCCCACGCAAAGGATCATAATCTAGTAAACCTTCTTCCAAATTAACAACTGGTGCAAAATCAAAAGGATCTTTTTTGGTTATTTTATATCATATTTTATTCACTAAAAAGGGTCCGCCATTTATTTTATTCACTAAAAAAACGTAAGTGACATTTATTCATTGATTTGTTTATATATATAAAATAATTAATAAATTAAACATAATTAATTATATAGATATAACTAATATATCATATTTAACATGATGAACTAAAATCATAATTTTATTAAACAGTAATAAATATCAATCTCGATTTAACCCAAAATTGTATTTGTTATAATAAGGGTTATTTGAAGAGACCAAAGAGAATAACAAAACAAGTCTCTAATACAACTCAAAATTGTATGAATTACGATATGGATAATATATGAGATAATAAAGAATAATGATAAAGTAAGAAGACAATATGATATACCTAATGATGGAATGATTTTACTCCAAAAGCAACTCGTGCTGATAACGTTTTGTAAACAAGCCTAATAGCAAGAATATGAGAAGAGATAATAGGGAGAGAAAGAGATATTTTATTATTAATTGGTGTGTGTAGAATAATACATTGTCATGACTATATATAGGAGAAACACATCTTAGAGAACAAGTCAACATATATTAGGAATTGATAATCAATAATTTATAGGTTTATAACAATCCTGAACTTTTAGCCAGCTTTTAAAATAAGTAGTTATTTGATATGATGAATTTGTTTTTATCAATTTACCATATTAAATAACTTTTGATTAACGTAATCAGTAGATGTGATATTTTTAATCGTAATAATAAACTTTTATTTATGATTTTTTATCAATATTAAACATGTGGCAGTATCATTCCGACATATCACGACTATATATTTTGTGTTATCTCTTTTGGTTGTTATATTGAGTACCGGTAACGGATCGATACCACAATGAACTGAATGGATAACAAATAAGTTCCCGCCTTGACGCGCGGGTGAACTCCACTAGGATTCTCTATCGTATCACCTATGAGCTTTCTAAAAAAATGGTTTCTTTAAATCCCTATCATAACAAAGCATCCATAAATGTCATACACACATCACAAATCTCAACAACTAAAATACAACAAAATAGATGTACCCGTTACAACACGCGGGTATTTCCACTAGTATGTATAATAATATCTTGATTTAACTTTCCGAATATTATCAGTATTTTACTTTTTATACTTTTAAATTGATAAAAAAAAGTCATTGTTTTGAAATGATAATAAATGCACACCACCAAAGGCATTATAGCCCAGTAGCGTCTTGGTGGTGGGATAAGACTTGGGGATTATAAGGTCCTAAGTTCGAATGTCACAAGGGGGTTTTTCGCATAATTATGAGTTTCCTCCTAGATTGATGACTTGGTGGTGAAATATGATCGTGTGGTAACACTGGTGGCACGATGATACTTCAGTGATACGTGAGTGATTCCAATTGGCCGTTAAAAAATGCACACCTTTTTAATGGGATATTCACAAGTCAAAGTCATTTTCTTTTAGTTATCTTTCCTCTCCAATCTCATGATGGCCACGGCTGCAATAACTAAACCAGCTAGAAAAATTTCCAGTGAAAGCTTTTTCACGTTCTCCTTCTATTTAACATCTCATCCCCTTTAACTACTCTTTGATTATTATTTTCTTATGAGAGCTTTTTCGTTTTCTTTAAAAAAAATTTAATTTAAAGGCACCAAATTATGAACGAGTTCGTGAGTGTAGACTGGGCACATGTCCACCATCCCTATAAAGTAAATCCGCCACTGTATATGTGTGTATAGAAATATAAAATCTTTAATACTTCAAAATCATAGGAATTGCCGTGTATAGAAATATAAAATCTTTAATAGTTCAATATCATAGGAATTGGCTTGAGTACTATCCGAGCCGAGTTCGAGCTACATCTGAAGTAAGTTTGAGCTTACATTTCAGCTTGTTAATAACTTTTTAGGTGAACCAAGTTGACTTGTTTAGTTTTTTATCTCAAACTAAAATTGACTCGACTCTACTCGCCAAATGCCCTGCTTATATTTCCAACAAACTTGAGAAGAATCTGTCACACCATCTAAATTATTTTTTAACATAACGTATAATAAATTTAATATTAAAGATATTATATAGCAAAAAGTTATTTACACATCATGTTATATTGTTTTATCATTTGATGTTAATATTATATTTTGTAATATATAAATAATTTGTAGCACTTACAATTCAACTTCTTATAACATTACCATTTAAAAAATAATAACAAAACAAACGGTGTTAAGGAAACAATGACAGTTGATATGGTCCATATGGACATGGGTGTCCTTAAAGAGGAGTACTGTTGGATCTATGAAGTCTTGGCTTTTTGGGAACCTGAGCAGTAGAGGTTGAACAAAACTGCAAAAACAGAAAATACCTTATGTTTATTATTACTAGTATTATTTCCGCGCGCGTTGCGGCGCGCTAAACCGACGGAAGTTTGTATTGGATTTAAGTAATACATTTCCGGACATTGACGGTCACCGTATTGTTTAGGTATAATAATTACGTCTTTTTTTGTCACTGACTTTGATGTAATATTTAAAAAACAAAAAACACTTGTTAAAATGGAAAAATAAACAAAGTACCTCCCCAAAGGTTTGAACCTGGGACGTTGGCTAAGAAAACATCACGACAAACCACTCCACCACCAACACATCTTGTCTCTTGAAATGAAACCATAAATATATATTGTTTAACAAAGTTTAAAAAAAAAACCCCACCAAATCGCCTCCCCCAAGACTTGAACTTGGGACCTTGGACAACTAAACCAAACCACAAACCACTCCACCACCAACACATTATGTTTTCAATTGAAACCATTTATATATATAGTTTAACAAAGTTTTAAAAAAAAAAAAAGCCAGCAATCCGCCTCCCCCAAGGAGTCGAACTTGGGACCTTGCACAACAAACCACACCACAATACCACTCCACCACCAACACACTTTTGTTTATGAATTGAAACCATTAATATATATGGTATAACTAAGTTTAAAAAAAAAAAAAAAAAAAAAAAAAAAAAACCACCAAGCCGCCTCCCCAAGAATCGAACTTGGGACCTTGCACAACCAACCCACACAACATAACCACTCCACCACCAACACACTTATGTTTTCAACTCAAACCATTAATATATATGGTTTACCAAGGTTTAAAAAAAAAAAAAAAAATATAAAGGCCACCGCCCCTCTCAACCAATGGGAGAGGGGCTGGCACTATTCACGGCAGTTTCCAATAATACATATATAATAATTAGAAAGGGTTAAAAATAATATTTATTGATTATTTCAAAAGACAAAACATTTGTTGTACATGACTAAAAGCAACCTTTGATAGTGCTGTAAACAGGAAATTGTTTCCTTTTTGGAAAGAAACAAACCCCTCAAGTAGACCTTGAACGCCGAAAAAAAGACAGTAGACCTTGAACAGTATCAGAAAATTTACTAGTCTTTTTAAATGATTTTTATTATAGAAAAATCTCAAAAATAAACATTGACCGCTCTTTAATTATAAAAATAAACACATAAAAGATCTTAAGCTTAGGGACTTCACACTATCCAACATTACTCAAAATCTGGCATTTGTCCCAAGAGTCTTAAATAAAGACTCTTTAACTTGTAATGGTCCCACAAACCAATCAATAAAATGGTGACACGTGGGTGAAAAGGGCTAGTAGACGCTTGAGTTTTGTAGAGTCTTAATCCTAGACGTCAAGCCTGAAAAGTCTTTAAGACTTTTCGTGCAAATCAAAGACTATTCTGTACAACACTAAGACTCTAGAAAACTATAGACGCGTCCGTACGTTTTTAAAAATTTTCATTTGAACTAAAGACCTTTTCTTACATTACTAAGACTCTTGCCAACTATAGACGCGTCTAGGGTAAGGACTCCACCAAACTCAAGCGTCTAGTATTCTTTTTCACCCACGTGTCATTATTTTATTGGTTTGTTTGTGGGACCATTACAAGTTAAAGAGTCTTTATTTAAGACTCTTGGAACAAATGTCAAATTCTAAGTAGTGTTGGATAGTGTGAAGTCTCTAAACTTAAGACCTTTCATATATTTTTTTTTAAATAAAGGGTGATCAATGTTTATTTTAGAAATTTTCCCTATTATTTAGTAAAACCACAAATGAGTTATTTTACTCAAATTTACATATAAACTTAAATTCAGTCATCTTATATTATATGAACTAGTAAATAAATAATTAAATTTAAATATAAAAGAAAATCGCCAGTTCTAAAAAATAATATAGAGACGCATTTAGTGCATAATTCAATCCATATATTGTGATAGCTCTAAAATGTGAGGTTCGAAGTATTAATTAATACCTCTTTTTGAAGCCTTTTGAGTCTGGTGTTCTCTTTCGTTAGCCTTAATACTTCTTGCTCCAACTCATCCGCACGAGCCTGTAAAACATTTACAAATTATTATTATGATTATATAAAATCATTTTTTAAGGACCAACTTAGCATAATGCCCCGACTACCCAGGGTAACCCATGGCTAAAGACACCCCATACACCTGCAAACACAGACAGCGCTGGGTAGCCGAAGGCCCACGGTAGTTCTACCAGCTAGGGAAACCCGACCTCCACCCACATAAATGCACGACATTGGAAAATCAGTAAAACTTGGGTGGGATCAAATTCGAACATGAGACTTTTCAGTCCCAAGCACTAACCATGGCTTCTTATGCCACTTCACCACAACAGTGGGGGTTATATAAAACCATTTGATTCATAAACTCTTTGGTATCGGTATGAATAAGACTATACGAGCATATAGTTGTATGTTTAACACCCTGTTCTTAATTCTTAAATTTGTGTGAAAAAACATATAAATACTTCTTGTAATTAATTTCTAAATTGATCAACTAACACTTTACTTATGAATATTCTATACACGTGGTTTATATAACACAATGTCTTACAATTTGTAAATCGAGTTAATACACACCTGAATATCGAAACTAGTTCCGTAGGAAATTAGTGTCGTTTAGATAAGCTACGCCCAGCATTGTCTTAAATATAAAAATTATTGTTGTGATTAATTTATCACGTAATAAAGAAATAAGAAAAATCGTAGCATAAGGCTTAAAGCTAAAGAAAAAACAAAGTTGATTAGGAGATGTGGGTGAGAGACAACCATGCATAATTATTGTTTATATGTAGTTGTCTTAATTTATTATTTTTTATACATGAAGAAATATATTATTACGTTAAATTAATTTATAAAATGATATATATTATTTTACATTAAAAATGCTCGAATAGGTTTAAATTAAAAGATATGATTAATTAACACCTTATCTTAGTTAAAGTATAATTCCGAATCATCCACCATTTGTCCGCTAGAAGATAATATAAAAAATAAATGAATTGGAAAAATAAATCCTTCCCACTAATATTTATCTTGGCAAATTGATCTAATGAAATTGTATCATAGTTCACAGCCTAAAATGCTTTACAAATAAAATATTCTTTTTTAGCAATAAATATATTTGATATTATAAGTTAACAATTTGACAATATATATTCACAACATATATAAAGAAGGGTCAAATTATTTTACACAGTGTAACAAAAATAAGAAGTGTGAGAATGAGACAAAAAACACAATAAATCATGAAATATAACACAATGAGTCACAAAATATAACATAGTGCCGAAAAATATAACACAATGTTGAATAAAAAAGACACAATGAATTGAAAAAATGACACAATTATGAAAATAAGAAAAACACACAATGCTACATAAAAGACACAATGATATGCTACATAAAAGACACAATGATATAACGTATATTCTAAAAAGTACAAACTAAAACCTTAAAAACGAAGACCTAAAAAGTAACATCGTAGGGTTCGATGAGACAGTTCCAATGCCGCTTGAATGAGTTCAATCGGAGTCCGTTTGATACTCTTTCTACGATTTTCTATTTTTCTTTCACTGTGTATTTGATCCTAACTCAAATAAATTATATATAAAGAAATCAATTTTATATGTATATATATGTGTGTGTGCGTAGAGGAAGATTCTTGTACAAATTATTTTTATATATATGTGTGTGTATTTGATCCTAACTCAAATAAATTATATATAAAGAAATCAATTTTATATGTATATATATGTGTGCGCGCATAGAGGAAGATTCTTGTACAAATAATTTTTATCTTACAATAGCCCTTAATGTAAGAAGTAGGGCTGTAAACAAACCAAACGTTCGGAGAACAGTTCGTAAACCGTTTGGCGGGAAGTTCGTTTGTGTCCGTTTGTTTAATAAATGAACGAACACAAACACAAAATTCCGTCCATTAACTAAACAAACAAACACGAACGAATGTCTCGTTCGTTAGATTGCGTTCGTGAACGTTCGGCAATGTGTTTGTTTACGTTCGTTTGTTTATATCTGTTCGTGTATGTTTGTTTATGTTCGATCACTAGTTAAAACACTTAAAAGTTTATAATCTTTCAGTTTCTTTCCTAACTTTTATTTCCCTCGTAAACTTTTTCCCCCTTATACATTAAATATTTAAGTAATGTTTTGATCATTCTCACATTAAAAAAACATCAATCTTTTTAGTTGTTGGTCTTACTATACTAATGAAAAATCTCAACCTTTTGTTATGATTCCTTAGTATATAATTAAAGATGTTAGCATTTTTGACAGCATTGTTATAATGCAAGTTTATATATCATCGTTTAATTAATATTTGTTTTTATATGGTCACAAAAAATCGAAGAATGTGTAGAGTTTAGGAAAGTTGGATATTGACGAATCTATACAATTTTTAGGATAATTATGAACTTTTGAGTTAGGAATATCATGTATTCATGCCTAAGTAATTTTAGATAATTATGTCTAAGTTAGTATAATTTGACTTTATCGTTTAGTGGATGTACTTTGTCTAACAGTTAATATTAACAATGTTTTTTGTTAGTTGCATATTAAATGTTTGTTTTTGTTTGTGTTCAAGACTCGTGTTCACGAACAGTTCGCAAACAACTGAATTTCTTAACAAACAAACACAAACATAGAATTATGTTCGTTACTGTGTTTTGAACGGTTCGTTTGTCCAAGAAACCTTAACAAACAAACACGAACAAAGCCTTGTTCGTGTTCGTTTGGTTCGTTTACAACCCTAGTAAGAAGTGATGGGGGTATTTTTTTTTTATTTTGAATTTTTTCTATATTGTTATACATGTATTTTAGTACTGAAATTAAAATAAAAATAGTGTAGAGTAATTGCGCTTAAAAAAATTTAAAAATATTTACGCGGATGTGAAAAAAAAAAAATTCTTCCTTCACTTCTCATGCTTAGTAAGGACGTGAGTATTCACGCTCGAGTACACATGCTCTTAAGATAAGCCTCTTTTTTAAAATAATAATATGTTCAATTTTCTCATTATAGTTTAGAGTACATTTTAAGATTAACTTTATGTCCATAACCACGTTAATTCTCTTTTTAAGTTTTTTTGACTATTAGCAACATCTTTAGCTAACAACTAAACTCGTCAACAATTATAAGCCATGGATTGAGACGGCTGACGATTGAAATTTAATTAAAATAAATGTATAGATTTGATTATATTTCAATTAATTAACTATCATAATTCTAAAAAAAATCATTTCACATGTGTATGGTTTCTACCTATCCACTTTCATCAAACTAAATGTATGACATTTTATATACTGGCTTCCATCCAACTTTTAAAACTTGTATAATATAAAATCATTCAATTATTTCAACATTTATTAGGTTTTATAGTTGTATGTTACTAAAAGCAATCATTTACAAAAAAAAGCAATCACTTTAAGTCTTAATGATGAAATTAATGAAGAAAAAAATGAGCACTATGGTTATATTCATTACATATTAATACCCTATATATTTCTATGTATGCATATGTAGTGATCTACGTATATGTATATATATACATAGACTACATATAGACACATAGATAGAAATACATACACCCTGACCCACATATGAGCGTACCCACAAGTAGTGGCGAAGTTTGACCCGAAACTTCGGGGGGTCGGAAGTCACTAGTTTCGGGGGGTCGAAACCTTATATACCAAAAAATTTCTATATGAATACTATATAATATGAACTTCTGAGCGAAAATTCGAGGGGGGCGACCGCCCCTCCCCGCCCTTGCCCACAAGTAAAGGATGATGGAGGGAAAAAAAACACATTTGTGTTATTTTTAGGCAAAAATCTCAATAGTCCTGTTTTGTTAAGCACTCCGACTACTGCCATGAAAAAGGTTTTGAGTCCGCCATCACTTCACATACTCACTCACATACATACATAGAGGGAGAGAGAGACCTGTTTTCGTGCTCTAGACCGAGCAGCCGACTCGCGATTCTTCATCAAACGCTTAAACTTTTCAGTGTACTCAGGAGGAGAGGATTCATTTACTTTTACCACATGAGGTGAAGTGACTACTATTGTAGAATTGGTATGTGGTGGATCTTGATCATGTTCAGAGTTACCACTAGTGCTCAGCCTTAGCAAGGTGGTGTGCGGTGGTACCGCGGGTGGTGGTGGCGGTGGAGGAGGGTGGTGATGATGGAGGGTGGCTGTTCCACCGGGCCTAGGAGCCGGAGCAAAGAAATCTTGGAAGTGTTGAGTGGTGGTTGGGTGGTGAAGAGATGGGAGGCTGCTGATGTCTTTCCATACATCATCCATAGGTTTCATTGTTTAGGGAAATTTGATGTATGTTTGTGGAAAGATCATGTAGTGAATGAAGGGTGGTGTGGTGTGGTGGGGTGTTATGTGCCTTTGGATAATCATTATTTATAGTAAGGATAGTTTGTGTGTTAAATACTACTTAATTTACTATACAATAACATGTTGGAGGCCCATTTGCAATAAAAAATTATGGGTCAATTTTTCACTTTAGAAAATATATAATATATTTCTTACATAAAGGCTAATTACTTAAACGGTAGCCTATGACTTTCCTTATCCGAGGTTGTGGGTACAAGAGGTTATCAAATGATTATCAATTTAGGGTTAACAAATTAAGCCTTTGTCTAATAGATCATAGTTCTAGAAGTCTCGAGAATTGAAAGATAAATTAAGAACAGTGTTTCAAGTCAAATCAACCGTTTACAATCAATCACTGAAACAAATAGTAAAAAACATCGAATACTTAGATTGCTAGATCCAAAACAAATAAGAAAAACTATTGCTCTAGGTTGAACTAGTGGTTTTTCTAGTTGTGGGTTTCCTCCTGAGCGAGGTTGGCCTGGTCATCACGTTCTGTTCTTCGGATAAAATGGTAATCCATTTGACATGGTGGCCTTAGGTGTCGGGTTGTGCTCTTTAAAATAGTATTAATAGTATATTTCTTCCTTCAAAACATACAAAAAAGGTTCTAAATTATTTTTTAAAAGAGACTTGATGCATAAGTTGTAACACCTTTAGTTTAGAATCATATTATTTTTTACTAGGTTGATCTAATCATGTAATATTTCAAAAAAAAAAGCAGCTTTATCTAAGTTGTTTGTTAAATGCCATACAAGAAGTATCAGAAGCAATGTCATGATGTTACATAATATTCTATTCCTCAATAAGCCTCTAAATTACACTTGTTTGGGTTTGCTACCTAAAATCGTACACTACAAATGCTTAGATAAAACGCTAAGTGAATAAAAGGCTACATACCCAATGTAATAATATTTGTATAAGCTTTTCGTACATTTAGCATATACATGACTATATGTAAACAAAGATACATAGTCGTGTATTGCTTTACATCAAAAGTCAAATTACACTGATTTATTGCCCCAGTGTCTATATTGCTTGATAGTTGATATGAGATAGGAGTACACTTTATTATTAAAATTTCAAATAATCTAACATAGAATGACAACATAACAAATAGTCGTGTACCTTTATGTTGTTTGCAAAAAAATATTGGAATGATAATATTAAAAGAGTATAAATTACTTTAAATTATTTGTTTTGTTTCTTTGTTAGATAAAACCAAAATATTGTAAAGGAACTAGTTTTGATCCAAAATGGATTGATTAAATGTAAGATGAAACATAAATGAAAAATGCATTTTACTTGAACATTGTCATAAGGATGTGTATATGATTCTTTGAGAAAGATATTTGGAAAGTCTAGTGAAAATGTTTGTAAACTAACTAAGTTTATGTATGGGTTAAAACAAACACAGACAAATGAAAAACTGACAACAACTTGCTTAACATTTGATTTGAACAAGGCATAAATAATTAACCATGATTTGTATAGTCAAATAAATGATGTGTGTGTTTGCTTTACTTGTTATGTTAAGGACATTGTGATTACTTGTAATGATGGATAATAAATTTGAAAAGTGAAAACATTGTTTAATCTTAAGGTAAAAGTTCTTGAGAAGTTGAAATATTTTTTTAATTTGAAGTAGTTGATTCTAGTATGGGGTCTATGTTGTCAAAAGCGCGCTACCAAGTGCGTTGTGATTGGTGAGACGCGCCTGTAGGCGTAGCGACGGGTACATTACTCGATTTGAATCGAAAATCAATTTTGAATTTCATTTTGATTGAAATCAAAAACCATAAATTCGAAATTTGATTTGAATAAAAAATGACACCTTCGAAATTCGATTCGAATATGAAATGGCGGTTGTTTGAATAGAACGACGTTACTAAGAGTGATGGTTTTGTAACCTTGGATTGGAAAGATAATTAACAAGGATTTGTTGATATTGCAATTTTATGTAACTCTTTGAATTCTTTTTTTTTTAATAAATAATATTCATTAACAAAGTAAATTACACGTCAACACCACGTTTTTCTGAATTTTTGAAATTGTCAAAAAAATGTGTGAAAACAAATTAGTAAAGGAGGTAGTGGCATCCTAACGCCCCTAACCTTCTATGTCTTACACGTCAACACCACGTTTTTCCGATTTCATTAGGCCTCTAAATGAATCGAACAAACACGAACAAAGGCATTTCATGTTCATTTAACTCTAATCGAACACGAACATGAACACAAACACAAACACATAATCAAACAAATTTTTGTGTTGTTGTTCGTTCATTAAAAAATTTATCATGTTCGTGTTCGTTTAAAACCTAAACAAACAATTCATGAACGAATGTTCACGAACATAATAACTATAAAATATTTGTATTACTAAAAAAACCTAGTTATTAATTGTTATATTTATACAAGTAGCTAAAGCCCAATTTCTCTTTATATTTATATAAATATAATTTCTTATGTAATTAATAAAAACTTAATTAATGAATGAACATAACATTTGTTCATGTTTGTTAATTTAACTAAACGAACAATTTTTTTGTTCGTGTTTGTTCATTTATTAAATAAACGAACATAAGCGAACTTCCAGCCAAACAAGTTTGTGAATGTTCGGTTCATTTACATGCCTACATTCCATCCCTGAAACAGGAAATAGTCATCTTTCACATCCATAAATCTTTAGCTTGCACGATTTGATCAAAAGGTAGTACATTTAAATTATGTGTATAATTAGAGACTGAATTATCTGAGACTGTCATATCAATCTCAAATATGTAATCTCTAGGACTAATTTATCAGTTACTAATAATATTGGGGATTGATTTCTACGCGACATATTTTGGTAACAAGTAATTAGTCGCTAATATCTTGACACCTTTTTAGAGACTAAATTTCACTTTCAAATATGTTTGTGCAATTAGGGATGAACATTTTTTTCCCGAGTACCTATACCTGTACCCATACCGGTATTCATACCTGTTCCGATTTTGGGTACTCGGTATAGGTATCGGTATCCACTTTTACTGATTTCGGTGGTACTTTCGGTATCGATATAGGTACGGGTAAAAATGGTGCGGGTACCGAATTCTATATGCTAATGAATTTGATAATATGTTTTACTTCGTATTATGGTATTTATGGTATTCATATCAATTTTCCCTATTTGGTATTTGTATAGTATTGATACTCGTAATTACTTGATACACATACGAGTGCTCAAAAAAGAAAAACAACAAAATGGTACTAAAACGGGTACCGTACCAAAATACCAGTATTGATACCCGTACCATACCTATATATTCGGTATAGTACTCGGACCTCGGTACCCACTTTTGTTCAAATTTGATACCAGTATTTTCGGTACGGATATGGTACCGACCTCATTCCTATGTGCAATATACCTTTTTGTAGAGAAGCTTATTGGCTACTGAATTCAGTCTCAAGTGTATTCACTTGATAAGGAAAGTCGGCACAAATGTTTTGGAGACTAATCTTTTGCCTCTAATATAATAAGGATCGTATTAGAGAGTGAATATTAGTTATTAATATTTTCAAGACACATAGATTAGAGATTGATATTCTGGTTCGATTGGTATAGAAAATGCCAGAAACTTAAAATTAGTGCATTATTAATCCTAAGCCTAACTAAAACTCATAACTTAAGTCTTAACCTTAAACGAATTTATTTGAATTCAAATCAAATTGGTCTGTTTTATCAAATTCGAACCAAATACGAATTCATTAAAAAAATTAATTATTCAAAAAATTCGATTCGATTAATTCAAAAATTAGTTATTCGATTCGATTAACATCCCTAGTACTCAACCAAAATTTTTTAATACAAAAAGAAACGTGGAAAAAAAAACAATCATCACATGACAAATGGCATAGCCACCTAAACCCACCAATCTTAAAGAGCATGTTTGGTTCTTCTTATTTCCACCAACTTATAACTTATTATTTTTCCCAAAAGTCAATAAGTTACAAAAAGTGTTTGGCAAAGCCAAAAGTCCTTTTTTGTTTTAACTTTTCATTTGTGTATAATAAGTTGTTTTAGAAAAGTAAGGAATGTGTGACTTTTTGAACCTACTTATAACTTTTGGGAAAAATTTACCTATATGCCCTCATTATATCCTTATACTTACCCTCCTTATATCCTTTTTGGTCATTTTACTTGAAAATCTAATCCAAAAACTTTTTTAAAAACTTTTCAAAAACTCCTTTTTAAAAAGCTAATCCAAATATTTTTCTAAAAACTCCTTTTTAAAAAGTCATAAGTTAATAAGTCATTTTCATCAAAAGTCTTTTTTACCTCAAAATAAGTTTATCCAAACATACCCTAAATTACAAGTAGTTGCAAGCACTTGCACTAGTTAGTTGATTGATTGATTCCTTTTGCACTAAGAGCATCTATAGTGGAAAAAAAATTAGCGCCATTCCCTTGTTTTTTATTGGTTGAAAGAAGATGGCACAAAATCCAAGGTAAAATGGCGTTACAATTTTAACGCTCAAAGCTTTTTTTTTGGCATTCAGCGCTCTTACCCCCCCCCCCCCTCTAAACGGTGTTTGGGCACTAAAATTGAATTAAGGCCCCAATTGATGCCCCACTACACATGGTCTAACGGGCAAAGTAACCGATCTAACGTCTGAACAGTTAGTTGCAAGCACTTGCACTAGTTACTTGATTGATTGATTCCTTTTGCACTAATGGGCTGGGCTTTTTTATGGACCGGGCTTAATTGGGACATAAGTACAATCCTATAAACACATGGACCACATGTTGGGTACCCGGACGGCCGGACCATGAATTTTCCATTTAGTTCATGTTTTTTTTCTTTAAACATTCAATCACATGCATCCCTATGATTTTTATAAATATCATTTCTTTCTTATTTTCTTAAAGTCTCCCATTTCCCACTACTCCCCCATTAAAAAAAAATGTAGTGTTTTTTAAAGCTCATGTATCCCATTCCCATATTTGTGAATAAATTAAACATAGTCGTTGAATTTAATATAGAAAAATGACAATTTTATAAATATAAAAAATGGAAGACGGCTATGTAGAATGGTATCACATAGCCTTATAATATTAAGTAGGAGATTGTTATGTTAATCTAGACCATACATCTGTATTATACATTGTGAAAAATTTGTTACATTGTTAAAATTTTGTTCTCGTAAAAAAGTATGACATGACCATATGGATCGCATAGCCGTGCACCCAAAAACTTAGGGGGGAAGAGGCACTCCACTGAATTTTTTTTCACTTCACTGATTTCTACCAATCTTACACTGTCACATCACTTCACCGAAACACTTTTTTGAAGGTAACACTCCACTGATTCTTTACCCAACAATCAATTATTTTCACATAATAATAATAATAATAACAATAATAATAATAATAATAATAATAATAATAATAATAATAATAATAATAATAATAATAATAATAATAATAATAATGCACCACAACAACCATCTCCTTCTTCACTAAAACCATCACGTTCTTCTTCACAACAACATTAAAATCATCAACTGTGCTCTCTTCCCTTTACACTAAAACCCTCTCCTTCTTCACAGCTCTACTCCTTCATAGCTCTGCTCTCTTCACAGCTCTCTTCATCAATTTTCCCAGGTCAAAGACTTCGATTTGGTAAGCACAGTTGATAATTTGGTGAGTCACGGGTTGAAAAAGATATGAAATTTGGGGAAATCAACAAGAGAGAGAAAGACAGAGAGAGAGAAATTTTAGTGAACCCGTCCGTTAACTACAACCAGGATTTGGTTCACGGATCCACTACCAGCACGGGTGGCGGCGGTGTTACCATGTTGATAGTGGGGTACCCTTGACGAAATCTGGTAGTGCCTCGTCCCCCCTTATTAACAATAGAGTCGAAGTTAACCTTAAGACTTTCCTTAAACAAGGTCATATTTGACCGCGAGAAGTGCAGTCCTAATGAAATCATTTCATTCCACCATTGTATATATTCACTTTAGTGTATACATTAATTTGATTATATCAATAATGTATAGTATCCTTAGCTACTAATGCCATATTAATTGAGTCACATCTAACACTATCCTCATAGTATAAAACAAAACAACAGTTTATCAATACTATATGTCTATGAACACACATGGTTTTAATTTTTAAACTATAACATGGAACAATATACAAGTCATAACAATAAGATGATATATCATTGGCCAACAACAAAACAACCGATGAGCCATTGCACATGCAATTTAATCATTTTAATTATATTGCACCTTTTCTCAAATCACCCATTTGAGATGGGACCAAATGTCACCCGTTTAAAATTTACTAGCAAGTAAAACGGACCAACCTAGGTGACACCCGAACCAACCCAAGACCAAGGTCAACATAAAATCCAGAACCGAGGACCGGACCTATGAGGCATTTTGAGTATCGGTCTATGCCAGGGTCAGTTACTCAGTTTTCAGCGTAAGCCCAAGACCAATCACTTAACTATGTCCATAACATTTCTAGCAAGCAAGATGAAATTTGTAGGTCAATTAGAAGACGTGATCATATGTTATAGATGTTTGATTCATATAAAAAGACAGTGGAACCCGACAACGAACATAGTTTTAAGCGTAAGGTAACAAAACGAAGATGTTTTCTCAATCAAAAGACACTCAACAGTTGGTGTCGTTGTTTGTTAGTAAGCGGGTCAATGATTTTTCTCCAGCCATTGTAGTCGATTGCGTCATCACTGACAGGTAGCAAAAAGCCGTTAACAAAGAAAAATGGCGTGCCGTACACCCCTCTCGAACAACCATACTGCAAAAACAAAACAAAACATGATACACGACTGCTAAAGATGTCGATGTGTTAAGTTTTGCGTTTTGAAACTGATTATACTATAGTAAACATAGCTAACAGCGCGCTGTTGGAATTTACCTTGAATGAAACCCTAGTTTTGGTACCGGTCTTTGAGTTAGCAAATCCAGACTTAATGGCAGAATGCATAGAGTTCCCAAGAGCGTTTGATGCGAACCTAATAACTTGATCAAGAACGGCTTCTCGAGACATGTTCAAGGTTTGTGCATTGTAAAACCGCTCCTGTATCACACGATCAATAATGTAAAAAAAGTATCGTGATAATTAATAAAAATACTAAATGAAGTTACACTTTGTAACCTGATGCATAAAAAATGCGTCCAACAAACTGTACGTAGCTGAAGTATTCAACTCATTGACAACGTGCAAAGCTCGGGAAGTAATGAAAGCGTTGTCATGGTATCTGCAACACAAAATGCATTATAAATTGTCGATCGATCGGGACCAAAGACAAAACTTGATTATAAAGCTATAAATAGGTAGACCATGTTACCTTTATCTCAATATTAGCCTAGTCAAGATTTGTTCTCTTTACTTTTGTTTAGTTTATTCCATATGTGTTGTAAGGTTGCAATGTATAACATGACACTATTAGTTTTACAAGACAAACCTACAAGCACATCATGTTGGATACCTAATCGGACAACCAATATTCCTTTTAGTATTTTGTAGTATTCAATGCACTTTGATTAATATGTAACTAGTATAAATCCTGGGCGTCACCACGAGCGTAAAACAACTCTGAGTAACATCAATAACATACTACCATCGGTGATGGTCACCGTAAAAGTTCATAAAACAAAAGAAATTAAAAGACGAAAAAAAACCTAATAAAAAAAATATGAAAGTAAAATGTGTGGGGTCCGCCATTGGGGTTGGTGGCCCAATGGTAGAAGCAATGCTTCTAGGAACACCTAAGGGAGAGGTCATGGGTTCAAGTCTCATAAGGAGTAGAAATTTGCTGTTCAAAAAAAAAAATGTGTGGGGTCCATCATTATTATGGCCTTATCGATGTGCACCAAGTTTAGCGTGGTTTCCAGGCAAAGTAAACTACCAAAAAGCCCTCAAAGTTTTAAGTAACTTTGTAAACCCAACAAGTCCACCTGCTTTACAAGGTTGCATAAAATGTTGTAATATCAGCTTTAATAGTTGTACATCTTTGATACAACAACAAACTTTCTTGTATTGCTTCTGAGCTTTACAAAAGTATCTTTAAAAGAAGGTTAGTTGACAATTTGGTAGACTAGATGTGCAAGGTGAGCTCAACCTATGTCATATGTGTTAGTTCTTGATACACATGTACTCTATGCATTAAATGTTGTATCTTTCTATCAAAGTTTGAAGGATATGAATATCAAAGCCATGTTTGCTTGTTTTAATTGAATAACATAGAAAATAAATAAATTATAGGTTTAACAAAATCAAATTTTATTACAATATTAATTATTATGCGTGTGTATTAATTAATTATTTAAGTACTTTATTTATTCACTGTTTATTTTGTTATTTCAAATAAAAAAAAATATTTACATTCCCCAGTTTTAACTAATAGATTCATTCAAACTCTAGCTTAGTTCAAGAACTTTTGGGGTTACATTTTATTGCTCTAGAAACGGTTAATACTTCTTATTTTTATTAATTACAATTACAAATTTAAATAAAACCTTATCTAACTTTTCACCAGCCGGTCAAACCAGTCAACACAGTTTATTTAAATTACTAGTAATTAATAAAAATAAGAAGTGTAACACTTTCTAGAGCAATAAAATGTAAGTTTTTCATCGGCCGGCCCGACCAGTGAACCAGTAAAACAACTGTCTCAATTAACAAAAGAGATAGATAGGTACTTACGGTAGCGGGAACGGGTGAACAATTAGAGAGACGACCTCAGGACCATATTGATCAACCGCTTGTTTAAGCGGAGGCCACGAATCCCTGCTATCGGGGCAGACCGGGTCGAAAAACGCCTCAATCAACACGGTAGCTGTTGACGCAGCCTGTTTCGCGTACACGAATCCGTCGTACCTCGATGGAATTGTAGACTGCGATCGGACGAAAACCGCGGAGTAGGCTAGAACCAACAGGAAGGTCACCGGAATTATGGGTTTTGACATGGTGGTGTGTGGCGGAGGACGGTGGTGCATGGATGATGTTAATTTGGAGAGAGGTGGTTGATGTGTTGGGAGTATTTGTATATGTGTTTGCTTTATTAATGTCCACGTGTTATTCCATTCACTTACCTACTTTATTAATATTGTGGGCGTCATCTGTAACGTATACAAGTTATCTCTTTTTTTTTTTAACGGAATACAAGTTATCTCTTGAATAAAATTGTATAAAGATACAAAAGTTGTTATTTTTGGATGTGACGTGAACGGTGAATCTATGATTAGTTTAGTAAAAATTTATGCTTATACTCAAAAGAGTTACTTGATAAACATGTTACGTATCAAATACACAACACATACATAGAGCGATGTATTAGTTTTTTTTTAATATATAGGATGGGGATCTGCCGATGATCTCCAGCCCAGCTGGTTTGAGGTGGAAGAGTTTACATCTTCGGAGGGTTCCCACCCGGAGTTGGTCAAAGCTTCGATTCTCGTCAATCGAAAAATCATACCAATTAAGGTTGAAAGGGTCTGGCGTGTCGGATGACTCGAACTTGTGACCCGGATGTTGTTAGGACTAGGATTTCACCATTGAACTACGCCTTTAAAAAAATATATATAGGATCCGTAGATTAAAATGGTTATCTTTGAGGCTAGCAATTTATAGAAGGCAAGAGCACACTATGACTCGTGACACCTAATATAACAATTGAAGGGTAGCTCAAGCCATTTTTGAAGCCTAAGACGAAGTAATAAACCAAGGCCTTTTCCAAATCTTATACGAGTATATCGTTATAAACATTGATTTATGTGAGAGGGACAAAACGGGTTTGTTAGAATATGGCAAATGATTAAAGCAATTTGGTTTAACTACTTAAACGAGTTGATTAAAACACCCCGAAACCCAATTTGAAGATGATGAAGAAGAGGAGCAACTTGGAGAATTTTTTATTTTGTTTCGTATTTCTTTTTACTATATTAACATTTATTTTATTTTATTTAATTAATGTTTGTTTGGTTTTATTTTGTTTTAATTAATTAATATTTAAAAAAAAGTTTTAAGTTACTTTAGGCCATGCATTTCCTTTATGCTACTTGAGGGCCGGGGTAAATTGACATGACACTATATGATTGGTGTAGATGAGGCTACATGGGGCTTGTGCCCCTTCCTCCCTAAAAAGTTCACCGAGATTGTCTCACCTTGGTTGAAATGTGAACTCGACCCATACGATTTTACTAAATCCTGAGTAAGATTTGAATGGATTCAAAGGTTTATTGATACCAATAACCTTAACAAAAAAAAATTCATAATAGTAAATTCTGGTGACCGATAAAGCAAGTCGATAAAACAAGATGTGGTTTTGATACAAATATCAGTGTAGCGTACATAATAGGACGTATGGTACCTTACGTCGTTGGTGGTGGTTATACGATGCCCATACGCCAGTCGTGCTCACAATCGCCTCATTCTGGGTAGTTACTAGTGTAGGGTACACCATTACATGGATTTTGAACAAATGTTCTATGTGACTGAGTTTAAGTAAAATATTTTCAGGCAAGGCTATTCGTATAGACTGGTAAGATACCCAGGTTGTCGGAATCAACTCTCTATCTCTTGAACAATATCAATATGTAACTAATCTAACAGTTTCCGTTCAGTTGCCTTCGCTAACTAATTTTGTAAATAGAAAAATATAGTTTCGCTTTTGTAAATGAACAAATATATATGTTGAAATTACCATCAAAAGGATTCCTGAAAAATGTCTTTTACATTAGAAGACTAAATGGGGATGTATGCGCGTACCTACAAAGTAAGGCGGCTCTAAACCTTGGGTTAAAAAACCCTTAGTCTTAGGCCCCCCAATATGCTTGCCGGGCCTATAGGCTACCTCGGCTACTGCAGACTTGTTTTATGTATGCTCCAGAGCTTTGCAGCGTGCCCGTGCCATACCACTTCACTTGTGCCTTCACGGGCTCACCATTTCCGACAAGGAATCCAGAACCAAGCCTCAACCCTACCGCTGTAGCACAGTAGCAGGTAATGTAGTTTGCCCATTTATTAATCATGTATTTATAGCTCAAGAGAAAAAATAGGTAAATTGTGCGAATCGCTACTAATCTGTTATTGGTAACATGTAGAATGTTAATGTTTATTAGTAACATGTTCATTAGTTCACATCCATAAGGTTAAAGTAAACAAATATTAGGAACAAAATTATGATTATATATATCATCTTTTAGGCCTCGAAAAAGATGATCCGCGAATCAATCATCATAGCAATATAACCGATAGCATAATAGCAGGTTAGGTAGTTCAAAAAAACAAATAGGAAAACTGTTTATTTTAGGCCTCGAAAAAGTATGATCCGCGATGAACCAACCATCATAGCAATATAACAACCGATACTGTCACCAATCGTAATGGAATCAAGATTAACCACTAATACAATGTGTATAAACCTTTCTAAAACACTTCAAAAAACACAAAACAGGTTGTAACTTGTATGCATACCTGCAAGGCTGCTACAAAGGTCGTTCGACAAAACCCCTGCTCACCATCTTCTCCACCAACTCTTCGTGTTTCTTGATCTGCCCGGCCTTCCTTAACTGCGCCAAAACCATTTCATAATCACCATGACTAGGTTTCAAACACTTCTCCTCAATCATCTCTCTAAAAAACTTATACGCGTTGTTCCAATGCCCCATCGCGCAATACATCCCAATCAAAATCCTATAACTATTAACATTAAGCTCGACTTCATTCTCATCCATCTCCTCCTTCAACTTCAACACCATATCAGCCGACTTCGAATCCGCAAACATCCTCATCAGTAAATTATACGTCACTGTATTCGCCTTACACTTCAACCCCTTCATCCTCCCAAACAACCTATGCGCACCATTCACATCACGCGCTTTCACTACCTCCCTAAAAATCGGATTAAAACTCCCCGCATTCGGCTCACACCCTTTCTTAACCATCGAATTCAAAACCTTTACCGCCTCATCACGATTCCCATCCTTACAATGACTCTCTATAACAAAATTATACGTAATCATATCCGGCTCACACGAAAGCCGCTTCATCTGATTATAAACCTGCAAAACCTTCTCCATCCTACCCGCCTTAACATGTACCCGCATCAAATTATTAAAAGTAACCGAATTCGGCACAATCCCTTCCTCAAGCATTTCAGCAAACACATCATGTGCACGCGTCACCTGCCCAACTCTACACAGCCCATCGATCACAACCGTATAAGTATACACATTCGGCTTAATCCCCTTCCCTTTCATCTCACTAAAAACCCGTTCCGCTTCCATAATATTCCCCGCCCGACACCACCCATTAACCAAACTAGTGTACACAACAACATCCGGCTCGAATTTACATTTCAATCCATCGAAAAACGCCTGCGCCTCTTCCGCCCTACGCTTCTTACAAAGCACACTAATCACAACCGAAAACGCAATCCTATCGGGTTTACAACCATAATCCTCCATCCGGTTAAACGTGTGGACCGCTTCAGCAGCCAGCCCGGCCCTAACATACCTACGAATCAAAGCCGAAAACGTATCGAGTGTAATTTCGACGTTTCGGGCTTTCATGGTTTCGATTATTTCCCAGGCGACATCAAATTGACGGACTTTGCCAGCAAGGTCGATCATTTCGTTGTAAAGGGACGAGGAAATGAGTGTATTATTATTATTGTTAATAGCCCAATTGAAGAAAGATAGGGTTTGAGGGAAGGGGATACCGTGGCGGACGGCGGCGCATTTGGTAATGACGGAGAGGATGACGTCAGCGGAGAGAGGGTGGTGGGGTGAAAGGGAGGAGAAGTCGGAGGAAAGAGAAGGGATGGTGAAGGAAGAAAGGAGGTTAGGGTTAGGATTAGGGTTTAGGTTAGGGTTTAGACGGTGGTGGTGTTTGATTAAGGAGTGGAGTTGTTCTGAGAGAAGGGTTTCTGAAGGGGAGAGGGTGTGGGTGGGGAGGGAAGTGGTGGAGAAGTGGTTGATGGTGGTGGTGGATAGGGTTGAGATACGGCGGAGGTAGGGTTTTACGACGGCCATTGGCGGCGGCTTTGTTTTCCGGTTGAGAGGGTACTGTGTGTAGGATGAAAATGAGTTTAAACTTTAAACTTTAACACTGAATTATTTTTGTTAAAAAAATAAAATAGATTGATTTTACGTGTGTTTTTAGGGCTGTGCAAAGGGTCCGGAACCGACCCGACCCGACCCGGACCCATCAGAATCGCATACCCTTTTATTGTGGAAATTAGGAACCACGAACCGAACCTTAAAAGGCTAAGTGGTTTCGGGTCCTAAAGGTTCTGATGGGTTGAGTAAAGGGTCTGACCCACTAGAACCTTTTAATATAATAGCCACTTTTAGAGGATTACATATTCCTATTCTTTTACCATTCTCGTAAAAGAATTCCTCCATATGGTTCTAATAATGGCCCTGAGTTTCTTTTTTGAATCATTTTTCATTTCTCGACTTATGTTTTCGTAACAGTTTCGTCATTCTCATCACTCGAAGCATTATCTGAATTTGTTATGTATACATCATAAATACACACACACACACATATACACATACATTAGAGCGACATACATAAATATTTACTTCAAATTTGGATAATAATCACATCTATGTATATACATCAAGTCGAAAAATATTTCAAGAATAATACATTGTTATTCTTATAAGGATTTGGTTCAAATGAGAACATTTCCCCAAATTGAGAACTGAGAGAACCATTCTGGGCCACACATTTCTCTAAGGCAAAAAAAAAAAAAAAAAATTTTTTTTTTTTTTTTTTTTTTTTGCAAAAATCGCTGCTTTATATGTAAGAAATTTTTTTTTTATTTTTTTTGTATTTTTTTTTCAGTATACACATGTGTATAATTGCATTATACACATATGTATAATGCAATATACACATATGTATAACTGAAATATACACATATGTATAGCTGAAAAATGCTATATACACATATGTATAAATGAAAAAAAAATTCAAAAAAATAAAAAAAAAATTTTCCTTGCATAAAAATGTGCGATTAAAGCAAAAAAAAAAAAATTTTTTTTTTTTTGCCTTTATATGAAATGTGTGGCTCAGAATGGTTCTCTCAGTTCTCAAATAGGGGTTGGTTCTCTTAGGATCCCTACCCATTCTTATAAATAATATTTTTAATATTGTATTAACATTACACGAAATCGATTACAATAACACGTAAAACGTATAGTGAAAAGACTAAAAAAGATTATTTTTTATTTTTTAATATAAATCTAAACGGTTCTTGTGGTTCTTATATAAGAACCGTGGGTTTGGAACCGACCCGACCCGAAACTGATAATTCATATAAATCTAGAACCGGGAACCGACCCATATATTTAAAAATGTTCGGGTCCAAGGTTCTCGTGGGTTGGGTCCAAGGTTCCTGTGGGTCCGAACCACGAAATGCTCACCCCTATGTGTTTTCATTTCTTCGTTCATCTGTCGATCAAGACCTTTTAAATGATCGATTTTCATCACGAGAAATTTCATATCATCTCATCTTTCTTTAGCCGATTCTTTCTCTTGTTGTAGATTAAAAAAAAATCAAACACTGCCCGAAGGTTTCTTCTTTCATTGAGCTTTTGTTGTTGAATGTCATTTAACGTACCAAAACGTTCATATAGGTCGGGTAAATGTTCGCTATACCGACACCCCCACTAGATGATTTTAGTGTCCTCTTCTTTGAACGGTCTACCGAGGTGGCCGGGTCATTTCAACCTCGAGTTCATCGTCACTTAGATTAGTCTCATTATGAGCATCGCTCGCAAGTGAATGAGAAGATGAGCTTTTCTCATCTGTTTAGACGAATTGCTCACAAGCAGTATGTTAGCCCATTTGTCGAGTGCCACGCCACTTCCTAACAATGCATAAATTTGAAGGCGTGGTTGTTTTTATTTTCAAACAATATAGGCGCTCTCAAAAAATAGTCGACTTCGATTCACCACTTTTTGGTGAATTCTTGCAATTGTTGTAGTAACCGTGTTATAGGATGTCATGTCAGTATTTATTTCACACCACTTTGACGAGAGACTATCATTTGCCCGGCAAGTCTCTCATCTCATATCTTTGTGAAAAATATTGTTTATTCTATTTCAAAACTCGTGTTTGTTTTGACTTTTACCTAAGACTTCGATTCACCTCTTTTTGGTGAATTCTTGCAATTGTTGTAGTAACCGTGTTATAGGATGTCATGTCAGTATTTATTTCACACTACTTTGACGAGAGACTATCATTTGCTCGGCAAGTCTCTCATCTCATATCTTTGTGAAAAATATTGTTTATTCTATTTCAAAACTCGTTTTTGTTTTGACTTTTACCTAATTGAAAAAAACAAGTAGTTAGAAAAATATATGTAACATTTATAAGAAAACAATAGGAAAAAGGCATTGATCTCCGAGTTCTCGAATACGAATATCCAAGCTTTCACTAAAGTAGTTTCTTCATCATCAACCCATTTTTAGGGGCCTGTTCAATGGCTTTCTTCTCCACTTTGATTTTCTTCCAATGACTTTCTTTTTACTTTTGTACCCTAGGGTTCACCAACATCTTGCGGTTGGGTTTCCGGTACAAAATTGGGTGTAGAACGGGAACTTGGGGAACTTGCGGGATGTTTTGAAGTGGTTATTGAGACGGGTGGATGATTAGTTGTTGAAATTGAGGTGTGTAAACATACCACCGCCTAGAAGATGCACGAATGACGTTATGTTGGTTGCATACCTTGAATTTATAAGTTTCAGTTTTGAGCCGGACTTGGATTCGGGGACTCGCCTCGGCCGAATGTGTGGCTTGGGTCATACTCTTGAAAATGTTGAGATTTTTATAAAATTAGAAGCGGGAAAGAAGAGATTTGTGGGAAAAATGGTAGAAATTGGTGGATTTATATATAGTTATATAATTAAATATTTAAATTTAAATAAGAGCCGTTGTCGAACAACTCCTTTTCAACAACCAACCACCAAGTGCCCCATGACCCTCCTCACTTGCCCCACGTTGATAAAAAAATCCCATGGGGATTGCCCCACTCTGGTCTCCATATTGGACCCTAAGTAGTGGTGTGGCTAGCGTGGAAGGAATTCACACCCCTCTGCCACGCCCTCACACTGGCAATCTAAATGGTATAATTTACCGTTTCTCTCCGTATTTTGTTGATTTATTCTTCAAAACTAAGCACAAATATTTGTTTATTTACAGTTTCTTTTTTTTAATGATAAACTAGATTATACCCGAGAGCGTCCCGGGGTTGAAATAACTAACATGACACATCAATTTTACATACGAAATAGACTGAATTATAATAGATACCTAACCTAAAACAATGTATAACTCTATTAACCTATTCGGCTCTAGTTGAAAATAAAATTCATATTTACTGGTTTAAACATAATTAGTGACTTGCCTATACATAATTAATGAATTACCTGAACACGTGTTTTTTTTCCTGTATGAACAATACCCCACAAAAAAATAGTCGTTTGGTTTGAACGTAATTAGTGACTTGCCTATACATGATTAATAAATTACTTGAACACGTGCTTTTTTCCTGTATGAACAATACCCCACAAAAAAATTGGCCTTTTTTCTTTTTTTTTTATATAGTACTATGGTACTCGTTAGAAAGATAATAAAACGCTCGTTAATTTGGTGTAATTTTTTTCTTTAAAAAATCTCGTAGATAAAAGATATTAACGTTTAAAAATTATAGAAGGAAACATGAGAGAGAAAAATCCAATTTTGTTTTTAAACTTTTTTTCCCTAAAATTACTTAATGACACATGACACTGCCAATGATGTTGTAGCCTAGTGGTTGCAATGGAGGTGGGAAGGTTTACCCACTTTGTGGGGTTCCTGCCCTAAGAGGTCACAGGTTCGAATCCCACTTAAAGTAGGGTTATTCTGAAATGAGGGGCTGGACCTTAGGGGGGGCCCGGGGACCGGACCTGAAGGGTGCGGGGCTTCGTTATGGGTGGTACCGTTGGCCATTCAAAAAAAAACATGACACTCTCAATGGAAAAAAATGACTATATGAGTGCCATGTCGGATTTGGTGCTTTCAATTATATAATAGATAATAAGATGTGGAAATTGTAATTTTCTTTTTAAGTCTTCTTTGCCTTTTTAAGTTTACATGTAATCAATGTTTTTTATGTTACTAGCAGGAACCCGCACGTTGCGGCGGGGCTGCATCGTGTTTGGCTATTGCTTTTGGTCAATCGGGTTGTTCGTGTTGTACATTATACAAACATACTGGTATGATAATGTGTAATATATGATCGGAGGGCGTACAGTTTTAGTAGAAAGTATTTGTAGATGTTGTAGTAGAATAACACGTTAAGTTTGTAATAAATATCATGCGGTGTAAAATTAACCCATAGTTTGAATAATAGATGACACCAGAGAGTTTTCTAAATACAAAAAACATAAGTGAAAAAATAATGATTAAAAGCAATACTCCTGAACACAATATATGTAAGAGAAGTCCTTTGATATCGATTGAAAGCACGTATGAAAATATAAAGCCATGCAGGAGAATACTAAAAACTTGAAGAAAAAGACAAGATTTCAGTCACCGGTAAAAAGAAGTAACTTAATACTATAATGAAGACATAAAAAATATAGAATGTCGTGTGGGATGGGTTTGCCATCCCGTGGTACTAACTGATCGATTTTATGGTATATTCCATAATATGGGCCGAACGTATATATGCCATTTCTCATGTTGGCGATTGTTTCGTCAAATGAGACACCCATAGATGTGAAGGAGAAGTTTGTGTTGTATGCGCGGATCAAAGAAACCACCACATTTGATCAAAGAAACCATGATATCGCCCTTGATTAATACAATAACCATGACGTTGCTTTTGATTAACACAACATTTGTCTGATTGTAATTTTTAACCGTAAACTTTTATTACATATATAATAATTTTAAACTAAAAGTCATGTATTCTTGTATGACAATTATTTTGGTGGAAGTCCTTTGATATTGAAAGCACGAATAAAAGATAAAAATTGATGTGGGAGAATACTGAAGACTTGAATCAAACGACAAGATTTCAGTATCTGAAAAAAAAGGTAGCTAAATACTCTAAATGAAGCTATAAAGAAATAAAGAATGGCGTATGGGATGAGTTTGTTATCACGTGGTACTAAATGGTCGATTTTGTGGTATATTCGCTAATATGCTCCGAACGTATATATGTCATTTCTCATGTTGGTGATTGTTTCGTCTAATGAGACACCCATAGGTGTGAATGAGAAGTTTGTGTTGTATGCGCTGATCAAAGAAACCGTTACATTTGATCAAAGAAACCATGAAGTTGCTCTTGATTAACACAATAGCCATGACGTTGCTTTTGATTAACACAACATTTGTCTTATTGTAATTTTTAACCGTAAACTTTTATTGCATATACAATAACTTTTAAACTAAAGATCATAATGTATTCTTGTTTGACAATTATTTTGGTGGAAGCCCTTTGATATTGAAAGCACGTATGAAAATATAAAGTGAAGCAATCCTGGGTGGTGGGTAATCATCTCCTTTTCTGGAACCTGAGACAAGTGGGGGTCGACAAAGTCTTCTGTCAGAGATATCTTGGCTAGGGACTCTGACGGGTAGCCTGCTGTGTCAGGAACAGTTGTCCAGGGCAGGCCTGAACTGGGGTGTGTGTCTCGATACTGCCCTAAAAGGCATCTTTTAGTTGTGTCAACGAAGCTTGTGTATCTTGATGAAGAAGCTTCGTTATGCGTCCATTGGGTAGTAGACGCATGGCGTTCCGCTGACGTAAAACGGGCGGGAGAACGTGCGTCCATTGTGTTATGGACGCATGGTAGTCCACTGACGTAGAACAGGCGGGGGAACGTGCGTCCATTGTGTTATGGACGCATGGTAGTTTGCTGACGTAGAACTAGCGGGAGAACCAGGGTCATGTTTAATGGGCGTAACTTCCTGTTTAGAAAGAGTGAGTTGATTTTTGATATGGTATTGCTGGTTTTTGGTACCATATCCCTTCATACCGATACCGATTTTCACCAAAACTTGATACCGAAAATGAATTGGTATCGGTATTTTCGAAATCGGGATCGGTATTTAATGCCAAATTGCTCATCCCTGTATATGACATATGCATCCTGTGTCAAATTAGTTTAATAGCCTTAATTTGTTATTTTTGTAATTTTTTATTGCAATTCATATGACGTCATACGGTGTTATTGACATATTTTAATTACTAATATATTCTTTATATGCCATCATCGAGCGTTTAGTTATGTGAAGTTGTATCTTGTATTTGTTTTATGGTTTTTTGTTCTCTTTGTTTCATGCATTTCTAAATCAAATTTGCCATTATACGTTTGAAGCTATTTTGTTATCATTATTTTCCCTTAGGGCAGCCGGGGGTGGTCCGTGATGGCCACCCTGTGATGCTGCGATGGCCGCGAAACACCGCCCCCTCTCGAATCACGGTCGCGGAATCAAGGAAACTATGATGGTTATCACGGTATAAACAAAACATGTGCACAGTCAATTTTTGTTTTTATTTGAAAAAGTAGGTGGGGACCAACACTCTCTCTCTTGTTTTTTATTAAAAAAAAATAGTAGTGGGTGTGATGGAATGATGTGTCACAAGATTATTGGGAGTGATGGTTTTAATGATAATTGTGAACACCACTACATGGGTTTAGTGATGGAATGTGATAGAATGAGGTGGCACAAAATGATTGGGTGTGATAGTGTGATGAATTGGTGACCACCAATTTTCAGCTTATACACAACGAAACAAAGGTATTAAATTACGCCATAGTTTGAGCGTTGTGAATTTCAGAAGTACACTACGAATTTTCATTTTTTGCCACCAACATAAATTAACACGTTTTTTGGTTGTCAAGATTAACATTGTCCTATATGTTAATTGTTAAACTTTCATGAATAGTGTTTCTCTCTGCTGTTTATAAGGTTATATATGTTGTTTGGTTTGATTATGTAACAAGTAGATGTTCCAGGACGGATGGTGTCGTTGTTGTTCCGTTACCCAACCTGGCCGGGTTCGATTCTTGCAAAGAGGCCAATTATTTTAGGGTTTTTTTTCATGTGTACAGCTGTATACTCACAACACACGTGTCTGTTTTTCTCTCATCTCATATTTATCACTATTCCCCTAGAATCTTCTACTCTTTCCCTCATTCTCTTTCACTCTCTAGGTTTTCCTCTGTGCCCACCACCCATAACCACCGCTAACTTCCGGCACCATTATATGACTGTTTATTTTTCTTAGTTTTGTAGCATTAATATTATGGGTTTCTAGAAAATAAATATTTGTACCACAAAATAGAGGGAGAATCACACAGATATTGGCTAAATACTTCCCTCAGATCGATTATTCTCATGCTGATGGTAAGAACAAGCTGCAACTCACTTTCATACTAAAAGAACACTTTTTCTCTAAACCTCACGCATCAGACTTCATCTCTCAGGTATCTTCTATCCCTCTTTCTTACTTATTTATACTATTAAATCAATGTTTAATTGTAGTTAATGTTTAATATGATGGAAAATTGGAAACCTTGATAGTTACGGGAAACATCCCCTAATTTTTGTTCAATTTTATAATTTGATTTAAATTTTTGTTCAGTTTTATAATTTGATTTAAAGTTTGTTGACTAGATAAAAACCACAAACTTGATGTTGTTCGGAACTCTCTTTTTTCAGCCTTTTGTCCACAGACCTGTGCTCATTTTTGTGGGGTTCTGGCCTTCGATGCTATTGTGCTTCGTTTTTTAAAGGGTAACATAGTTGGTGATGTTATTGTTCAATTTTCGAGACACGTCGCCGCCGCTGGTTGTTCGCATTTCAGACGTCGGCGTCGCCGATTGTTTGCCATGACGGAGACCGTATGTATATGAGCAATATAATAACCTTCAAAAGAAGCACCCACACTTGTGAATATTATAATCCGATTATACATATAAAGGGGGTCTGATTGAATGGTTAATCTGCTTGAAGGTCAAAAACGAGAAGAAAATGAAAAGCTCACTTTATCGCCCCAAAAAAATAGATGTAAACTCGATTTTAATGAACTTTTGTATAGGAAGGGGTTCTCATCTCCTCTCTAATCCACACACATTGACACCACTATAATTATAACATATCATCAGGTACCAACTCAGTCAATTCCTCATTGATCATTCATTTTGTATGTATACTAATCAGATTGTTTGATATTGTTTGTGAGTTTTATTATTCGATTCACAAATTGATTGTGATTATGGCGATTAATAGGCTTTGGATTGTTGTTATGCAGATGGCGATTTGATTTGTCGAACCTAAGGGAATTTATTCAAATTTATTCACTCGCAGTCGCTGATTGACGAAATGCGAGTGAAAGAGATGCATCCGCTCTGTTGCATAACGCTTGAGAGTTTAGTGATTGGTGATAACTCACCGAAGCTAACAAGTGCATTATCTTGGTCATGTTCGGTTAATGCGATTGGTTTTCTGTCTACTGCTGTTGGTGGTATGAACGACGAACTCACAGATCCGAAGACGTCCGCTGTTCTTTCGGTGGACCGGTGGTTTTTTATATTCCTGTGAACAATGGACGTCTTTGGAACAACAGTTGGACAGATCCACAAGACAACCCATATTTATATTCCTGTGAACAATGTCAGTTCTTCTTGGCAATGATGATGTTTACGTACTGCCGATGTACGCTATTTGCGTTGTACGGGGTGGAGGGCGGGTACCTACTCGCAACCCCCCGTCCGCGTTGTGAGTCAACCGGTGATGTACCAGAGCCCATTGTACTTGATGAGAGTTTCTAAGTTCTGACATTGGAATGTGAATGTTATTTTCGGCTGGTGTGCTTCACTTCGTTTTGCTATAACTGCAAACTGCTATAGTTGTCCTTTTTTAAGTGTTTAAATGTCTGTTTTGTTGGCTTATACACACTAATGACGTGGTAAAGGCGATGTGATTATTAATACAATCACAACGCAACCACCTATGGCAGTGAAAGCGATCTAATTGTTTACGTCTGCAATGTCGTTGTGGACATTGGCATTCGCTTTACGCAATCGATCGGTATGCCTGTCAGCACATGTAAACCTTTCGTCAGAAATGTATGCTTACCAGGGATTTTCGATAATTGGTCGCAGTTGTAATTGCTCATTGTTTTGGCTTCATGATTGCATATACAATGTTGATGTCGATCGTGACGGCGTTATCACAGCGCAACCGATCGATATTAGTCCGTTTTGATGATTGAATGAATTATCCTATATGTTTATTTTTGAACTTTCATGAATAGTGTTTATCTCTGCTGTTTATAAGGTTATATGTGTTTATCTTTGTTGTCTATAAGGTTATATATGTTATCCTATATGTTTATTTGTGAACTTTCATGAATATTGTTTTCCTCTGCTGTTTATAAAGTTATATATGCTGTTTGGTTTGAATATGTAACGAATAAATGTTCGAGTACAGATAGTGTTGTTTTGTTTTTTGTTGAATTTGTACCATCATAACCTAACATGTATAAGTCTATGGAATTCGGCTATGATGATGCCATTGCCTTTGGTTTCCTGCGTTATTGATGGGCATGCAGCCATGGCGGACATATCCTTATGAGATATTCCGTATCTTGGCGGGGCAAACCGTAGGTTGATATGGTAACCATTCTACGTGTAACCTTATCGGAGTACCTGACCCTCTCAATCGGTTGTCTATATGTCGTACGGCTGTGAGGAATTAATATGTCTGATAGTTGTTCAGATATTGATGTTGATGTAGCGTTGGCGTGGCATACGGCTGTGATGAATTAATATGTCTGATAATTCGGATATTGATGTTGATGTAGCCTTGGCGTGGCTGGGTTGGTGGATTGCTGGTGACCTGGTGTTCGCTAGCAACCCCCCTGCAGCCATGGTTTACTCTTGATTTTGAAATTCTGAGCCGTTCTAACAATTAAGCGCCATCCTTTAAATTTTTGAGTTTTAATGTTACAACTTTGAGCTTTCTAAAAAAAAGTGGTTTTATTGGAATAGTTATGTCCATAAGCATTGAAAAATTGTTATGGCTTTATATATTTCATTTTTCATCATCTAAAAAATTGATATTTTCAGGATCTACAAGTGCTATTGGGCTGGAAACCGCTCGTGTGCTTTCTTTGCGCGGTGTACATGTAGTTATGGCAGCAAGGAATGTGGAAGGCACTGCAAAATGCAAGGAAACCATAATAAAGGGCTGCCTTAATGCTACCATTGATGTTATGGAGCTTGATGTAAGTTCACTGGAGTCCGTCCGAAACTTTGCAAATGAGTACATTTCCATGGGTCTACCCCTCAATATCCTCATGTAAGATACATTACACTTTCTTTCAAATTTATCTAAAACTTATTGTGAAGTGTACAGGTCTAACTGATTGCTTTCTGTCGTTTGTAGTGCTAATGCAGGGGTTATGGCTCCTCCATTTTCCCTTTCTAAAAACGAAATCGAGAGTCAGTTTGCATCTAACTATCCTGGTACGTGCCTCTTTAACTAATGTTATCATGTATTCTGTATGTTTCGTTTCACAAGTAGCAGTTTTGTTTCTCCTAGGAAAATATTTTGATAATGTAAATTGTGTTTTCTTCTTGTGATTTAGGACATTTCCATTTGACGAATCTGTTGTTGGATACGATGAAAAATACCGCTAAAAACTGTGGAAAAGAAGGGAGGATTGTTTTAGTTTCATCAGTTCATAGGCTTACTTACAAGGGAGGAATCATATTTGACAAGCTAAATGATGAAAAATGGTATAAATTATTAAGTCCATTTTCTTTATTATTGTAGGTCCCAGTCTCTTTAATATACATTAAAATTAAAACAAGACCCAAATTAAAACATTCACACCTTCATGAGGATTTTCTAGACTTGACAACATTTATAGTACTATAATTCACCTAATATGTGTCCCTTGTCTTATGGACAAATATAGACCGGGTCCATGAAATGGGCACATCTTTTTATGGATCATAAAATCTAACCATTTGCTGTACTGTCAACTTCTCAGCTACAATAGCTTCAATGCTTACGGGCAATCAAAGCTTGCTAATATTCTACAGGCTAAGGAGTTAACAAGATGCCTCAAGGTAATTATTTTGATCCATAATCACACACATATATAACTATTGCATTATATAAATACACATTATTGTGTACAGGAACTTATGAATGTGAGTGCAATGGATAAAAAAAATAAGTTAAGCAGACATACATGGAACGTCATCGGCCTAACATGAGGCACGACTCCAACAATAGGAACAACATGAGGCATGTCAGCAGAAAAGCGACCTCTCTTTCCATCATGCGGTGTATCAACAAGGCATTGTTTTTTTCATTACAACGCCGATACAAACATGTTGCACATGTATTTAACTGTTTTCTTTAGTTTACTATGAATGTTGGTATCGTGCGTTTTTTATGTTCAAATTATGCTGCTGAATAAACGCAGCACAACAACTTATAACTATCGTAGCGCTTAAGTTTAGCGCATTTTGTTAATTATGAATTTTTTTATGACCATGTTGCTTCGCTTTATGCTTATGATACATCTGTTTTGCAACATTCACATCATACAATAGACAAAACTGTTTGATATCTCGATTCGATAGCAACCATGCCAAACGGTTGCGCAACGCGCAACCTGGCAACCTACTAGTTATAATTAACTATACATGTCCCATGATTCCAGCCCAGCTGGTTGAGGATGTGAGGGTTTACTCCCTAAGGGAGGTTCCCGCACGGGGTATTGAGTTCGAATCTCATTGGTGGCATAAATGCCCCATGTGGGTGTGGCCTATGGATGTGTTATTCCAGCTCTGCTTTGGTGGGGTGCCGATTCGAACCCGGGTGGCTTGACTTCCGCAAAAAATGGTTGAAGCAAGCTAATGGGTTTCCAACTGATCTACACCTTTCAAAGAAAAAAAAATTAACTATACATGACCCATAAATTGTATGTTGGAACTTAATAAGTTAATTAAGTTTTAGTTGTTTAACCATTCAAGAGGGCCCAATAAGTTAGCCCATACTTGATTAGTTCAATTGGATCTTAATTCTAAATGTAATATTAAGATCAGTCAAACAACCTAGAAATTCATTACGAATTAACAATGTCAGGCAACATACACATACCATTCGAACTCCAAGTTGAAATCATGAAAAAGCTTCCTGTCAAATCATTGATCCAATTTCGATCTGTTTCCAAATCATGGAAGTCTATTATAGATAGCAATGATTTCATTACTCATTACAATAGTCAACACCAACATCTGCTTATAACTTATTACCATGATGATCATCATGCAGTTGACTTTAAGCGACAAAAATACGTTTCAATTGTTGATGATGATGACACCTTCCCACAACAGAAAGCTTCCATTGCTATTCCCTTATTAGTTGACATGTTTCAGTTCCATAGATACACCATAATCGGCATGTCCCATGGCTTGTTGTGTTTGTACGGACATGATTGTTTTGGAATGAATATGGCTGTTCTTTGGAACGTCTCGATTCGAAAAACTGTAGGTGTTATGGTACCTAACGTGGCAGACGTGGAAGAAGATAAGTATGAAACCGTTTTAGGTTTTGGGGTTTGTGGCGAGACTAATGATCCTAAGATTGTCAAGATAACGTATATTGATAATTGGACCGAGATGGAAAGTATACAGGATGACATGCCATATACTATCCCATGGCAAGTTGAGGTTTTTACGTTAAGCGCTATGGGTTGGAGAAGTCCATATAGTAGTGTTCTCCCTCGTAAATCAATTCAGTTTGATTGTTCGCAATTAGTAGATGGGGTTCTTTACTGGCTTGCGATGGATTGGATTCCCACGGAAGGACTAGTTGCTTGTAATATTATTATTTCATTTGATATGATAAGCGAAGAATTTAAAGAAGTGAACCTCCCGCATGGTTTAGCACAAGAAACATTTCGAGAAAATTTGTACATCTCTAAGCTAAGGAAGTCTCTTGTTGTGCTTGAACAAGAGGAAGTGGAGATGATTTTTGTTGTATGGATAATGGAGGATGGTGTTCGAAATTCGTTTACAAAGCTATTCACTATTTGCACACCTGATGTAACTGTACTAAGGGTACTGGAATTTAGGAAGAGTGGTGAGCCTGTAATTGAGTATATGGACCATCGTCATGAGCTGGTTGTTTATGACCCCTATGCTAAACAGTTCAATAGTCTTGGGATTAATGGAGGTGGATCATATTTTGTGTATGCCTACATGGAAACACTACTTCTGCTTGACCAGCCAGAATTTTCTATTTATAACAAAGGTAAACGCTACAGTATGGAAGCAACGTAAATGATTAGTGATCTCACAGTTGGTAGGACTTAGGAATGTGAATGGCTTTCTTGTTGATTTTGATTATGGTAACTGTAATCTTGATGCACTTGTGCTTTTGGATTTTGATTTCTAATTTGTGTGCTATATTTCACTACTATTGTGAGGTCTGATGAGTTCACTTTGATTATTGTTATAATAATTTTAAGAGGTAAGGAAATAAATGGTTTTTATAGATAGCTACCGAAGTAGGAGGTTCATGTCGAAGTCAAAATAATCAGGACAAAAGCTTGGAACTTACCCAGTTGAACCAAGAAGGTGACTGACTGGTGAGTGTAGCCATATTTGGATAAAACAACATGTGGTTAATCTGCACATATAAATCTGCTAGTTTGGATTGATGAGGCTACACCATGAGTCCATGATTAACGGAAACTTCAAAGTGTGAAGTAACAACATGAAAGCAACTATATTTATCAATTAGGCCTGTTCTTAAACTAAGAAAAAATGGTTTTAAACTACGGAGAGTTGAAAATATCGCCATATCAGAACTTGCAAGAGGCTGTACCTTTGTCCATATACAAACATTCCACCATATCGCCCTTGCAAACAAACCTCGACCAAGTGTGATTAACCGACTCTATGGCTATTCCACAACCTGGACATACGCCCTCTACCATATTTAGACTTCTCCAGCATAATAGTTGATGTTTAAGGATGCACTTCATAACAATCAACGGAGAATTTTGTGAATTTCATTTATTATAGGTAACGACAATAAGTGTACTCTTTTAAACAACTAACATTTTCATTTTGATATGTCTAACTTATATTTTAATTGTACATTAATTTTAAAGATCATGATTGCTATAGATTTAAACTTTTATGGATGATTTGTGTGATAAAAAATGTTAAGAAACAAAAACCATAATTATACTATATTCTATATACAAAATACATGTGGTATAACAGTAGCAGTTCTTGTTTTTGATTGGTTGAGCTAGTGGAATGAGATATGTAAGGCCTGAAGATGTTATAAAAGCTGCTATCATTTGAGATTACCTATTATACTCATGCTGTCATGCAGGCAATCCAGAGTTTGATGTAAAGGCACCTTCTGTAGATACTGCAACGCTTGTTCGGTGGCGTGTTGGAATGAGGTTCAAAAGGGCTTTTAAAGCGGAAGGCGTGCCATGGAAATGTTGGTTTATGGGAACTGTATCTTCTGTTCAAGATTTGACCCGTTTCTCTGGCCTTTTAAAACCTCCCAAATACATTTTAATAGCATTCTGTTATTGCTGCTGTTTGTTATAATATATGTAATTAGATTTATTAATTATTATCTCCTCAGTATTATTCTTATTAAGGTAGTTAAATAATTTTGTTAAATGCTAGTTATTCCAAACGCTACTCGCTAGTTATTCATTATGTAATATACTGTGTTTTACTCCACATCCATCTTGACCCATTTCATGCAAATTCTTATACTGCAAGTTCCTGTTTGTTTATCCAAATCTACAAGATAATTCAATGTTCAAGTCCCTACACTGCCGATGTAAAGAGTAATCATGGTGATGAGGTATACGCATGTAGGTACACAATATGATGTTGTTGCTTTAGCAAACAATCTAAGTCAAGCATTCAGGTACACAATATTTATGACAGTTATCGTGGTGATGAGGTATACGCATTAAACCCTTTATGTATGCGTGCATGTATAATATTTGTTTGATTATAATCAAGTATTTATGTTAATATTTGACCTTGTTTTAGGCAAATGAGAATCTTTATTGAGAAGACGAGGTAACATCTTTACTAATTAATATAATCGTTATTATTTGTTTTTCTAATGCGATACTTAATATCGGAAGCAGGACGGTTACTTTGATGATGAGTCTGCTGAAGTGATTATATCATCACTTGGATTAGGTGATGACCAGGGCAAGTATGTAGTTTCTTGAATCTCTGATGTAAAAAAAGTTGATTAAAAGTTTGACTGATTGAAGTTGTGCTTGACTTTTTTTTCCTTAGTGCAAGCAGTTTGTTTACAAATTTGAGTGGTACATCATCCAATGGTGGTACTGGTAATGATGAATTGGTACCAAAGGTAACGACATCTTATTCCAATCCAAATCCTTTCATTCAAGATAATGAAGAAAAGGTTGCAGATTTCAAAACCAGATTCAATGCAACAAACAATGATAAAAATTACAAAATTGCCCCTACCGTGGAATGTCCCCTTTCCGATAGAGTCTTATATAAGTCCTGTTATAGCAGCCGAGTCTTTAACCAATGGCACATTGTCGAGTGACTCAGGGTCAGGGTCAACCGACTGGAGTCAAAAGTCAAACGGTGTGGTAGCTTTGTTTTAAGAAGATGTGGAGTTTGTGGGGGTGGAAGTTCAAGGGACCAAGAAGGCAATAAAATCAAGCTCTTAAGCAAACCGGGGATGTTGAAAAGGAAGATTAAGGTGATCCCATATAGATCTGATTAAGGATAATACAGAAGAATGTAGGGTAAAGGATTGAAAAAGTTGGATGACAGTACTAATTATTGCAGTGACATTTGGGTCAGACTTGTGCGCAAATAATGATGCAATTGCAGAAGGCAGAGACTGATGTATACATGAGAAAATAGTTGTAATTGTTTACAGATTTTGATCTTTCTTTCACAGTTTGACTTGGATATTTTGTCTATTAGCTGCAAGGCAATCTTATCTAAACCTCATTGTGTTTCAAATCGGTCTGGTTGGTCGTTCGACTCGCAATAGTCAACTTCAAGACAAAGAAAAGTTGCATGCATGATTGTTAAGAAAGTACATGATATGATGCATTTGATATCCAGTCATAGCAAGTGGTTACCTAAACCACATCAATGTCGGTTCATACAACTCTTTTCAGGCTTCAAAGACTTGAACACATATCCTACCCCTGTCATCAGCTTTCTGTAACACCCATTGTAACAATGGTTAGAGATTGCTTTATCCAAATAAGCCAAGTAGAGACTAGAGTGATTTTACCTTTGATCATTCATTCATTAAGGACTCAAGGTCACAGGCGTCCCCTATAACAGTCAACTTTTTTGCCTTCTCAAACTCGCTACATCATTAATATTAAAGAAAAACAATGTAATGTAATGTAATGTAAATATGTAATAGTCAGAAAGTGTATATATCAATAGGCGGTGTTGTATACCTGTAAGGTTCCTCCTCACGCATGCGTTTCATAACACCTGCCGAATCATTGTAAATCACAAACGTCGAATCATCAAACCTTTTAATGTCAAACCAATCTTGCAGAATTTCTTTAACTTCTTTATACGACCCAATTACATCAAGATTAAGAGTCCCATAACGGTAACCATCAGCTTCCAAAAACACTTCACAAAGATCACTAGAAATCATTCCCTCAATCTCCTTTGCACTGTCGTGTGATGGATGGTTTACTTGTAGTGGCTGACCAAATTTATGAGTAATAAGTTTGTCATTCTTTATGTTCAACTTACGGATGGGCTTGATTGGCACTTCTTTAACGAGCCATGGGCTTACACGCTTCTCATGTTGCAGCAGATTTTTCTTATCATCATCCCAATTAACCTACATTATGTAAACAGTAAACTTAACAAACTACATGTTATCAGAAACACCTTTAACAACATAATAATAAAGGAAATTTGGGAGGTTTTAAGAGGTAAAATTACCAGTAGGCGACGCCATGGGGATTTAGGCCAGAGTGGGTTAGCATCTTCAACAGCAGATACGTTCCCATAAACCAACTTTCTTTTGACAAATCTTCTGCTTCAAAAGGCATCATGACCCTCATTCCAGTCTGCCACTGAGCTGCAGCATTTACAGTAGACGCCTTTACAACAAACTCTGGACTACTTGCACGAGGATAATAAGTAATCTCGAATTCTTGATCATTTGCAGCAAGAGATGCAGCTTTAATAACATCTTCAGGCCTCACTCTTCCCCTTCCACTAGAATTAATGTCCATCACCTTATCATGTACAATCCCAACACGAAGTTCACCATTTTCTGCTTGGGTGAACACAACTGAATTTCCTGCAACCAACTTTTTCTTATTTACAAATTCTTTCCATCCAGTGGTTAACGTATGCCTCCTTTGTGTACCTCGAGAAACATGCTTAAACTCCCAACTCTCACCATGAATATCCTTAGCTATTATTGTTCGACTGGATGGATTTTCTGAATAACTCAATTCAGGAAAAACCATCTCTGCCTTATCCCGAGGTACAGAAAGAAATACAGTGGCATCAGTAGGTGTCAATGTTTTTGCGAAATATGAGAGTTCATCAGGTACAGTAGGAGTGTCGGCCAAATTTCTTTCATCGTGTTTTAGTGGAATCAACCTTATCTTAGCATAAACTTCTTCTACTTCTAAATGTGCCAAGAACTTGACATCAGTCACCTTGCAAAGGATGCAAGGTGAAATCCCAGGTATCTGATGGATGTCTACATTTGTGTGTGTGTGTGTTCAACATGACCTTGTGGAAAATAAAAGACGTATGAATTCGGCAAAGGCATTTGCATCATCCGGCAGGCAGAAGCATGCCAGAATTGAGGATCTATACTCATCTCCATCTCATTCATATTTGCAGAGAATCAAAAGCGACTGTAAAACAATACTTGTTGTTCAAAACAAATACATAGATAATATACTCGAAATGTAAGGCAGATTCAAATCTTTTATACTAATATAACGAATGATATGCAGAGATAAGACCACATCAACAGTCAAAAGTTCTTTCATAGATACTGAAAAACTAAGGCAGATTTAAATATTTTTTATACGACATTAACAGTAGTCACACACATAACTTGTTGTACAAAACAATATAGACTTCAATTTCTCCTATACATCAACTAATATCTCATCAATTAAACCCTAATTATACAAACTTTTATCCACAGATACTGAAAAATTAAGGCAGATTCAAATGTTTTATGCTAAAGCAGAAAGATTAATACAACATTAACAATCATGAATGATCCTCTAATGGAAGATGACAGAACCAGAACGCAGACTTCGATTTCTCCGGTTATCACAAAATATCTCAACAATTAGACAAAATTTCATCCTATTTACTAAAACATTAAGGCCGTTTCAAATATCACAAAACCAGAACGTAATCATAAAATCACAAATATATCATCAACTAAACTCTTACTAGACAAAACCGCAACTCATGCACATCAACTAAACCGTAATTAAACATTACGCACCAATTTTCTACTGCAACTTATTTGAATGATAAATCGAATGGTTGAAATCGCATTAATGCATGCACATAAACAGAATCTATGATCTAATCACGCATTTGATACCTGAAGAACCTGTAGAGAAAGCAATGCAGCGTTCGTAATCACCGGCACTGTGCAATTACATAAGCAAATCAGTTAATAAGTTGAGAAAACAGAGTAAATGGTGAGAGATGTAATAGACGATTAACAGGTTAAAACTCTAGTATGGTGTGTACTCCATTAACATGAACTTACAGCTTTCTCTCTCTAGACTAGACTTTCTCTCTCTAAAAGTAAGTACAATTATTGGATATATACATATTTTAAGCAGTTATAAGAAACGTTCATATGTGATTATATTATAATAATTTATAGTGTTGTTAAACAATATATATACAGATACTTTACACATTAAAACTATTAAACTTTATACGTTTGTTTGTCATGTTAGAGATTTAACTACTATTATACAACACATGCGTGTATGTATTTTATAAATTGTCACTTAATATCATCTTATATTCATTTTTATTTTACTCGGGTACTTGCTGCGTGTTAACGCGGGGCTCTAACCTAGTATTTAACTATAATATGTTAGAACAGTACTACACGACCCATAAATTGTATGTTGGAACTTAATAAGTTAACAATAAAGTTTTACTTTTAAGTTTTAACCATTCGAGAGGCCCAATAAGTTAGCCCATAGTCATATTAGATCTCTATAATATTAAGATGAGTCAAACAATTAACCTAGAAATACATCACGAATTAACAATGTCAGACAACACACACATACCATTCGAACTCCAAGTTGAAATCATGAAAACGCTTCCTGTCAAATCATTGATCCAGTTTCGATCTGTTTCCAAACCATGGAAGTCTATTATAGATAGCAATGATTTCATTACTCATTACACTAGTCAACACCAACATCTGCTTATAACCTATTACCATGATGATCATCATGCAGTTGACTTTAAGCGACAAAAATACGTTTCAATTGTTGATGATGATGACACCTTCCCACAACAGAAAGCTTCCATTACTATTCCCTTATTGGTTAACATGTTTCAGTTCCATAAATACACAATAATCGGCATGTCCCATGGCTTGTTGTGTTTGTACGGACATGATTGTTTTGGAATGAATATGGCTGTTCTTTGGAACGTCTTGATTCGAAAAACTGTAGGTGTTATGGTACCTAACGTGGCAGACGTGGAAGAAGATACGTATGAAACCGTTTTAGGTTTTGGGGTTTGTGGCGAGACTAATGATCCTAAGATTGTCAAGATTACGTATATTGATAATTGGACCGAGATGGAAAGTATACAGGATGACATGCCAGATACTATCCCATGGCAAGTTGAGGTTTTTACGTTAAGCGCTATGGCTTGGAGAAGTCCATATAGTAGTGTTCTCCCTCGTAAATCAATTCAGTTTGATTGTTCGCAATTAGTAGATGGGGTTCTTTACTGGCTTGCGATGGATTGGATTCCCACGGAAGGACTAGTTGCTTGTAATATTATTATTTCATTTGATATGATAAGCGAAGAATTTAAAGAAGTGAACCTCCCGCATGGTTTAGCACAAGACACATTTAGAGAAAATTTGTACATCTCTAAGCTAAGGAAGTCTCTTGTTGTGCTTGAACGAGATGAAGTGGAGATGATTTTTGTTGTATGGATAATGGAGGATGGTGTTCGAAATTCGTTTACAAAGATATTCACTATTTGCACACCTGATGTAACTGTACTAAGGGTACTGGAATTTAGGAAGAGTGGTGAGCTTGTAATTGAGTATATGGACCGTCGTCGTGAGCTGGTTGTTTATGACCCTTACTCTAAACAGTTCAATAGTCTTGGGATTAATGGAGGTGGATCATATTTTGTGTATGCCTACATGGAAACACTACTTCTACTTGACCAGCCAGATTTTTCTATTTATAACAAAGGTAAACGCTACAGTATGTAGAGTAACATAAGGCATGTTAAGCGTGCACTCAACGTAACCAAGGATTGACACATGCAAGCAACGTAAATGATTAGTGATCTCACAGTTGGTAGGACTTAGGAGTGTGAATGGCTTTCTTGTTGATTTTGATTATGGTAACTGTAATCTTGATGCACTTGTGCTTTTGGATTTTGATTTCTAATTTGTGTGCTATATTTCACTACTATTTCGAGGTTTGATGAGTTTACTTTGATTAATGTCATAATAGTTTTAAGAGGTAAGGAAATAAATGGTTTTTATAGTTAGCTACCGAAGTAGGAGGTTCATGTCGAAGTCAAAATAATCAGGACAAAAGCTTGGAACTTATCCAGTTGAACCAAGAAGGTGACTGGTAATTATTTTGAGTATAGCCATATTTGGATATAACAACATGTCGTTAATCCGCCCATAAAAATCTGCCAATTTGGATTGATGAGGTTACACCATGAGCCCATCATGATTAATGGAAATTTCAAGGTGTGAAGTAACAACATGAAATCTGTGAAATGGAACAAAAATTAAAGTGACATCCATTACATGCAAGCAACTATATTTATCAGTTAGGCCTGTTCTTAAAATAAGAAAAAAATGGTTTTAACTATGGAGAGTTGAAAAGAAAGAGTAAATTAAGATGGCCAGCTGTGATTCCAAATACTCATGTGCTCGGTTGGGGACAAGGGGTAATAATTTCACAAACTTAAAACTATATTTGAAGACCATATACACACAGATTTATGATTTGCGAAGTTATTTCATGTTGTTACATGTTTAATTAGGATGGTCGGCTTTTGGCTAACATCTTGTGGTAACAATCGACACATATGTTGAGATGGGTGCACATAACATGTGAAAATAGTTAGGTACACCTTTATGGCTTTTTTTTTTTTTTTTTTAAATGTCCTATCTTTTAACACAAAGGTTGTTTACGCTTATTGACATTTAGTGGCGTCTTGTAGAATTACAGACGTACAATATTGCATTATAGTTGTTAAATAAAATATGACTACATAATACATATAAATGTATTTTAAGCCCGTGTTAGCTGACTGGTCAAAACGGGTCAAACTTATTTGTCATCTTTGTTGATCATGTCTGACTTCCACTTGATTGTTTATACCAAATTTGTGAAGAAAAGGATGCCACAATCAAATAATTATGTGTTTTTCAACTTAGCAAAATCAGAAATCTCATTGAAGGTACATTTCGACCCGGTTGTCATATGCTGTAAAAAAATTAATATTCTTACATATTTTGGTTTTGTTACAGAATTAGAACCCGTTATCCGTAGTGAAAAAAATGTTGATCATAAAGCATAAGAAAGACATGATGGTTCTTGAACCAAAGGTTGGTGTAATAATCCTTTTTAATTCTGTGATTAATTATACTATGTATTAAGTTATTGTTAATCCATTTGTTTTAGAAAGAGTGATGCGTAACCGTTCCCATAATGCAGTAAAAATACATTCTTTTACAACAATATAACGCAGCAAAAATGCCCTTCTTAACAGCAATATAACGTAGCACTGCTGTGCTTTTGGCGGCAATAAAAATGCAGCAACAACTACATAAATTCTGGGCATTCTGCCCTTTTTTTAACAGCAAGGAGACCAACTAATAATCCTTGAAATGGGTCAAACAGGTAAACTGATAACTATGTTTCCAATGGCCTAACTAAGGTACGTTTTGCTGTTTCCATCAATTTCAATCACGTTTATGATGAATGCCATCACTAACTATGTAAAACCTTGAATGTGTGTAGGTAAAATGGCTTGGTGAGTTCATCATTAACTGTCTCCAAATTCAGGTATCATAAGTTTTTATTTCCGGTTATTTTTCTTACAAAAGTTTGAAAATTTCCGCACGCTGCATACTTTGTTCTTTTTTATTACTTAAGCCTGGTAAAACGGGTGGATAAAGGTTCTATGATTAGCAAAAAAAAAGATGGATGTATTTCTCATATGACTGTTCAAAAGATTAAATGGTTGTATTTCAATTATAACTATTAGTGATGCTAAGGGTAGTTCGATAAGTCGACAAGATTCATTTGTTATTAAATGACCCGTTGGTGACTTGAACGGCTCGGTTATAAATCCATGTTCATAAAAACCACTGTTTGTCACGCATAAAATCATAAGTTGCAATAAATATCAGATACGTTTATCAAATTAGACATCAAAATATTGTTGTGTTGGACTTCTATAATTACTAATAAAAGCATTATTATTTCATGTGGCAATTAAATTCTTTTTACATGTATTACCCTTTGATTATCTAGCTAAATTTTCGCTAAACAACGAACCAAACATGTGTCGATAATGAAGAAAAGGTTGCAGATTTCAGAACCAGATTCAATACAATGAACAATGATATTACAAAAATGCCCCTACCATGGAATGTCCCCTTCCCGATAGATTCTTATATAAGTCCTGTTATAGCAGCTGAGTCTTTAACCAATGGCACATTATCAAGTGACTCAGGGTCAACCGACTGGAGTCAAAAGTCAAACGGTGTGGTAGCTTTGTTTTAAGAAGATGTGGAGTTTGTGGGGGTGGAAGTTCAAGGGACCGAGAAGGCAATAAAATCAAGCTCTTAAGCAAACCGGGGCCGTTGAAAAGGAAGATTAAGGTAATCCTATATAGATCTGATTAAGGATAATACAGAAGAATGTAGGGTAAAGGATTGAAAAAGTTGGATGACAGTACTAATTATTGCAGTGACATTTGGGTCAGACTTGTGCGTAAATAATGATGCAATTGCAGAAGGCAGAGACTGATGTATACATGAGAAAATAGTTGTAATTGTTTACAGATTTTGATCTTTCATTCACAGTTTGACTTGGATATTTTGTCTATTAGCTGCAAGGCAATCTTATCTAAACCTCTTTGTGTTTCAAATCGGTCTGGTTGGTCGTGCGACTCGCAATAGTCAACTTTAAGACAAAGAAAAGTTGCATGCATGATTGTTGAGAAAGTACATGATATGATGCATTTGATATCCAGTCATAGCAAGTGGTTACCTAAACCACATCAATGTTAATGTTGGTTCATACAACTCTTTTCAGGCTTCAAAGACTTGAACACATATCCTAGCCCTGTCATCAGCTTTCTGTAACACCCATTATAACAATGGTTAGAGATTGCTTTATCCAAATAAGCCAAGTAGAGACTAGAGTGATTTACCTTTGATCATTCATTCATCAAGGACTCAAGGTCACAGGCGTCCCCTATAACAGTCGACTTTTTTGCCTTCTCAAACTCGCTACATCATTAATATTAAAGAAAAACAATGTAATGTAATGTAAATTTGTAATAGTCAGAAAGTGTATATATCAACAGGCGGTGTTGTGTACCTGTAAGGTTCCTCCTCACGCATGCGTTTTATAACACCTGCCGAATCATTGTAAATCACAAACGTCGAATCATTAAACCTTTTAATGTCAAACCAATCTTGCAGAATTTCTTTAACTTCTTTATACGACCCAATTACATCAAGATTAAGAGTCCCATAACGGTAACCATCAGCTTCCAAAAACACTTCACAAAGATCACTAGAAATCATTCCCTCAATCTCCTTTGCACTGTCGTGTGATGGATGGTTTACTTGTAGTGGCTGACCAAATTTATGAGTAATAAGTTTGTCATTCTTTATGTTCAACTTACGGATGGGCTTGATTGGCACTTCTTTAACGAGCCATGGGCTTACACGCTTCTCATGTTGCAGCAGATTTTTCTTATCATCATCCCAATTAACCTACATTATGTAAACAGTAAACTTAACAAACTACATGTTATCAGAAACACCTTTAACAACATAATAATAAAGGAAATTTGGGAGGTTTTAAGAGGTAAAATTACCAGTAGGCGACGCCATGGGGATTTAGGCCAGAGTGGGTTAGCATCTTCAACAGCAGATACGTTCCCATAAACCAACTTTCTTTTGACAAATCTTCTGCTTCAAAAGGCATCATGACCCTCATTCCAGTCTGCCACTGAGCTGCAGCATTTACAGTAGACGCCTTTACAACAAACTCTGGACTACTTGCACGAGGATAATAAGTAATCTCGAATTCTTGATCATTTGCAGCAAGAGATGCAGCTTTAATAACATCTTCAGGCCTCACTCTTCCCCTTCCACTAGAATTAATGTCCATCACCTTATCATGTACAATCCCAACACGAAGTTCACCATTTTCTGCTTGGGTGAACACAACTGAATTTCCTGCAACCAACTTTTTCTTATTTACAAATTCTTTCCATCCAGTGGTTAACGTATGCCTCCTTTGTGTACCTCGAGAAACATGCTTAAACTCCCAACTCTCACCATGAATATCCTTAGCTATTATTGTTCGACTGGATGGATTTTCTGAATAACTCAATTCAGGAAAAACCATCTCTGCCTTATCCCGAGGTACAGAAAGAAATACAGTGGCATCAGTAGGTGTCAATGTTTTTGCGAAATATGAGAGTTCATCAGGTACAGTAGGAGTGTCGGCCAAATTTCTTTCATCGTGTTTTAGTGGAATCAACCTTATCTTAGCATAAACTTCTTCTACTTCTAAATGTGCCAAGAACTTGACATCAGTCACCTTGCAAAGGATGCAAGGTGAAATCCCAGGTATCTGATGGATGTCTACATTTGTGTGTGTGTGTGTTCAACATGACCTTGTGGAAAATAAAAGACGTATGAATTCGGCAAAGGCATTTGCATCATCCGGCAGGCAGAAGCATGCCAGAATTGAGGATCTATACTCATCTCCATCTCATTCATATTTGCAGAGAATCAAAAGCGACTGTAAAACAATACTTGTTGTTCAAAACAAATACATAGATAATATACTCGAAATGTAAGGCAGATTCAAATCTTTTATACTAATATAACGAATGATATGCAGAGATAAGACCACATCAACAGTCAAAAGTTCTTTCATAGATACTGAAAAACTAAGGCAGATTTAAATATTTTTTATACGACATTAACAGTAGTCACACACATAACTTGTTGTACAAAACAATATAGACTTCAATTTCTCCTATACATCAACTAATATCTCATCAATTAAACCCTAATTATACAAACTTTTATCCACAGATACTGAAAAATTAAGGCAGATTCAAATGTTTTATGCTAAAGCAGAAAGATTAATACAACATTAACAATCATGAATGATCCTCTAATGGAAGATGACAGAACCAGAACGCAGACTTCGATTTCTCCGGTTATCACAAAATATCTCAACAATTAGACAAAATTTCATCCTATTTACTAAAACATTAAGGCCGTTTCAAATATCACAAAACCAGAACGTAATCATAAAATCACAAATATATCATCAACTAAACTCTTACTAGACAAAACCGCAACTCATGCACATCAACTAAACCGTAATTAAACATTACGCACCAATTTTCTACTGCAACTTATTTGAATGATAAATCGAATGGTTGAAATCGCATTAATGCATGCACATAAACAGAATCTATGATCTAATCACGCATTTGATACCTGAAGAACCTGTAGAGAAAGCAATGCAGCGTTCGTAATCACCGGCACTGTGCAATTACATAAGCAAATCAGTTAATAAGTTGAGAAAACAGAGTAAATGGTGAGAGATGTAATAGACGATTAACAGGTTAAAACTCTAGTATGGTGTGTACTCCATTAACATGAACTTACAGCTTTCTCTCTCTAGACTAGACTTTCTCTCTCTAAAAGTAAGTAACCAACTAACTAAATGTAAATGATTCTTCAAACGGTTTTCTTCAACCGTAAAACTCATCACTCTTTATTATATAGTTTTTTTTTTTTTTTTTTTTTTGGAGGAAACACAATTATTATAAAAAACTTATTATAAGTTGTGTTATAAAAAAAATAAGTTTACAAAAATATCTTTGACTTAACAGTGTAAGAATGGATTGCGTTAGGAGAATGAATGAAACTGGCAAAAAGTAAAAACGTGGAGAGCTAGATTAGATAAAAAAAAAGAGTTAATTACGTGGTTAGTCCTTGTGGTTTTTAAAAGTAACGGGATTGGGTATTAAGAGTTTCAAGTTGCAAGTTTGAGTACTAACTTTCAATTTTGTAATGCGTTTGGGTATTAACACTCTCTTTTGTTAAGTTTTTTGTTAGATTTATATAAAATGACCAAGTTACCCTTTTTAAGTAAATGGGCCATTTATGTAATTAAGTGTTTTTTAAATTATAGGGGCCTATTATATAAATACTAAAATTATTATGTCACAAGTTGGAACAAAAAAATCATGATACCCTTGCTATCACCACCGTTCAACTACCATAGCCGATGATGATGATCACTGGCTCATTGCTATCCGACCACTATCAAATGCGATATCTTCTTATTTTGTCACATTAATTAACTATTCAAAATAAGGCACGGTTGAAAACCACCATAACACTAGGCATTCACCATTGTTGAAAACCACCACTCTCAACTGTTGCTTGCCACCGGTCTAGACGACTGACAAACACCACCTGTATGTTGTAGCTAACGAATACCAACCCCACTTAGGTAGTCAAACGATAGCTACCAGCATACGGTTTATGAGATTTTTGTTACCGGAGATGTGGTAAACGAATTTTGAGGCTTTTAATTTGGAACGAAAATCTTCTGCAATGATCATATACCCACATCTAGATGGGGACTCATCTAGATGTTTCAAATTTATTTACAAATTTTAACCCCTAACTTAATTGAATTTATAACTACGGTGTTACATTTAATAATTTACATAATTAGCCCTCGTATGTTAAAAGGACCGATATGCCTTTCACCTAAGCTAGAAAATATAACCCATTTTAGTGTTAGTACGTAGACTTGTTAGGGCACATGGGGTGCGACTAGTTTCATCACATTCATCACACTATCACACCCAATCAGAATCTGCCACCTCATTTTATCACATTCCATCACTAAACCCATGTGGCGGTATTCACATTTCATCACTAAACTTTTTATTTTTTAAAAAAATATATAAAAACATTATAATATATAAAAAAACATTATATTAAATAAAAAAACATTACATTAAATAAAAAAAACATTACATTAAATAGAAAATTTACATTAAATAAAAAAACATAAAAATTATAAAAATTAAGTGAGCGGTGGGTTAGGGTCCTCAAACTCGATATCTAAACTACCAAATGCCCGTTCAACGTCTTTTCTCGCAGATTCCTGTAGCTTCTTAAACAATATTTCTTTTTCGATTGCCGAAAACGAGTAAGCTTTCACAAAAACTGACCAAACGGGGTAGATGCCATCAACAAGATAGAAGTCACGTCTATATTGTCGTCCGTTCACCGTAAACGGACACGTCGGGGCGGTTCCTTGTATCTCTGTATCAAAAAGCGGTGATTGATGTAGAACATTGATGTCGTTGTTTGAGCCGGGGGGACCAAAGTACGCATGCCAAATCCATAAATCGTTTGACGCAACGGCTTTAAGCATTATCGTCGGTTTTATATGGTCACCTCTCATAAACTGACCTCGCAAACCGGTCGGGCAACTTCTCCATTCGATGTGGGTACAGTCGATGCTACCGACCATACCGGGAAAATGCCATCTAGCTTCATGTGCGGCGTACAAACGTGTTATGTCGTGTCTAGTCGGTCTTCAAAGATACTCTTTACCATATAAATCAATAATAGCATTGCAAAAATAGTGAAAAGACTCGCTTGAAATTCTACTTGACATATTAAAATATTCATCAAATTCGTCAGGAACGTTACCGGTAGCAAGTTGACGAATCGCGGATGTGCAGTTTTGTATCGCCGTAAAGCTCATTTTCCCCCTAGCATCATACCCTACTTGAAACCATTCGAACTTAGCTTCGATGTCCCCGACAATCTTTAAAAATAATTTCTTTGATAAACGAACTCGATTTTTAAACATCTCGTCGTTGTACTTTGGGTTCTACAAAGTAATCGTTTATCAAAACTTCATTTGCCCCCCACCGATCACGCTACACCATTCTTTTCTTTGGGCGTTCCGTATTTTCACGTTGCGCCGCCTCGCAAACCATTGCAAAAAAATCGATCGAAGAACCCGACGAGTCGGAAGAACTAGATGAGTCGAGTGGACACGAGGGGCCTTCCATTTGATATATATATATATTTGCCTGTTTGATTGTTGGATGTATGTTTTGATTGTTGGTGGTATTAACTTTGGTTGAAAATGAAATATATATATATAGAAATTTTGGTTGAAAATTAATTTTCTTTTTAACCCAAAACGGTCGTTTGACCGTTGGCCAACGGTCAAAAATACAAAAGTTTGGTTGCTTTTCCACCGTGACATACATCACGACATTTATGTATCGCGGCCGTGATTGATAAGGCTGGCCGGTGTTTCGCGGACATCACGCTATCTCGGGGTGGCCATCACGGACCACCCCGTCCACTCTTACAAAATAAAAGTTTGTACTTAAACTTGCAACTTGAAACTCTTAGTACCCAATCATTTAACTTTTAAGAAACCATAAGGACTAACTATGTAATTAACACAGTAAAAAATAACTACATTTACCATTAAGGCTGTCGTATTTTGTAAGTTTCCATCTAGACCGTTCATCTGTACAGTGGCCATCATAGAGTTTTAGGGGTCTCGTTTGGCAAGTAATAATCATGACCTTGAAACTTGATTTTTGAAGTCACTCGGTATTATTTATTTATTTATCAATAAAGTTTGTTATATGTTATATGTGAAACCGTGACTAATTATTACAAATGTTTTGGCGGTTAAACTTTATCATTTTTACGCAGATCAAGATTGTAATTTGAACTTGAAAAGACTGTATAAACATATGATTATATCATCCTTCAGTGGTTTCAACATGTTGAGTCCCTACAACATATGTTGATTCATCATTAAATGTTTGTTTTTAAAGTCTATTCTATCAAATAAATTTTTGATGCATCTGTTGAAGTTTATTTTGACTTGCCATATGTTTGTACGAAATACAATATAATTTAAAAATCATAATATATATATATATATACACACACATATATATAATATTTACATTCTTTAAGCATGGTCTTAATCCAAAATTACAGCTTTTGCCATGTCTAAAAACTAAACTTTCATGAAAGTGACTATTGCTAATTCTTCATAATTTCATCTCGACGATGCTTCATTTCCTTACTTATGGTAATTATGTAATTAGTAAGGCCTTTCATCATCTTGGCAATATCGTCGTTTAGTGCGAGTTGATCTACAAGAAACTGTAGACCTTTGTTTCGTTCAATTGACTCGGGAAGTTCAACCATATCAGTGATGGTTTTGGCGTTTTTCCTTAGGTCTGCAATTACTAGAGATGTAACCATTCCACATGAGTTTCGTATTGTTTCTTCCTCAAAACATTCTTTTTTGAAAGCCTTAATAAGTATTTCATGTGCTGTTTGTGTGACTCCGGTAGGGTAATTTTGAGAGGATGACATGGTTTTGTGTTATGTAAATATTTGATTAGTGTATGGTTAGACGTGCATGGTGGTAGAGTGTTTTGTATATTTATATATGTATATATGGATGGTGTGAATAGAAAATTACTTTGAAAACGCAATTCTACACGTATGTTACACGTGGGAGACATTTGGAATGCTAACTGGGATATTATACATTAATTTTTTGTGATATAGCGTATAGATTTTACATTTGTCACTTGGTAAACATAGTTGTTTATCTACCGCATTTATAACATCAAATTTGAGTAATTAATATGATATATGGGTAAGTTTTATTATTATTTGAACTGTGGTGTTATAAATATGTAGATCTTAGTGAAATTTTACAATATAGTCATATCATATAGGATAGTTATTATTCTTTTCTTCAAGGTATGACATCAACATTTTCAGCCAGAGTACGAGCTGGCGATTTGAAGGGTGATTTAATTAGGCATGTTCTTGTGCAATATGAGAAAGACGCATTGTATACAGATGTGTTGAAGCAGAGTTCACGCGTATTTCAAAATGTTTTGATAAAAGAGACAAGGTAATCGAAAAACTAAAATCTTTGCCACCATCAACAATTTGTGACGTTGATGTGGTGTTTTACATTTATTCGATAAAAAGTATCCGGAGGTTAGTAAGTTATAATTATCAAAATGTTTGATATTGTAAATGTGATATCACAGTTAGTATGTTATAATTATCATATTTATATTTTTCTTTTTTAGTGTAATTTACAATTTAGAAATTAAACCGATTTTGGGTTAACATCTGTATATAAGTAATGGTTATAGTTTACACTTTTGTAAGAATAAACCTGTAAAATTGGATAAATATGTAAAAAGTATTCATTAACTTAGATGATTATGAAATAGAGTTTAGTAACAAATGTTTAAAGCAACATCTTTTTAAATCAACAACTATTTGTACTAACATTTGTTTTAGAAAGATCTCCTTAACAAACCCTCGGCCCTTGAACAGACATTACTAAACACATTTTTTCTTGCAACAGATTATTGATGATGTATTGTAAAATACATCTATTTCCAGTGTGAAGTTTGTACAATTTTCGAGTCGTTTAGATAGAGTTTTTATTAGTTTTAGGTTTGTACCGGTCTATTTTATTTAGTATAGGTTTTTATAGAATTTTATTAGTTTTCGGTCATTTTTAGTATTTATCTATTTTATTTTATATTTTGGTAGGTGTTCATGGACGTTAGAGCGTAAACGAGCAACTTTGGTCAAGTCAAGAACACCCGAGTCGAGAGCACGGAGCTATAATGCTTTATAATAATAATAATAATAATAATAATAATAATAATAATAATAATAATAATAATAATAATAATAATGAAATTAAAAAAAAAGGAAAAAGAAAAAGGACCGTGACTTTTGGTCACAGGCCCAAATCCAAACTTTGAGGGCACATTAAAGGGTGCATATTATTATAAAGAGGAGGCGGTCGATTATTATTGAGTAGGAGATTATTATTCTTTTAGGAGAGAAGCATTATCGACAACAGAGGAAGGGCTGCACAACAGATCGAAAGATAGCAGCAGCCTCAAGAGGAATTTAGGGAAGGAAGTCAAGGGTTGAAGCATTGGTGCGAGCACGGGTCGGTATTTATTATTTATCTATTAAAACCCGTTGTGAACACCATGAATATGTTTAGTTTTTATTGTTTTGATTTTATCAATTATTGGCTAGATCGTTGAACTACCTAGGCGATGATGAATACGCTTGTTTGATTATTTTTCTTTCGGGTTTTGGAACTTTTGGTTGTGGGTGAATTTTGAAGTAAAGAACTCTTTATTTTCTGGTTTGATGTATATGCATATTTAGTTTTATTTAAATAACTTTTATAAACTCCACTTGCGTTTTTGTGAATGTCTTTCATGTATGAATGCGGGTTAGGTTGCGGACTAGGTGTTAGCAGCTAGTTTATGGTTAATTTCTGCAGGTTATCCATAGGAGTTGTAATTGTTAGTTAGATAATTCTAAGTGTTCTACCAATTCTCAATAGCTGTAAGGTGCGAGATTGTTGGTCTGTCTAGAATGTTAAATTGCTAGATCTAGAGGCTTTGTAAGAAGATTTTCCTAGTTTCCTTAGCATTCCTTGTAGGCCAAGTCTTATCAGAAATATTGTAGTTACCCCTTGCACTTTCGGGTGTATTGAGACTTTCGCGCTGTGAGGTAGACTGTCTAGCGGGTACTTTAAGATTCGAGTAGGTAAGCCTGTGAGGGTAACCTATCAACCGGTGGTTTAACAGCACAACAATATTCTAGGGTTTCCCCTTGAGAATGGTCGAGGGTGTCTAGTTTATTCTTGATGTTTAGTATTTTAAGATCCCGGTTCCACACCAGTTCCATAGCCGTAAGAAGATTTTCATTCATGTGTAGAATTCTAGCCTAGGTAGTGCCTTCCCATCATCTGATCCCAGTTGCAGTTTCCATTTTGCGTCTTTAGTTATTTAGTTTTATTTTATTTATTTGCATTAGTTTGTTAGAAAACCCCCCTTTAAACAACAAAACATTATTAAGTTAGTATTTAGGATAAGTAGTCGAGTCTAGTTTACGTTTTCCAGTAGAGTCTCGTAGGTTCGATACTCGGACTTACTTTAGCTGTACTGCACTGACCGATACACTTGCCGGTTGTGTGGTTTAGGTTTAGATAGTCTTAGGTTATAAATTTAAAACTTAGAGCGTCTAGTTTAGGTTAATTTAGTTAGTTTTTACTAAACCACTTTGAGCACATCAAGTTTTTGGCGCCGTTGCCGGGGACTCTTAGGCGATTGCGTTTATTAGCTTCGATTACACTTATCTGCTATATCCGTGCTACTTGTTGTTTGTTTTGAGTCTGTTTTTTATTTTTATTATATGATTATATTAAAAAAAAAATTTAATTTTTTTTTTGTATTTAATCATGTGTGAGATCGTTGGAGGACCCCATTTTACCGTGAAATGCCCAAATGCATCGAGGTATCCCCCAAGTTACCGTGCGAATACGTATACCAGGCCATATTTCTTGCAGTATCACTGGACAGAGCTGAACACGAAAGAGGAATTTGATGAATGGCTTAGATCATACCGGGAAGAGCGAGATAGGGAACGTAAGGCCTTAATCGAGCGTCTAAATAGACCGAATCCCATAGCTCTAAAGGTTCCTTACTATGATAAAAATGGGAACTTAGTTGGTCATCATGTTAGCTCCGGCCCGTTAATCCCACTTCCCCAGGAACAAAGCCGCCTCCGGTGGAGATGGAAACAGTTTACCCGCACCCAGTTTGTAGAGCTTCCCCGGAATCACAGTAAGAGCCAGAGACCATAATGGACATCTTAGTCCCACCTCTGGTGCCACAGGTTACTATATATGATTTCGGGAGTGACTGTGATGAAGAGGAAACAGATGAGGAAGCAGTGATGGTTGAAGATGAGGTAAGTAATGAACCATCATGGGAGGTAGAATTTGGTGACGAGTTGGCTGATTTGCCAACTCTAGATGTTGACAGAGATTTTGACCCAGTGGGTGACCTCGACATCTTAGAGGCATTATTGGAAGGGTACCCGACTGTGGAAATAAAAGAGTCACCAACGGAAGTTGAAGAAGAAGTGGTTGAAGAGGAAGAGCACCACCGCTGGCCCGTGAAGACATTAGAGAATAGAGTGTCACTGGATCAGCCAAAATCACGGGAGAAGGCGAAGAGGCACCTGGACCGACACAAGCTGAGGATCCGGAGTTGTAGAGACAACAAGTCCTCACATTACATGCCAAGAATCAGGTTTGGTCCAGGTAAATTTAAATATTGGTGGCCCGACCCATTTAAATTCAATAAAATATTTTTCAATTCCACCAGTATATTTTTGTTAATTAGTACGGAACGGGTGGAATTAAACGGGTTGGATCGGGTCCAGATAAAAGAGAAGCCCCCTGATTAAGTTTAAGTGTGAGGAGGCTTTGTAGAGTTTGTAAATATTTATTTATTTATTTATGAGTTTTTTTTCTTTGTCGTCGACTTTTATTTTTGTGTTGAGTAAGTTATTCTTTGTGAGTCGGTATTATGCTCGGGTTTTGTTTTGCTTTGTTTCTGCAGGTTCGGATTGTACCGCTCGTACTCAATCTCCATTCGGGTGATTCCGGAGCTGTTGACATTTATCAAGGCAAGCCCAGATTTTACCATTGTGTCAGAGCCGGTTGCGAATGAAATGCTATACGATCGAGCTGGATTGGACTAGAGTGTTGGAGCTTACGAAAAAAATTAACTAGCTAAGTCCTTTCCAATTTGCCCTTGTTTTTTTTATTTTTATATTTTATTTTTGTATTCGGAATTTATTTTTGTTTTGAGTCGTTTTCTATTCCTACATTGAGGGCAATGTAGAGTTTAAGTGTGGGGATGGGAAACTGTCGTTTAGTCTTCATATAGAGTCGTTAAAAAAATCCAAAAAAAAAAAAAAAATTTGAAAAAAAATTTAAGAAAAAAAGTCCCTGATTTTGAAGTTTGCATTATAAAATATGGGAAATGATAGATAAAATCAAGTGTCTGGTTTTCAAATATTATATGTATTAGAAGAATAAATAATCAAAAGCGTATTGACTTGGGATGTGTGGGTAGGCCCAGCCGGTAGAAAAGTTTCCTTTGAGCTAATACACCTAAATATATTAGGATACCTTGTGGGTTCTCATCTAGGAAAAAATGGGGAAGTTGAAACCGCCAATAATAGTATAAGGAATGCCGTTATAAGTTTAAAACCGTTAGAATTTCTAATCAAAAGTTGAAGAAAAAAAGAGCTGGATATAAAATAAGGGCAAGGCCAATGGTGTCGTTTCTAGGGATAGTGACTCCGGACTCGACTCCCTCTAGGATTGTCTAAAAATAAATATCTAAAAAAAAAGCTCATGAATTAATTAGAAATCAAAGCGAAAATGCTGAAGCTTAAGATGCCTGGCCACTGGGATAGCGACTTGGATTGGTCACACCCTCTGAGTTAAGTATGCTGAGATGAAAATGAAAAAAAAAAACAAATGATTTTAAATTCTCTCGGTTTTCTACATAAAACGGTTAGGAATAGTCAATTGATTGTTCCTTTTGTTTCATAAGCTTGAGGCGGGATTAGGTGAAACTGTGGCTTCTTTAGTGTGAGACCCTAGGTAGACTAAATGAACCGAATTTAAACTAACATGATAAGGGGCTTAGAAACCGGCAGTTGGGTTTAAGAGGACAAGTATACCTGCAATCGCAGTTGGCACGTGATTAGATTTTTAAAATTAAAGTAACCTATGTTTTGAGGCCAGATTATTTGATTGTGATTCCATAGCATAATTCTTTTTCAGGGACGAAAAAAGATAAGTGTGGGGATATTTGATGTATTGTAAAATAAATCTATTTCCAGTGTGAAGTTTGTACAATTTTCAAGTCGTTTAGATAGAGTTTTTATTAGTTTTAGGCTTGTACCGGTTTATTTTATTTAGTATAGGTTTTTATAGAATTTTATTAGTTTTCGGTCATTTTTAGTATTTATCTATTTTATTTTATATTTCGGTAGGTGTTCATGAACGTTAGAGCGTAAACGAGCAACTTTGGTCAAGTCAAGAACATCCGAGGCGAGAGCACGGAGCTAGAATGCTATATAATAATAATAATAATAATAATAATAATAATAATAATAATAATAATAATAATAATAATAATGATAATGAAATTAAAAAAAAAGGAAAAAGAAAAAGGACCGGGACTTTTGGTCATAGGCCCAAATCCAAACTTTGAGGGCACATTAAAGGGTGCATCTATATATATATATATATATATAAGAAAGCATATATGCCCTTTGATAGTGCCACGTGGCTTAATAATTGAGTGTTTTTTGTGTTTTTGAGTATTTTTCTAAATTTATCTCTCTATCTCTCAATTCTCAATTACTAAAATTAAATTGAGTTATTTTAGGAAAAAAGAATTTAAAAACAAATTTAAATTTTTCTCTCTTATCTTCCTCCCATAATTTTTAAACATAAATATCTTTTATATTCGAGATTTTTTAAATAAAAAAAATTACACCAAATTAACGAGCGTTTTATTATCTTTCTAACGAGTACCATAGTGCTATATAAAAACGAAAAAAAAAACGACTATTTTTTGTGGGGTTATATTCATACAGAAAAAAACACAAAGTGTTCAGATTATTCATTAATTATGTTTTTTCTTTTAAACCAGGTTCTTATCTACGATGTTGAAGTTCAGCCCAATCGCCATGTTATCATTGGAATTTTACTCTTCTAAAGATCGATAGGTATACTTCATCAAGAGAAGCTAGGAGAAAGATTCGCCCAACACTGCAACACATGGTGTCACCTTATAGCAAGATTATTTTTTTATTTATTTAATTACAAGAGTAATAATTACTACTATTAGTATTAGTATTATTACAATGGTTATATTTTTCAACCCTCATCATGAATTCTACATCTATATATATAAGTATAAGTCAAATTGTAACATATTTTAATTTACGTGAATATGATTATATGTTGAAGGTTATCCTTTTAATACTTTATTATGTTTAATATGGTTTATGCTTTTTATTTTTTTAACTTTTTAAATAAATGTTTTTTAACTAAGATTGATTATGTTTAAGTTATTTACTCTTTTCGTGATTTGAGTTTTCTTTTTTTTATCATTTTTTATTAAATCATATTAATTTTTTCAACCCCGGGACCTTCCCGGGGTAATCGGCTAGTATTATTATAAAGAGGAGGCGGTCGATTATTATTGAGTAGGAGATTATTATTCTTTTAGGAGAGAAGCATTATCGACAACAGAGGAAGGGCTGCACAACAGATCGAAAGATAGCAGCAGCCTCAAGAGGAATTTAGGGAAGGAAGTCAAGGGTTGAAGCATTGGTGCGAGCATGGGTCGGTATTTATTATTTATCTATTAAAACCCGTTGTGAACACCATGAATATGTTTAGTTTTTATTGTTTTGATTCTATCAATTATTGGCTAGATCGTTGAACTACCTAGGCGATGATGAATACGCTTGTTTGATTATTTTTCTTTCGGGTTTTGGAACTTTTGGTTGTGGGTGAATTTTGAAGTAAAGAACTCTTTATTTTCTGGTTTGATGTATATGCATATTTAATTTTATTTAAATAACTTTTATAAACTCCACTTGCGTTTTTGTGAATGTCTTTCATGTATGAATGCGGGTTAGGTTGCGGACAGGGTATTAGCAGCTAGTTTAACCCCAAAACCATCACTGATATGGTTGAACTTCCCGAGTCAATTGAACGAAACAAAAGTCTACAGTACCGTGTAGATCAACTCGTACTGAACGACGATATTGCCAAGAAGATGAAAGGCCATACTAATTACATAATTACCATAAGTAAGGAAATGAAGCATCGTGGAGATGAAATTATGAAGAATTAGCAATAGTCACTTTCACGAAAGTTTAGTTTTTAGACATGGCAAAAGCTGTAATTTTGGATTAAGACCATGCATAAAAAATGTAAATATTATATATATGTATGTATAGGGTAGGGTTCCGGTAGGAAAATTGGTTTGTGTGAGAAGTGTAGGAAGGATTAAAAATTGGTATGTATGCATCATTTTTTTGGACGTATTCATGATGTTTTGGATTGTTTTGCTTAGAAAAACACCAAACATAACAATTAATAACCGAAAACAATGTATTTTAGGCTTAAAACTTAAAACACTATGTCAAGAACATTTAAGTAGAGTGTTTTAAGTAATTACTAGGGTGTTTTATCTGTAATTTAAATTTAATGACTATAATACATTGGATTGTGTTTTAAATTTTTGTATATTGATGTGTTAAGTGTTTTTAAAGCTAAAACAACCTAAAACATCATTCCAAAATCAAAAACATGATGGCTACATGTCAATTCTTAATCCTTCTCACACTTCTCACACAAACCAATTTTCCTATAGGATCCTCTACCTGTATGTATATATATATATATTATGATTTTTAAATTATATTGTATTTCGTACAAACATATGGCAAGTCAAAATAATCTTCAAAAGATGCATCAAAAAATTTATTTGATAGAATAGACTTTAAAAACAAACATTTAATGATGAATCAACATATGTTGTAGGAACTCAACATGTTGAAACCACTGAAGGATGATATAAGCATATGTTTATACAGTCTTTTCAAGTTCAAATTACAATCTTGATCTGCGTAAAAAATGATAAAGTTTAACCGCCAAAACATTTGTAATAATTAGTCACGGTTTCACATATAACATATAACAAACTTTATTTATAAATAAATAAATAATACCGAGTGACTTCAAAAATCGAGTTTCAAGGTCATGATTATTACTTGCCAAACGAGACCCCTAAAACTCTATGATGGCCACTGTACAGATGAACGGTCTAGATGGAAACTTACAAAATACGACAGTCCTTAATGGTAGATGTAGTTATTTTTACTGAGTTAATTACATGGTTAGTCCTTATGGTTTCTTAAAAGTTAAATGATTGGGTACTAAGAGTTTCAAGTTGCAAGTTTGAGTACAAACTTTTATTTTTGTAAGAGTGGACGGGGTAGTCCGTGATGGCCACCCCGTGATAGCGTGATGCCCGCGAAACACCGGCCAGCCTTATCAATCACGGCCGCGATACATAAATGTCATGATGTATGTCACGGTGGAAAAGCAACCAACTTTTGTATTTTTGACCTTTGGCCAACGGTCAAACGACCGTTTTGGGTTAAAAAGAAAATTAATTTTCAACCAAAATTTCTATATATATATATTTCATTTTCAACCAAAGTCAATACCACCAACAATCAAAACATACATCCAACAATCAAACAAGCAAATATATATATATATATATAGGGTAGGGTTAGGATACAAAGGATGTGTTTTGTAAGAAGGGTGAGAAATAAAAATGGCCATTGGATTAATTTAATGGATGGGTGAGATTAAAGTAGTGACATTTTTGTAAATTGTGTTATAAGTTAATTAAAAAATGGATCTTGTAAGGGTATAATTGTCAAAACACAAAAAAACAACAATTAATACCTCTTTCATTTAAGGAGATTTCCATAACTCCCTCTCCTCTCTTTCCTCTTTTTATTCTCTCCTTTCTCTCTCTCTATTCCACAGCCACGAACTGCAATCCAAGGTTGCTTGCTGTATAAAGTTTTTGTAAATGTATGTTACTTTTTATTTCTGACACGATTCTAGAGGCATATGGCAAATGGGGTTGTCTAGTTTCAATATCTAGTCATGGATTATTTTCTTTTATCACATTTCTTTTTACTCTTTTGAGTTAGCTTCTTTTTTTTAATCCTTCGCATCTGAATGCTATAAAATTGTTTTTTTGTAGGAGTGGGTCGAAATGCACAAGTGTTCAATGTTTTATGGTTGGCTGGTGATAAAACATACTGAGGATTGTTAAGACAAATTACAAAATATATGGTTGTGTGTTTTATGTTTAAACGTTCGTATTTTTAGGGGAAAGTTTGATTGTTCTTTGTTGTGTGTTTTATATATAGATGTTAGTGTATAGAACATTTGGGTGTGTTTTATGTTTAAAAGTTTGTATTTTTAGTGAAAATATCTGATTTCTTATTTATGTGTTTTATATATAAGCGTTAATGTATAATGTTTTTTGGTTATGTGCTTTATGTTAAAAGTAACTATTTGAATAGATTTCGGTGTTAAAACACAAAGTGAATTTGAAATGTTAAAAGTTAGTTTAGCAACAGTTAGTTGTCTATGTGTTTAATGTCTAAATTGTAATGTTGATTATTAAAACACAAATATTAAAAAAGGTGTGTTATACCTTCAAAATTTATGGTATACCAGTAAAACACAATGTGATTTAATTGACAAAATAAGCACTTGAAGTTTCCATCTTCTACTCTTGATCGAAAGAGAATCATACTAATATTAAAGAAAAAAAATTAAATCCAGCAAAAAAGCCTTAAATCTTGCAAGTTGCATGAAGGTTATCATAAATGATTAGTTAACTAAATTACCCTTGTACCCTTTACCCATATATTAAAGTTTGCCACATGTCAAATTTTGGTGGCTTCTTACCTTTCTCACAAAAACCATCTTTTGTACCCGAACCTCTACCTACCTATATATATATATATATATATATATATATATATATATATATATATATATATATATATATCAAATGGAAGGCCCCTCGTGTCCACTCGACTCATCTAGTTCTTCTGACTCGTCGGGTTCTTCGATCGATTTTTTTGCAATGGTTTGCGAGGCGGCACAACGTGAAAATACAGAACGCCCAAAGAAAAGAATGGTGTAGCGTGATCGGTGGGGGGCAAATGAAGTTTTGATGAATGATTACTTTGTAGAAAACCCAAAGTACAACGACGAGATGTTTAAAAATCGAGTTCGTTTATCAAAGGAATTATTTTTAAAGATTGTCGGGGACATCGAAGCTAAGTTCGAATGGTTTCAAGTAGGGTATGATGCTAGGGGGAAAATGAGCTTTACGGCGATACAAAACTGCACATCCGCGATTCGTCAACTTGCTACCGGCAACGTTCCTGACGAATTTGATGAATATTTTAATATGTCAAGTAGAATTTCAAGCGAGTCTTTTCATTATTTTGCAATGCTATTATTGATTTATATGGTAAAGAGTAACTCCGAAGACCGAATAGACACGACATAACACGTTTGTACGCCGCACATGAAGCAAGATGGCATTTTCCCGGTATGGTCGGTAGCATCGACTGTACCCACATCGAATGGAGAAGTTGCCCGACCGGTTTGCGAGGTCAGTTTATGAGAGGTGACCATATAAAACCGACGATAATGCTCGAAGCCGTTGCGTCAAACGTTTTATGGATTTGGCATGCGTACTTTGGTCCCCCCGGCTCAAACAACGACATCAATGTTCTACATCAATCACCGCTTTTCGATACAGAGATACAAGGAACCGCCCCGACGTGTCCGTTTACAGTGAACGGACGACAATATAGACGTGGCTTCTATCTTGTTGATGGCATCTACCCCGTTTGGTCAGTGTTTGTGAAAGCTTACTGATGTGATGCCGGATGCATCACATTTGTATAGTTTAATTTGGTATTTTTATCGTTTGTTGTGTGTAGGTTTGCTCGGAATTAAGTGCTTAACCAAGAATGTGGGACGACAAGCTAAAAGAGCTAAAATGTGGATTTTACGAGCTTAAAGTGCGAAGACGCGAGTCGGAACAGGAATCGGCGCTCGAAACGATCAAAAAAACGGAAGACAAAACAGACTTTTCATGCACAAACCTTTGCCGCGGTCCGCGGAGAAAAAGGAATCCCTCCCGCGGTGCGCGGCGTATTTAGATCTGGTTTATTATATTTTATTTCCAGCGGTACGCGGGGAGACTTTAAGTCTCCTCCGCGGTCCGCGGCGGCACCGTATACGACGAAAACAGATCTGTTCGTCTTTCCAGCCTGTTCCAGCGCAAACTTTCACTTCCTTCGCCATTAAAACCGATCAGACGCGTCTGTAACGAAAGACCACGACGGAACTCAATCTTAATCACTTCCTAACCCCAAATGAAGCAAAGAACACCAAGGATTGAAGCATTGGAGGTCCGAATCATGCTCGGTTAAGTGTTCCCTTCACTCTCGGGTGAAGGTTTGTAAGTTTCTGGATTCGTGATGTTGTTTTGATTATGTATTTGTCATTATAATCTGTGATGAACAATTATTGTGTGATTGTCTTTATGTTGGGTTGGACTCACTGTAGGATTAAATATGTCTATGTGTTTAGTTTCATGAGATGAATCCCGTCACTTCTGTCTTAGCACAATATAGCAGATTTAGTGAACGTGATCGATAAAACATACTATAGTCGTAGATGATAGTAGTTGATGTCTAAGTCGCGGTTCTTTGTCCTCGCGTTAGTCATAGTGAAAAGTTGCAAATCTATCATTTTAGCCTTTGAATCCTAGTTACTTACATCTCCAAACCCGGGAGTGATTGTTATCTTTATCATATTTAGTTTAGTTAATCCTATTGGTACGAGTTAGTTGTGGCTCGTATTGATACCCAATCTATCCAAACTATAAAAAGAGAAAAAAAAGTTTAGGTTGTTAGAACTAAAACTTCATAATTGTATTTTGTATTTTTGTAATAAAAACTAGACAACAACCATTCGGTGTAATACTAACCACATGCTCTTCGTGGATTCGATAACCTTCTTACCCTAGCTATTTAGGTTATTAAGGTTTTGTATGACCCGTGACGACCGGTTCATCAAATGGCGCCGTTGCCGGGGAGCTAGTGCGCTTAGTATTGCATTGCTTGTTAGTTTGTATTTTATTAAAATCAGAAAATTAAAAATAAAAATATATATGTGTGAAATTTAATTTTATTAGATTTCACTTTGGTTTTAAGTACTTGTGCAGGATCTCTTTCATAGGTACAAGAAGCCATTTTTTATCATGTATAGTAACTTCTATACATGCATATTTTGTGGAGAGCCGACCCATGAAAAGAAGGCTTGTCCAAAAAGAGCAAGGATAAAGGCGGAGGTGTTGCAAAGATATTTAATGGATTGTGAAGAATGGGGGTACACTCCGGTTTCACACCAAAAAGAATACACGCCTTATCCAACCTCCCAATATTACCAAACTCACGTAGATGAAAGATATGAGCGAGTTGAAAAGACACGTTCATATTACTCTTACTACGAACCATCTCCACCGCCAAGCTATCAACACTATGAGGAAGAAAGGTATTACGATACTTATGCTCCTAATGTGTCTTATTTTTCTAATTGTCAGGAAAGATATGACAACTATGATAGCAATAATGACAATTATCACCAACCGGCATATGAGGAGCCTCAACAATCCAAGAGTTATGTGATTCAAGAACTATGGCTTAAAGCTCAAGACTTTAAGAAAACTCACGAAAAAGTAGTTATCATGGTTAACAAGTTAGCCAAAGAGGTAGCTCAAATTAGTCGGGAGCAAGATGAGGCGGCCAAGCATAAAGAAATGCTCGCTTTGAGTGAGCAAATTGATGGGGCCACCGGTTGTGAGGTAGAAGAAAAAGTGGATGAGGCGGTCATATGTGTTCAGAATCATCAAATGGATGATTACGAGTCACGAAGAGACAATTGGAGTCGTGACTATATTAGCAATGTTGGAACTAATTTTCACCAGTATAGACACCAACAGGTAAATCGCTATTACTATCGTGATCAACCGTATATTGAAGATTTACCGCTTCAGGAAGACATTGCGCCGCCAAAAGAAATGGTGAGTGTGGTACCCGTGGAAAGGAAGGTTGGCTTGCACGACTTGGGGCAAGTTATTTTAAAGCGGATCCACAATCGTTACATGCCGATGCTAATCAAGCATCTCTGGAGGAGGCATGTAAAATACCGAGCATTCCTTGGGAACTCGGTAGGTAAATGTGCATTGAGACCGCCTTGAAGGATATATGAGGTAAGGTCCGGCTGAAGACCCATAAACTTAGCGCTTTTGGGAGGCACCCCAAGTTTAAATTTGGATTTTTGTATGTTTTTGTATTTGTGGCGTTTTTGTGTGTTTGTGTGTTTTGAGAGTTTTGTAGGTTCACGGACGTGCAAAATGGACGCAACATGGATGCCAAGGTAAGTGGTAGGTGTTTGTATTGGATTTGGATGTTTTCGGACAAGTTTTGGAGTGATTTTGGTGAAAATAGGGGCTGGATAGCAGCTGCTGTGCTGCTGTCAACGTTATGTTAAAACGTTACCGCCGCGGGTCGCGGGAGGATCTTTGGGTTCCTTCGCGCCACGCGGCCGAGTGTAACCCTAATTTTACCAAATTGGGCAGCGGTCCGTGAAGAGGATCCTCTCCTTTTCCGCGACCCGCTGCCAAGTTTTTTAAAAATAAAATCTTAAAAAAAATTAGTTTCAATAATAACCAAACTTGTCTTTCCATTTTAATTCAACTACCTTCCATTTTATTGTCAATCTCCTATTTTCATGACATTGCACTTTTGCTCATACTCAATATCCATTCGAGCAAAACACGGATTGAAAATTATAGATTGGAATGTTTAACATTTTGTGCATCTTGTTTTAGTGTTTATTTTTAGTTCGTGCACCTTAACCACTTTGGATTGCAAATGAAAGGTTATACAACCAAGGTGAAGATTTGGACATGGCGACTCCGAGACATCATCATATCAAAAGGGGAGTTGTTCTTGTTCTTATGTTTGTTTTTGTGTGTTTTAATTACCATTTCTACATTGAGGACAATGTAATGTTCAAGTGTGGGGGCGGGGAAAAATAGTGCTTGAAAATTTTTTTACTAAGAAAAACAAACAGTTAAAATTTTGTCACGGTCAATTTTGGGTTGTTTTTGCTATAGATCCTTAATCATGGTTTAATTTGTGATAGGTAATATGAACCGTTTTCAATAAGTATTTTTAAGAAAAATATTAGAATTACATGATTAAGTTTAGCAAGCTAGTAAAAACAATTATATGCACACGTCGGTAACCTTATTTCCACTTTTGGTGAGATTTTGAGCCTACTTACATTTGATCACATACATATATATATTTCATTTGTTGAGTGCAGGCCACTGTTACTGTGTTATAAAACTTGTGTGATTTGATACATGCTATGTGAATATGCACTAAATGTTAAAGGCAAATTAGGATACCATTTTTGTTTACACCAATTTATGTGCTATACCATGTTTACCCAGAATATAACCATTAGTCGTCAACTTTGAGCCTAAACTTTTCGTTTGTCAAAACCATATATTTCAACCAACCATCCAACCATCCAACAATTTTACCAAACTCTTATGAGATCCAAAGTGAATGTTGTATTGTATTTTTATTTATTACTTCAAGAAAAGAAAATGAGAAAAGAAAAAGAAAAGAAAAGCAAAAGAAAAAAAAATATGTGTTATTATTAGTTGTTCAATAAAGGATCAAAAGCGAAATTCGGTTGCACCACATTTTTATTTTAGCCATTTTTACCCACATTTTCCTACCTTACCCAAAGCCCAAAACCCATAAGTCCTTTGTTTGATTGTCATACAAGTTTATATTAACAGGTTTCAATTTTGGTCTGTGAGTGAATAATACTAGCACATTTTTTGCTAGTCCATAAATTATACCGAGAGGAGTGAAGATTGCGAGGGGTGTGTTACATATAAATGAGTTTAAGAGAATGTTAAACTTAATCTAGCTTAATTCTATTTTTGGAAAATCTATTTATTGAGCTTGTTGAATTAACACATCTAATGCTTGTCATAAATGAGGTATGATTTTGAACCTTAAGTGAGAGCCCTAGAAAAGACCAAATTATGTTTGTTGCTAAAAAATATTTTATAGAGTTTTTCAGGGACTGAAAAAGATAAGTGTGGGGGTGTGATGTGATGCCGGATGCATCACATTTGTATAGTTTAATTTGGTATTTTTTATCGTTTGTTGTGTCTAGGTTTGCTCGGAATTAAGTGCTTAACCAAGAATGTGGGATGACAAGCTAAAAGAGCTAAAATGTGGATTTTACAAGCTTAAAGTGCGAAGACGCGAGTCGGAATAGGAACCGGCGCTCGAAACGATCAAAAAAACGGAAGACAAAACAGATTTTTCATGCACAAACCTTTGCCGCGGTCCGCGGAGAAAAGGGAATCCCTCCCGCGGTCCGCGGCGTGTTTAGATCTGGTTTATTATATTTTATTTCCAGCGGTACGCGGGGAGACTTTATGTCTCCTCCGCGGTCCGCGGCGGCATTGTATACGACGAAAACAGATCAGACACGTCTGTTACGAAAGACCACGACGGAACTCAATCTTAATCACTTCCTAACCCCAAATGAAGCAAAGAACACCAAGGATTGAAGCTTTGGAGGTCCGAATCATGCTCGGTTAAGTGTTCCCTTCACTCTCGGGTGAAGGTTTGTAAGTTTCTGGATTCGTGATGTTGTTTTGATTATGTATTTGTGATTATAATCTGTGATGAACAATTATTGTGTGATTGTCTTGATGTTGGATTGGACTCACTGCAGGATTAAATATGTCTATGTGTTTAGTTTCATGAGATGAATCCCGTCACTTATGTCTTAGCACAATATAGCGGATTTAGTGAACGTGATCGATAAAACATACTATAGTCCTAGATGATAATAGTTGATGTCTAAGTCGCGGTTCTTTGTCCTCGCGTTAGTCATAGTGAAAAGTCGCAAATCTATCATTTTAGCCTTTGAATCCTAGTTACTTACATCTCCAAACCCGGGAGTGATTGTTATCTTTATCATATTTAGTTTAGTTAATCCTATTGGTACGAGTTGGTTGTGGCTCGTATTGATACCCAATCTATCCAAACTATAAAAAGAGAAAAAAAAGTTTAGGTTGTTAGAACTAAAACTTCATAATTGTAATTTGTATTTTTGTAATAAAAAACTAGACAACAACCATTCGGTGTAATACTAACCACATGCTCTTCGTGGATTCAACACCCTTCTTACCCTAGCTATTTAGGTTATTAAGGTTTTGTATGACCCGTGACGACCGGTTCATCACTTACTCGTTTCCGGCAATCGAAAAAGAAATATTGTCTAAGAAGCTACAGGAATCTGCGAGAAAAGACGTTGAACGGACATTTGGTGTATTGAAAGGTAAATGGCGCATAATAGATCGCCCGGTGCGTTTGGTTGATCAAGCGAAAATAAGGAGTGTTGTGTACGCGTGTGTCATATTGCACAACATGATCATAAAGAAAAAGGGGCACGCAATATCTCCGGATTACGTTATGGATACGGATATACCAGCAAATGTTCCCGATGATGTTCTTTTGGAGTTACGGAATGAACAAACCCACTATCAGCTTTGATTTGACCTAAAGGAACACGTGGGTAGTTTAGATATCGAGTTTGAGGATGATATAAGCATATGTTTATACAGTCTTTTCAAGTTCAAATTACAATCTTGATCTGCGTAAAAAATGATAAAGTTTAACCGCCAAAACATTTATTGATAAATAAATAAATAATACCGAGTGACTTCAAAAATCAAGTTTCAAGGTCATGATTATTACTTGCCAAACGAGATACCCAAAACTCTATGATGGCCACTGTACAGATGAATGGTCTAGATGGAAACTTACAAAATACGACAGCCTTGGTGGTAAATGTAGTTATTTTTACTGAGTTAATTACATGGTTAGTCCTTATGGTTTCTTAAAAGTTAAATGATTGGGTACTAAGAGTTTCAAGTTGCAAGTTTGAGTACAAACTTTTATTTTGTAAGAGTGGACGGGGTGGTCCGTGATGGCCACCCCGTGTGGCCACCCCGTGATAGCGTGATGCCCGCGAAACACCGGCCAGCCTTATCAATCACGGCCACGATACATAAATGTCGTGATGTATGTCACGGTGGAAAAGCAACCAACTTTTGTATTTTTGACCGTTGGCCAACGGTCAAACGACCGTTTTGGGTTAAAAAGAAAATTAATTTTCAACCAAAATTTATATATATATATATATATATATATATATATATATATTTCATTTTCAACCAAAGTTAATACCACCAACAATCAAAACATACATCCAACAATCAAACAGGCAGATATATATATATATATCAAATGGAAGGCCCCTCGTGTCCACTCGACTCATCTAGTTCTTCCGACTCATCGGGTTCTTCGATCGATTTTTTTGCAATGGTTTGCGAGGCGGCGCAACTTGAAAATACGGAACGCCCAAAGAAAAGAATGGTGTAGCGTGATCGGTGGGGGGCAAATGAAGTTTTGATGAACGATTACTTTGTAGAAAACCCAAAGTACAACGACGAGATGTTTAAAAATCGAATTCGTTTATCAAAGGAATTATTTTTAAAGATTGTCGGGGACATCGAAGCTAAGTTCGAATGGTTTCAAGTAGGGTATGATGCTAGGGGGAAAATGAGCTTTACGGCGATACAAAACTGCACATCCGCGATTCGTCAACTTGCTACCGGTAACGTTCCTGACGAATTTGATGAATATTTTAATATGTCAAGTAGAATTTCAAGCGAGTCTTTTCACTATTTTTGCAATGCTATTATTGATTTATATGGTAAAGAGTATCTTTGAAGACCGACTAGACACGACATAACACGTTTGTACGCCGCACATGAAGCTAGATGGCATTTTCCCGGTATGGTCGGTAGCATCGACTGTACCCACATCGAATGGAGAAGTTGCCCGACCGGTTTGCGAGGTCAGTTTATGAGAGGTGACCATATAAAACCGACGATAATGCTTAAAGCCGTTGCGTCAAACGATTTATGGATTTGGCATGCGTACTTTGGTCCCCCCGGCTCAAACAACGACATCAATGTTCTACATCAATCACCGCTTTTTGATACAGAGATACAAGGAACCGCCCCGACGTGTCCGTTTACGGTGAACGGACGACAATATAGACGTGACTTCTATCTTGTTGATGGCATCTACCCCGTTTGGTCAGTTTTTGTGAAAGCTTACTCGTTTTCGGCAATCGAAAAAGAAATATTGTTTAAGAAGCTACAGGAATCTGCGAGAAAAGACGTTGAACGGGCATTTGGTAGTTTAGATATCGAGTTTGAGGACCCTAACCCACCGCTCACTTAATTTTTATAATTTTTATGTTTTTTTATTTAATGTAAATTTTCTATTTAATGTAATGTTTTTTTTATTTAATGTAATGTTTTTTTATTTAATATAATGTTTTTTTATATATTATAATGTTTTTATATATTTTTTTAAAAAATAAAAAGTTTAGTGATGAAATGTGAATACCGCCACATGGGTTTAGTGATGGAATGTGATAAAATGAGGTGGCAGATTCTGATTGGGTGTGATAGTGTGATGAATGTGATGAAACTAGTCGCACCCCATGTGCCCTAACAAGTCTACGTACTAACACTAAAATGGGTTATATTTTCTAGCTTAGGTGAAAGGCATATCGGTCCTTTTAACATACGAGGGCTAATTATGTAAATTATTAAATGTAACACCGTAGTTATAAATTCAATTAAGTTAGGGGTTAAAATTTGTAAATAAATTTGAAACATCTAGATGAGTCCCCATCTAGATGTGGGTATATGATCATTGCAGAAGATTTTCGTTCCAAATTAAAAGCCTCAAAATTCGTTTACCACATCTCCGGTAACAAAAATCTCATAAACCGTATGCTGGTAGCTATCGTTTGACTACCTAAGTGGGGTTGGTATTCGTTAGCTACAACATACAGGTGGTGTTTGTCAGTCGTCTAGACCGGTGGCAAGCAACAGTTGAGAGTGGTGGTTTTCAACAATGGTGAATGCCTAGTGTTATGGTGGTTTTCAACCGTGCCTTATTTTGAATAGTTAATTAATGTGACAAAATAAGAAGATATCGCATTTGATAGTGGTCGGATAGCAATGAGCCAGTGATCATCATCATCGGCTATGGTAGTTGAACGGTGGTGATAGCAAGGGTATCATGATTTTTTTGTTCCAACTTGTGACATAATAATTTTAGTATTTATATAATAGGCCCCTATAATTTAAAAAACACTTAATTACATAAATGGCCCATTTACTTAAAAAGGGTAACTTGGTCATTTTATATAAATCTAACAAAAAACTTAACAAAAGAGAGTGTTAATACCCAAACGCATTACAAAATTGAAAGTTAGTACTCAAACTTGCAACTTGAAACTCTTAATACCCAATCCCGTTACTTTTAAAAACCACAAGGACTAACCACGTAATTAACTCTTTTTTTTTATCTAATCTAGCTCTCCACGTTTTTACTTTTTGCCAGTTTCATTCATTCTCCTAACGCAATCCATTCTTACACTGTTAAGTCAAAGATATTTTTGTAAACTTATTTTTTTTATAACACAACTTATAATAAGTTTTTTATAATAATTGTGTTTCCTCCAAAAAAAAAAAAAAAAAAAAAAACTATATAATAAAGAGTGATGAGTTTTACGGTTGAAGAAAACCGTTTGAAGAATCATTTACATTTAGTTAGTTGGTTACTTACTTTTAGAGAGAGAAAGTCTAGTCTAGAGAGAGAAAGCTGTAAGTTCATGTTAATGGAGTACACACCATACTAGAGTTTTAACCTGTTAATCGTCTATTACATCTCTCACCATTTACTCTGTTTTCTCAACTTATTAACTGATTTGCTTATGTAATTGCACAGTGCCGGTGATTACGAACGCTGCATTGCTTTCTCTACAGGTTCTTCAGGTATCAAATGCGTGATTAGATCATAGATTCTGTTTATGTGCATGCATTAATGCGATTTCAACCATTCGATTTATCATTCAAATAAGTTGCAGTAGAAAATTGGTGCGTAATGTTTAATTACGGTTTAGTTGATGTGCATGAGTTGCGGTTTTGTCTAGTAAGAGTTTAGTTGATGATATATTTGTGATTTTATGATTACGTTCTGGTTTTGTGATATTTGAAACGGCCTTAATGTTTTAGTAAATAGGATGAAATTTTGTCTAATTGTTGAGATATTTTGTGATAACCGGAGAAATCGAAGTCTGCGTTCTGGTTCTGTCATCTTCCATTAGAGGATCATTCATGATTGTTAATGTTGTATTAATCTTTCTGCTTTAGCATAAAACATTTGAATCTGCCTTAATTTTTCAGTATCTGTGGATAAAAGTTTGTATAATTAGGGTTTAATTGATGAGATATTAGTTGATGTATAGGAGAAATTGAAGTCTATATTGTTTTGTACAACAAGTTATGTGTGTGACTACTGTTAATGTCGTATAAAAAATATTTAAATCTGCCTTAGTTTTTCAGTATCTATGAAAGAACTTTTGACTGTTGATGTGGTCTTATCTCTGCATATCATTCGTTATATTAGTATAAAAGATTTGAATCTGCCTTACATTTCGAGTATATTATCTATGTATTTGTTTTGAACAACAAGTATTGTTTTACAGTCGCTTTTGATTCTCTGCAAATATGAATGAGATGGAGATGAGTATAGATCCTCAATTCTGGCATGCTTCTGCCTGCCGGATGATGCAAATGCCTTTGCCGAATTCATACGTCTTTTATTTTCCACAAGGTCATGTTGAACACACACACACACAAATGTAGACATCCATCAGATACCTGGGATTTCACCTTGCATCCTTTGCAAGGTGACTGATGTCAAGTTCTTGGCACATTTAGAAGTAGAAGAAGTTTATGCTAAGATAAGGTTGATTCCACTAAAACACGATGAAAGAAATTTGGCCGACACTCCTACTGTACCTGATGAACTCTCATATTTCGCAAAAACATTGACACCTACTGATGCCACTGTATTTCTTTCTGTACCTCGGGATAAGGCAGAGATGGTTTTTCCTGAATTGAGTTATTCAGAAAATCCATCCAGTCGAACAATAATAGCTAAGGATATTCATGGTGAGAGTTGGGAGTTTAAGCATGTTTCTCGAGGTACACAAAGGAGGCATACGTTAACCACTGGATGGAAAGAATTTGTAAATAAGAAAAAGTTGGTTGCAGGAAATTCAGTTGTGTTCACCCAAGCAGAAAATGGTGAACTTCGTGTTGGGATTGTACATGATAAGGTGATGGACATTAATTCTAGTGGAAGGGGAAGAGTGAGGCCTGAAGATGTTATTAAAGCTGCATCTCTTGCTGCAAATGATCAAGAATTCGAGATTACTTATTATCCTCGTGCAAGTAGTCCAGAGTTTGTTGTAAAGGCGTCTACTGTAAATGCTGCAGCTCAGTGGCAGACTGGAATGAGGGTCATGATGCCTTTTGAAGCAGAAGATTTGTCAAAAGAAAGTTGGTTTATGGGAACTGTATCTGCTGTTGAAGATGCTAACCCACTCTGGCCTAAATCCCCATGGCGTCGCCTACTGGTAATTTTACCTCTTAAAACCTCCCAAATTTCCTTTATTAGTTTGTTAAGTTTACTGTTTGTTAAGTTTACTGTTTACATAATGTAGGTTAATTGGGACGATGATAAGAAAAATCTGCTGCAACATGAGAAGCGTGTAAGCCCATGGCTCGTTAAAGAAGTGCCAATTAAGCCCATCCGTAAGTTGAACATAAAGAATGACAAACTTATTACTCATAAATTTGGTCAGCCACTACAAGTAAACCATCCATCACACGACAGTGCAAAGGAGATTGAGGGAATGATTTCTAGTGATCTTTGTGAAGTGTTTTTGGAAGCTGATGGTTACCGTTATGGGACTCTTAATCTTGATGTAATTGGGTCGTATAAAGAAGTTAAAGAAATTCTGCAAGATTGGTTTGACATTAAAAGGTTTAATGATTCGACGTTTGTGATTTACAATGATTCGGCAGGTGTTATAAAACGCATGCGTGAGGAGGAACCTTACAGGTACACAACACCGCCTGTTGATATATACACTTTCTGACTATTACAAATTTACATTACATTACATTGTTTTTCTTTAATATTAATGATGTAGCGAGTTTGAGAAGGCAAAAAAGTCGACTGTTATAGGGGACGCCTGTGACCTTGAGTCCTTGATGAATGAATGATCAAAGGTAAATCACTCTAGTCTCTACTTGGCTTATTTGGATAAAGCAATCTCTAACCATTGTTATAATGGGTGTTACAGAAAGCTGATGACAGGGCTAGGATATGTGTTCAAGTCTTTGAAGCCTGAAAAGAGTTGTATGAACCAACATTAACATTGATGTGGTTTAGGTAACCACTTGCTATGACTGGATATCAAATGCATCATATCATGTACTTTCTCAACAATCATGCATGCAACTTTTCTTTGTCTTAAAGTTGACTATTGCGAGTCGCACGACCAACCAGACCGATTTGAAACACAAAGAGGTTTAGATAAGATTGCCTTGCAGCTAATAGACAAAATATCCAAGTCAAACTGTGAATGAAAGATCAAAATCTGTAAACAATTACAACTATTTTCTCATGTATACATCAGTCTCTGCCTTCTGCAATTGCATCATTATTTACGCACAAGTCTGACCCAAATGTCACTGCAATAATTAGTACTGTCATCCAACTTTTTCAATCCTTTACCCTACATTCTTCTGTATTATCCTTAATCAGATCTATATAGGATTACCTTAATCTTCCTTTTCAACGGCCCCGGTTTGCTTAAGAGCTTGATTTTATTGCCTTCTCGGTCCCTTGAACTTCCACCCCCACAAACTCCACATCTTCTTAAAACAAAGCTACCACACCGTTTGACTTTTGACTCCAGTCGGTTGACCCTGAGTCACTTGATAATGTGCCATTGGTTAAAGACTCAGCTGCTATAACAGGACTTATATAAGAATCTATCGGGAAGGGGACATTCCATGGTAGGGGCATTTTTGTAATATCATTGTTCATTGTATTGAATCTGGTTCTGAAATCTGCAACCTTTTCTTCATTATCGACACATGTTTGGTTCGTTGTTTAGCGAAAATTTAGCTAGATAATCAAAGGGTAATACATGTAAAAAGAATTTAATTGCCACATGAAATAATAATGCTTTTATTAGTAATTATAGAAGTCCAACACAACAATATTTTGATGTCTAATTTGATAAACGTATCTGATATTTATTGCAACTTATGATTTTATGCGTGACAAACAGTGGTTTTTATGAACATGGATTTATAACCGAGCCGTTCAAGTCACCAACGGGTCATTTAATAACAAATGAATCTTGTCGACTTATCGAACTACCCTTAGCATCACTAATAGTTATAATTGAAATACAACCATTTAATCTTTTGAACAGTCATATGAGAAATACATCCATCTTTTTTTTTGCTAATCATAGAACCTTTATCCACCCGTTTTACCAGGCTTAAGTAATAAAAAAGAACAAAGTATGCAGCGTGCGGAAATTTTCAAACTTTTGTAAGAAAAATAACCGGAAATAAAAACTTATGATACCTGAATTTGGAGACAGTTAATGATGAACTCACCAAGCCATTTTACCTACACACATTCAAGGTTTTACATAGTTAGTGATGGCATTCATCATAAACGTGATTGAAATTGATGGAAACAGCAAAACGTACCTTAGTTAGGCCATTGGAAACATAGTTATCAGTTTACCTGTTTGACCCATTTCAAGGATTATTAGTTGGTCTCCTTGCTGTTAAAAAAAGGGCAGAATGCCCAGAATTTATGTAGTTGTTGCTGCATTTTTATTGCCGCCAAAAGCACAGCAGTGCTACGTTATATTGCTGTTAAGAAGGGCATTTTTGCTGCGTTATATTGTTGTAAAAGAATGTATTTTTACTGCATTATGGGAACGGTTACGCATCACTCTTTCTAAAACAAATGGATTAACAATAACTTAATACATAGTATAATTAATCACAGAATTAAAAAGGATTATTACACCAACCTTTGGTTCAAGAACCATCATGTCTTTCTTATGCTTTATGATCAACATTTTTTTCACTACGGATAACGGGTTCTAATTCTGTAACAAAACCAAAATATGTAAGAATATTAATTTTTTTACAGCATATGACAACCGGGTCGAAATGTACCTTCAATGAGATTTCTGATTTTGCTAAGTTGAAAAACACATAATTATTTGATTGTGGCATCCTTTTCTTCACAAATTTGGTATAAACAATCAAGTGGAAGTCAGACATGATCAACAAAGATGACAAATAAGTTTGACCCGTTTTGACCAGTCAGCTAACACGGGCTTAAAATACATTTATATGTATTATGTAGTCATATTTTATTTAACAACTATAATGCAATATTGTACGTCTGTAATTCTACAAGACGCCACTAAATGTCAATAAGCGTAAACAACCTTTGTGTTAAAAGATAGGACATTTAAAAAAAAAAAAAAAAAAGCCATAAAGGTGTACCTAACTATTTTCACATGTTATGTGCACCCATCTCAACATATGTGTCGATTGTTACCACAAGATGTTAGCCAAAAGCCGACCATCCTAATTAAACATGTAACAACATGAAATAACTTCGCAAATCATAAATCTGTGTGTATATGGTCTTCAAATATAGTTTTAAGTTTGTGAAATTATTACCCCTTGTCCCCAACCGAGCACATGAGTATTTGGAATCACAGCTGGCCATCTTAATTTACTCTTTCTTTTCAACTCTCCATAGTTAAAACCATTTTTTTCTTATTTTAAGAACAGGCCTAACTGATAAATATAGTTGCTTGCATGTAATGGATGTCACTTTAATTTTTGTTCCATTTCACAGATTTCATGTTGTTACTTCACACCTTGAAATTTCCATTAATCATGATGGGCTCATGGTGTAACCTCATCAATCCAAATTGGCAGATTTTTATGGGCGGATTAACGACATGTTGTTATATCCAAATATGGCTATACTCAAAATAATTACCAGTCACCTTCTTGGTTCAACTGGATAAGTTCCAAGCTTTTGTCCTGATTATTTTGACTTCGACATGAACCTCCTACTTCGGTAGCTAACTATAAAAACCATTTATTTCCTTACCTCTTAAAACTATTATGACATTAATCAAAGTAAACTCATCAAACCTCGAAATAGTAGTGAAATATAGCACACAAATTAGAAATCAAAATCCAAAAGCACAAGTGCATCAAGATTACAGTTACCATAATCAAAATCAACAAGAAAGCCATTCACACTCCTAAGTCCTACCAACTGTGAGATCACTAATCATTTACGTTGCTTGCATGTGTCAATCCTTGGTTACGTTGAGTGCACGCTTAACATGCCTTATGTTACTCTACATACTGTAGCGTTTACCTTTGTTATAAATAGAAAAATCTGGCTGGTCAAGTAGAAGTAGTGTTTCCATGTAGGCATACACAAAATATGATCCACCTCCATTAATCCCAAGACTATTGAACTGTTTAGAGTAAGGGTCATAAACAACCAGCTCACGACGACGGTCCATATACTCAATTACAAGCTCACCACTCTTCCTAAATTCCAGTACCCTTAGTACAGTTACATCAGGTGTGCAAATAGTGAATATCTTTGTAAACGAATTTCGAACACCATCCTCCATTATCCATACAACAAAAATCATCTCCACTTCATCTCGTTCAAGCACAACAAGAGACTTCCTTAGCTTAGAGATGTACAAATTTTCTCTAAATGTGTCTTGTGCTAAACCATGCGGGAGGTTCACTTCTTTAAATTCTTCGCTTATCATATCAAATGAAATAATAATATTACAAGCAACTAGTCCTTCCGTGGGAATCCAATCCATCGCAAGCCAGTAAAGAACCCCATCTACTAATTGCGAACAATCAAACTGAATTGATTTACGAGGGAGAACACTACTATATGGACTTCTCCAAGCCATAGCGCTTAACGTAAAAACCTCAACTTGCCATGGGATAGTATCTGGCATGTCATCCTGTATACTTTCCATCTCGGTCCAATTATCAATATACGTAATCTTGACAATCTTAGGATCATTAGTCTCGCCACAAACCCCAAAACCTAAAACGGTTTCATACGTATCTTCTTCCACGTCTGCCACGTTAGGTACCATAACACCTACAGTTTTTCGAATCAAGACGTTCCAAAGAACAGCCATATTCATTCCAAAACAATCATGTCCGTACAAACACAACAAGCCATGGGACATGCCGATTATTGTGTATTTATGGAACTGAAACATGTTAACCAATAAGGGAATAGTAATGGAAGCTTTCTGTTGTGGGAAGGTGTCATCATCATCAACAATTGAAACGTATTTTTGTCGCTTAAAGTCAACTGCATGATGATCATCATGGTAATAGGTTATAAGCAGATGTTGGTGTTGACTAGTGTAATGAGTAATGAAATCATTGCTATCTATAATAGACTTCCATGGTTTGGAAACAGATCGAAACTGGATCAATGATTTGACAGGAAGCGTTTTCATGATTTCAACTTGGAGTTCGAATGGTATGTGTGTGTTGTCTGACATTGTTAATTCGTGATGTATTTCTAGGTTAATTGTTTGACTCATCTTAATATTATAGAGATCTAATATGACTATGGGCTAACTTATTGGGCCTCTCGAATGGTTAAAACTTAAAAGTAAAACTTTATTGTTAACTTATTAAGTTCCAACATACAATTTATGGGTCGTGTAGTACTGTTCTAACATATTATAGTTAAATACTAGGTTAGAGCCCCGCGTTAACACGCAGCAAGTACCCGAGTAAAATAAAAATGAATATAAGATGATATTAAGTGACAATTTATAAAATACATACACGCATGTGTTGTATAATAGTAGTTAAATCTCTAACATGACAAACAAACGTATAAAGTTTAATAGTTTTAATGTGTAAAGTATCTGTATATATATTGTTTAACAACACTATAAATTATTATAATATAATCACATATGAACGTTTCTTATAACTGCTTAAAATATGTATATATTCAATAATTGTATTTATACATATAAAATCGTTTGGGTCTAAAAAAATTAAAGTCAAAAAAGTTTTTTTGAAAGTCAACTTTCATAGATATAAACATAATAGCTTGGGAAAAACCTTATGTATATATACGTAATCATATACATATTCATATGTGATGATTAACGACCTTCATTTAAACAAAAATACACATACACATCACACAATATCTATGTATACATTTGTTCACATATACATTACTAAAAAGAAAACATGTATTATATAATTACTAACAAATTAGGTCAAACATATACGTGTTAGAGACAACCCAACCAATTTTCAAACATATACAAAGATATATATACTGCCAAATATACATGTGTGTAATTTTATTATGACATTAGATACAATCTATACACACAAACATATCATGCGTTTACATAGAAAGAATCACACAACAAATATTATAATCAAAGACATTTCTAAAGAAAGTGATAAACGATTTTTACCACGCATTAAAGTTCAACATTCACTAATCCACTACGCAATTAGGCTACAAATCATTAGGTAATCAGAAATTTTATTTTAATTTTATATCAAATTACACATACATATGTTTATGTCTTTTGGTTTGTTGGCTAAATATTTAGTCTATGTATCATAAGATTTAGAAAATCAACACACTAATGTATGTATGAAACTCAATTAACATAAGTATAAATGAGTTATTTGTTTCTTTCAAAAAAACATACATATACAACTACAACCCAAAAACACATTATGGCCTGTAACACATGTACACCCAAAAGTCATGCTAAAACTGAATTGGGCTTGGGCTAGTCAAATAATCTATGTAAAAAATCGTAAAACTTTACATTGTTAGTTTATAATTGAAAGTATAAATATTAAAATAAAAAATAAGAACCGTCACTTTGTAAACTGCATGAAAGAACAGGACTTTTCATCTGATCAAGCAATTAATAGGCAAACCGAATATTAATGATGATTAGCCTTGAAAAACGATGTTGTCACTTCAGATCTAGATACGCGGTTTCATTATATGTATATAAACATAATCACCAAAAAAATAAATCACAAAGCAAATAAACAACACAAACACACACAAGTTCTATAAGAAAAAAGAGATTAAACGATGGAAATGGTTGTGTATTGGCGTTTCTGCAGGTTCAACCAAAGATATGTTGTCATCATGAGCGACAACACACGTTTATTTTTTGATTCAAGAAAGGCGATCATGCAAATGGGTGAAGATTTTCAGAGACAAATATATGAGTTTGGAAGAACAATCCGTTTGCAATCACTGGTTAAGTAACCACTTTCAGGCCAATTTATTAACTGCAGAAAAATAATACAACCAAAAATTAAATGCAACAAAATTGATTGAGAACATACAACTATACAAGGTGAAATGTGTTTTATACAATAAATATTCTACATGTAGCTAAATAAATAAACGTTTCTTTAAATCAGAATTTCAGAAGTGAAATCAGACTTGATACAAAAGCACAAAATACAAATCCAAGGCAATACAAAAAGAAATGTAATGTATGCATATATACATGTCACCCCCCAATGTCACATAATCCTTGTCAGAAAACACTTTACAAAATCAACTAAAAGTACAAATATTAATCAAAACCATAAACATATCTATACAGTTTAGCGTCATTGGAAAGATATGGATCCGGCCTGAAACACTAAAACCGATAAATCACATAAAAAGTCAACTAAAGTTAAAGACAACAACGATTTTAATAGCTATGATAGAACAAATACACCTTGAGAATGAAATGCAGAAACAACTGTAAATAGTTAACCATATCGGAAACATATAAAAGGACAACGCATCAAATAATCCCAGAAATGACAAAATGGTCGACGAATCAAATCATCCTAAAAACCACAAAACGACAGACGTATTAGAAAAAAACCCAAAACCGATTAAGATAACACATAATCCATATCCATATCAGAAAATATAGGAAATAGATGTATGAAAGTGGAGTTTAATACCTTCGAATAGAGAGAGGTAAAGATTATAGGACACACAATAGTGAGAGGCGGCGCTTTAGATTGAGAACAATGTTATTTAAAAAAAATGAAATTTAAATTTTGGTTTTAAATTTTGAAATTAATTCCATCAATTCCAAAAACAAACCCATAATCCACTCCTGAAATAATGGACTGCCAAATCTCAAATTTTCAATTTTATCCCCACTAACATGCCTAGGAATAAAGACCCCAATCAACCAAATTTTGATATGATTGACCATAGTTACGGGCAACTGTTGACTAAATTTTGAAAAAATTGGAATGTTTTAAGATTAGAAAGTGCTAAATTAAGAGTGTAAATTTACTATAAATAGATATAGTCAATTTGTTATATATATATTTGACTGATAATTGATAATTATCAGTTAAGAAATTTAAGATTCGTTCAAATTTAGCACATTAAATATGATTAATACCGGAGTTAAGATGATTGATACATATTTAGAGTTATTCGACATTACATTTAAATCCATTGCAATATAATTTTAACCAAGGACGTATAATTGTAAATACGAACAAAGCATTATATAATAAATAACATAACACAACACTATAGTTATCTAGAACAAATATATAGTTTTCAAGAACAAAGCATTATAATAAAAAACCCAAAATCATTTTGCAAATCAAAACGAATATTTTCAAAATAAAACACATACGTCAAAACCAATATGTTCAAAATGTAGCTTGATAGAAAACAAAAAAATGTTATAATAATATTAGTGTAGATAAACTTTCTCTAGCAAAAACCTGGAATGCTTCAATTTAGTTCATTGTAATATCCATTACCTTTTGATGCTGATACTTGCTAACAAACAACTTACGATGAATTGCCAACCACTTGAATAGGTAAGGTTGACCAATTGAAATACCTTCAGCGTCAATAAAATCACGTCATCCAATAACATTGAACCTATTACAGTAATTTCATAGAAATAATTATGTTAGATTTTATAAAATAAGTAGAAATGAACAAATTTGATTTCAAAATTACAGAAACAAACCTTGGAGTGCCATCAACAACTTCTATACTGATAGGAGCATTCCAAAGATTACCATTGATAAATTTGATTTTCAAGTTCATATTTTTGTTTACACCAATAAGTTGTTACACCAATAAGTTACCACATTCTTTGAATTCATTAGTTCTTTAATGATTTGGTTGCAACCGATTACACAATGAGTTCATATATGATGAAACAAATATATAGTTGTTCATATACATATAAAAAACTGTTATAAAAAACGATTTTTATCATGAAGATTGGATCCAGTTTATGATATGGATCTATTTTATTGAATCGAATACATAAAAGTTTACAAATCAGAACATATGATATGGATCCAGCGATTGAATACATAAAGCATATTTGCAAAAAACATTGTTCAACATGTGTTGTAATTGAACAAAAGGATGACACTGAAGATTGGTTCCAGTTTATGAAATGGAACCAGTTTATAAAAAACTGTTATAAAAAACGATTTTTATCATGAAGATTAGATCCAGTTTATGATATGGATCTATTTTATTGAATCGAATACACAAAAGTTTACAAATCAGAACATATGCTATGGATCCAGCGATTGAATACATAAAGCATATAATAAAAGTTTACAAATATCAACATATGATATGGATCCAGTTTATTAACTCGAATACATTAGCCAGAATACATATATGGTTCGATTTTATAACTGAAGATTGAACTCATATTTTAGATGCAGATTAAAAATCAGTGAAGAAGATACAGACCTCAAAGCAAGAATGCAAAAGAAGATTGATGAATGTTGGTTGGAAGAATTGTTAGGGAGGAATTGAGAGTGTGATGGAAGAATGGACACATTAAAATATACAAAAGACTATTTATAGGGAATAACTTGGAGCTCCATATTCAATGTGGATATCTCAGACTCTCTCTAAGGCCTTGATTCAACCCATGTGTACTCAATTATTATATAGATAGAATAGATATTATGTTGTTAATATTGAAAACCAAAAACCGTGTTAATTTATGTTGGTGGCAAACAATGAAAGCTAGTAGTGTACCCGTTTGTCGAGACGGGTTCCTGAAATTCACAACGCTCAAACTATGGTGTAATTTAATACCTTTGCTTCGTTGTGTATAATCTGAAAACTTTTAAGTGAAAATAACGATAACAAAATATCTTCAAACGTATAATGAAAGAAAGAGAACAAAAAACCATAAAACAAATGCAATATACAACCTCACATAACTAAACACCCAATAATGACGTATAAAGAACATATTAGTATTTAAAATATATCAATAACACCTTATGACGTCATATAAACTGCAGTAATAAAGTACTAAAATAACAAATTAAGACCTTTAAACTAATTTGACCCAGGATGCATATGTGATATATAGGGATTAGCATTTTGGTATTAAATACCAATCCCGATTTCGAAAGTATCAATACCAATTCATTTTCCGTATCAAGTTTTGGCGAAAATCGGTATCGGTATTTTTGGTTCGGTATCGATTTGGCTCAGTATCGCTTCGGTGGCGGTAATTTACTTTAAAATACTAATACCGAACCGTACCATATATTTTCAGTATTTGTACCAAGTTTTAGCAAAAATCAGTATCAGTATTTTTTTTGTATCGGGACTGGTTCAGTACGCTTCAATACCAAGCTCATCCCTATTGATATATTTTCGCAAGATAGCTAAAGAGTATGTATAAGTTGTAACATAAAAAAAGACGTTTACCCATAGGTGTCAACACACTAAAATATAAACACATTGATTACATGCAACTTAAAAGGCAAATAAGACTTAAAAAGAAAATTACCATTTCCACATCTTATTATTTCTCATGAAAAAAAAAGAACATGTGCTAAAGAATAATCTATGAAATTGACACAAGAATATCAAACCAATGATTCGAGCTTATTATCATTAGGGTTGTTCAAAACGCTTGGCGCTCGTCGATCGCTCGCCGCTCTCTCGAAATTTACTTGGAAATTGCTCGCTCGATTTTCCGCTCGGTTGTAAACGAGCCGATCGGCTCGGTTCGGTTTGTAAACGAGCCAAGCACGAGCAAAGGTCTGCTCGGTTCGGCTCGATATAATTTTTATTAATTTATTATATATATAATTACATATATATATACATACATTAATTACAATTATATTTATAGTTTTATACATGTCACTCTATTGTGTTTGACTCAACTTAAAAAAACACTAAATAACCACATAATCAAATTACTATCATGGATCAAAAAAACACAAAAAACAAAAGACTAAAAACCAAACACACACAACATAGAGATGTTGCTGATGATCAAGATCCAAAGGCAAAAGATGTTGTTGATGATGAAGATCAACAACAACAAGATCCACAACCAAAAGATGTTGTTGTTGATGAATAACCAGAAGATGCTACTGATGATGAAGATGTGTAGTTGTATCAGTTTCTTGCAGATCCAATGATTCATCATCAACAACAACCACAACATTATCAACAAGGAAAGACAGAAAATGACGAGGAAGAAGCTAATCCATACGACGATTATGATCCTGAGGTTTTGAAAAAAATCATGGGATTATAATGACTCTGATGATGATTGGTACCACGATCCGTATGAAGATGAGCGTCGGTCTGATTCATGCTCTAATGATGATCGTCACTGGAAGTGAAACATGTAACAACTGGAAATGAAAGATGTAACAACTTGTATCAATAAAACTATTGTGATTAAAGTCGCGACTTAAAAGTTTGTTTTGTTGTCAGTGTCTTATGATGTTTTAAAACGTTCTTGGCCTTCAAAAGCAATCAATAGATGAAAATGTAGTGTTAAATACTTGTTTCCGGTCATATAGTCAGATATTACATATGCTCCATCAAAATCTAACATAAAAGATTAATTGTTCATTTAAAATGCAAAGTTGATAACATTAGCCTGATTATATACAGTAACATACTATGAAATTGTAAAAGGTACAACTAAATGATCATTATCATCACTACCTACTCAAAACTCGTGTTTGAAGTTGGACTGGAAAACCACATTATACACATCTAAAACAAAATCATTTCACTAAGAAAGAAATGCAAACACTTAAAAAAAACACAAAGTTACCATAATGACTTATGGTGCGATAAGAAGCAGGTATTTGATATCCCATATAGAGTCTGAAGATTGAAGCTAATTTGAAACTGTATTTATTTCACTCGCATCCGTGTCTGCATCATACCACCAAGTTTAAAAGCATAAAAAAAATTTAGACCTACAAATTAAAAGTATAAGAAATAGAACCATTACCTTTGAGACCCGGTCTTTGTACTTTAACAACTATAGCTTGACCCTTTAATTTTGCTCGATGTACTTGGCCTGCAACAAATAATTATGTCACTACCCTGAATCAGGTTATTTATTGGCTGTCACAAATTACGTGATAGATTAACGAATTGTCGATTAACATAAGTCCTTTCAACAACATTAAAAGGTAAAATGAACTTTTCATTACCAAGGCCAGCAGCAGCTATTGGCTTAGAATCAAAGTAGCCAAATACTTCATTAACCGCGCCTCCTTCTCTCTGCCTAACCACAATCTAAAACCGCTCAGGAAAAAAAAGACATTTTGTTAAATAAATAATTCATCACAATGTATCCTAATTCTAGAATAAAGCATAAACGCAATGATTATTGTTTCTCACCTTACTAATTTTTGGCAAAACCGAGCGAAGCATGTAAAGCCGGTCATTCAACTCCCCAAAATGCACAATCATAAAACCAAAATAAAAGGTTTCTGAACAGTTAACAAAAAATTTAAAAAAAAAGCAAAGCAGGCTCAGAGTCGTAAAAACGACACCACCTTGGCTGCAGGGCAGGTTGCATAAAACGACGTGCCAATCCTTTAACCCCGCCACGCCAAAGCGACATCCACATCAACTTCGCACTCAGATCCACCGGCTCATCATAGCCTCGACGAAAACCATAGTTTCCCAACCAGCTAACCACCGACAAACAACAACGCCAACAACAAATATCATCATAGGCTTTAAATCACATAAATCCAACATACAATGGTCAGATGGGTGTATCCTCAATCAATTAAAAACCCAAAGATGCAACGAAAGCTTGATTTAAAGTGAAATAAAGGATCGGATGCGATGATGGTAATGTTCGCATCGGATCCTTTATGGATATCGATCGGTTGCACTGTGATAACGCCATCACAACCGACATCCACATTGTATACGCAATCATCATGGCCAAATGATGAGCGATTACAATCACCGCTAATCCATTCCTATAAAGCTTTCGCTTTTCCCATTCTTACTGATCTACGTGCTAAATGAAATTGAGCTTATAAAGGCACCAGACTCATATTCTATTAAAACATTCCCACCATGTAGCTAAAAACAGCCCCAAGCATACTAACAAATTGTTGCCAAAACAGGGAACCTTATTGCCACCAAAACAGGCCCAACCGCGCATCTTAGTTTCTACCAGAATGCCCCAAATGTGCAGCTTTATTGCTGAAAAAAACAGGCTCAAACGCACAGCCTAGTTGCTGCCAAATTGCGCCAAATGCGCAACTTAATTGCCGGCAAAACAGAACTGACCGTGCAGCTTTGTTGCTGCGAAAACAGACCCTCCGCGCTAGGCGAATAGATTCTTCGTGTGTTTTGTCTGTCTCAACAAATGTATGAAGCTTGGTATTAGCCATATTAAAACAACTGTCAGATCCTTTAGCTACATTAAGAACAAAGAAAAAGCAATTCCTTTTAAACCTGTTTAACACAATAACCAAGTACAAATTGATTTAAAATTATTTTATCACAAATATTAACAAACATGTGAGAAACTTAGACACCTATGAGCATAAGTTGTGTTCTCAACTTTGCTTTCGACATGGTTCATATTCGCTAGAACTATGCGCTTAGGCGAATAGGCGCCTAGGCGAATAGTCGTTTAGGCGCCTAGGATTTAGAAACACCAAATAGTCTAAACTTGAAAAAACAGGTAAAAAACCATATAATTAATCTTCTTCCAGTAACATATTAATAACCATATATCATCATATAATACCCAAATTAAAAACGCTAAACATCTTTGGAAGCATAAATATCTCAACTCACTGTTTAAAGTTATAGAACCAAACTTGTTCCCCTAACACATTAACAATCATATAGCATCATACAAACGCAAATCAGCCTAATTATCAGGAATAAAACAATGCTTACCAAATTCCTGCCTGTTTTTTATTTTCTTTTATAAACCCTATAATCAAAACCTGATCAATAGAACTCGAAATCGATCAGAATAACGAAATCTTTCATGGGGCTTTCGCTCCATATCCTAAACCGAACCAAAAGCATGCTAGAACTTACATTGTTGACGTTGCAACCGAAATAACCAGAAGCACGGCTCGGCACCGCCACGGCTGCAACCGAAGCTGCCATGCCTAGTGGCAGCCACCATGATCGCCGACTAAAACCCTCAATAAAGAGAGAAAAAAACCCAACACAAAATACCACCTCACCGGGTTCATTAGAACCGGTCGCTGCCATAGCTCCGATAGTGTTGTCATCAAACCGTATCCATTCTCAGTCAGCTAGGTGGCGGAGATGGGCGACCTTGTTGGTGGTTGTTGATGATTTATAGAGAGAAGCAAGATGATAATTTTTTAGAGAGAGAATGAAGCAATGAAACTGTGGATATGTGTAAAAGGGGTGGGGTAAATGAAGGAAACATGAATGCAGGAGGAGATAACACGTATCCACCTAAACAAACGTGGCAATTTGGCTGCTTTAAACACTTTGAGATAAATGTTAGTAAATATAGGATTAATAATATAATAATAATATAGGATTAATTAATAATATAATAATATATGGGGATGTAAAGTACTATTCATTTACATCCCCTATAAATATATTTATTATTATAATTATAATTTATTATAATTATAATTATAATGTATGCAATGTTTAAGTAATAACATCATTTTCATTTCATTAAAAATCAAATTTATTACAATGTTGGATGCATACACCTACATTAATCAACTAAGAACACAATACAACACAAACAACAACCAACTAAAAACAAGCATAATCCTCAGCTTCCTTGCCCCATACCCTCTTGCTTTTGCTAATTGTTGTTGTTTGTTCAAATTTTTGAGTAAGCCGTTGATGACCTTGGAATTCCCTTCACTAACTGGACCCTCTGCCCATGACACAAACCCACATCCACTTACACAATAGAGAAACCTTCGACCAGGGTTTGCTTCAGTCCATGATGTTCGTCCCTGTGTTTCAGACCCACATCTGCAAATTGGAGGAACATCACTCAATCTTTCATTTCGTAGATGATAATTTGAGCTCGAATTGGACATTGTTGATCTTCTAGAGCTAGGGCTCGAAGAAGATATTGGATTTTACGTTAGGGTTTTGTAATGGAATTGGGGAAGAAGAAGACACCTGCTTCTTCATATTATAACGTTATAATACGACTTGAAATGACCAAAATATCCCTCACGTGAGGTGCACGTGGGGGTAATATAACGGCAATATGGACGGCCGTTAGGAGGAGGGACGTAATGTGTTAGAAAAACAAACCTCAGGTACTCAGGTATTATACACGTGCTGAACCTGTTAGTTTAGACAAACCACATGGACGAAAATTGCAATTAACTCCTTATATAGATTAATGAAACCAAAACCAGATATAATATTATTATTATCAAACCAAAAGCAGATATAATATTATTACCAAATGAAATAGTTTTTGAATTTCAACCAAAGGGGAGAACTAGAAGAATCTGTTCATAAACCCTTGTTACCCTAGCAAGCACCACCATTTAAGTTATAAGAACAACACACACACTTGCTTACAAACAAATTCACTCAAGACAAGATTCAACAACCCATGGATGCTTCAAACGGGTATGCTCTTTATCCCATCAACAAGATTCATACTTGATTTTAGATTTGTGTTTTTCATTGGATTTACTACAATACCCTTATTTCTTATTTGGTATATAATCGATTTATTGTCTTCTTTCTTGATGTTGTTTTGAAGCTACATTGGGTATTCGAATTTTGACTCTTTTTTTTTTTGCTTTTTACTGTTCTTTTTTTCAGTAACTAAGAGTAAAGTTCCAAGCTTTATTATTATTATTTAAAAAAATGGATTTTTTTTAATTTTGGTTGATTTGTAGGATCTGTTGTTGAAGATGGTTTGTAGGGTTTTGGAATTGTTTTCAAGATTATGAATTTGTCTGCTGCGTATAGAGTTATAGATCCTTTGTAAAAATGGTCATGCTTTCTGGGTGTGCTAAAAATATATATATTTTTGTTAGAAAATATGGAAATATTGATTGTTGTTAGGCCTGTAAACGAACCGAACGAACACGAACACAGGCGTGTTCGTGTTTGTTCATTTAACTTTAACCGAACACGAACACGAACACGAACACATAATCGAACACATTTTTGTGTTCGTGTTCGTTCATTAAGAAGTTTGTCGTGTTCGTGTTCGTTTATGTTCGTTTATTTAAACCTAAACGAACAGTTCATGAACGTAAACGAACACAAATGATCAATATAAACGAACACAAACAAAAACAAGTTAATAGTGATTCATGAACATAAATGAACGTTAAGGTTAGGGTTGAGAGCGGCTGTGAAATGTGGGGCTGTGAAGTGTGGAGAGCGGCTGATAAGTGATATGTTTAGAATGTTAGGGTTAGGGTTAAGTTTTTAGAACATATGAATTAAGGTTACTTAACAAAAGGAAATAAATAATAAAAATAAAGTTAAGTTTAATTAAACGAACATAAACGAACAAAAATAAACGAACATAAATGAACGTTCATGAACATAAATGAACGAACACAACGTGTGTTCATGTTCGTTCGTTTAATTAAACGAACAAAAAATTGTGTTCGTGTTCGTTCATTTATTTAAATAAACGGACATAAACGAACTTCCCGCCGAACAGTTCACGAACAGTTCATGAACGTTCGGTTCGTTTACAGGCCTAATTGTTGTTGAATGGATTTTGTGTTCTTTGACTGTTATGTCCTTTTTGGCTTGATTTTATTTATTTATTTTTTTTTGGGGGGGGGGGGGGGGGGGGGGGTTGAATGGAGTGAGTGAGGTCTAACCTTTTAGATTTGAATCTTGCTTCTACTGGCTCCTTAGGGCAAGTTGCAATTTTGTGGGTCGTGTTGGTTAGTAGGGTATTGGCGGGTCGGTGAGTTTTATGGGGTTCTCAACTTCTCATGGTAAAAAAAAAGTTAAGCAAGTTTTCTTAACTCAGTTGTAGAATTTCGAAGTATTTTATCTTTTTAATCAAACTCAAAATAAGATTTAAAATTGGGGTTTCTTTTTTCATACTTTTGTGATTTTTATGATTCTTTATGGGTGTAGAGATACTTGGTTGAACTATTATATGTCTTTTTTTTTTGTGAACACATCTGTACTTTTTTTAATTGCGAACGAATTGATATACTAATTTCTTTAAGAAGATTTGAATTCACAATGGTTTTAGATTCCACTGATACCTTTGATATCGAAGAAAAGAGGCTAGGATTCCGTCAATAATGTGATCTACAATTAAAGCTTAGTCTTTTATTGCATGGAGGTCGCGATCAAATTGATATACTAATTAACATCGAAGAAGAAAAGAGGCTAGGAATCTAGGAACACATTGATAACGTGATCATGTTTTAAAGATTAGACTTTTATGGTATGGAGATCTTTAGTTTGGTCTGAATTAGAGAAAAAATATATAATATGAGTAACAATGGTTTTACTACTTCAACTCAATGAGAAAATTGAAATAGAGAGTCAACTTAGAACAATCAGTGTTGCATTATCAATCTTTTCACGTCGAGTATTTGTGTTTGTCATGAAAATATTCTTATGTCATTACCATGTATAAGATGTGACGTGTTACAAGATGGAGAAAAACGGAAAATTTATGTTTATGGTTAGAAATCTAAGCAATGTTACTAGGTGTTTTTTGCTTTGTTTAATTTTTGTGATTTGTAATTGGATTTATGAATATTCCTCAATTTGTTTGTTTGACAACTATCCACATCCAACTATGTATGCATGTGTGCGCGCACACACGCTTGCATTTTGGAGATAATTGTTTGCTTATATGTTTCTCTCCTTTTATTTAGATTGTTAATCGGAATTTACTAGGAGTTTTAAATAACTATAGTTTCACTGCTTCAACTCAATGAGAAAATTGAAAGATAGAGTTAACTAACAACAGTCAATGTTGCATCACCGCTCTAATATCTTTTAAAATCGAGCGTTTGTCATTTAAATTTTTGTTACGTCAGTACCATGTATATGATGTGAGTATGTGACACGTTACAATACAGAGAAAGGCGAAAATTGATGGCAGTGGTTATAAATCCAATCAATGTTAACGAGATGTTTCTTATCTTTTTTTTTTTTTTTATTATTGTGATTTGTAATTGGATTTATTGAAGTTTATTCAATTTGTTTATTTGACAATTATCCACCTATTCATACGGTCATACCTATATGTGTTTGTGTACACACACATGCATTTTGAAGATAATTGTTTGCTTATATGTTCTCTCCTTTTATTGTGATTGTTAATCAGATTTTACGAGGAGTTTAAACTTTTCTGTGGTGGTATGCAATCAATTTAGTTGTAGCAGTTTTGATTAAAATGATTTATTAGTTGCTTGCTATAATCATCTAGAGTTTTTGTAATTGTTGTATGTTATGAATCTTGCTATTGACATAATTTGTTTGCCCTTTCATGTGATAACAAACTCTGGTTGAAGTGTTCGTTTCTTGAATGTTCCAAAAATGTATTAAAAGAAATCTTCTTATATGGTAATGATCTTTTTTTGTTTTTGCTTTTTTTTTTAATTGTGAGTGGATTGCATAAGTAATTAAGTATATGGGATCTTTTAATGAATCCGGTATAGCATAAAGACTTATGCTTATGACAAGTTTAAGTATAAAGTTTTTTATAGCATTTCACTTGATGGAAAGAGGTTCATAGAGTTAATTGAGTCATTGGATGAGTTCGTTTATCGTTACCACTTACCACCTTGTAGCTTCCCATACAATTCACATTGAGATCCATCTAAGGTCTTCAGTTCATTTCCGCTATTTTAAAGTTTTAATTTTTTCTCAATTAGTATGAGAAGGTGATGCAAGGATACATGAATATACAGTACCTATAAGATCGGTAATTGGGATTTGAGAACGGTGGAGGTTGGTTTAGAAGAGTGAAAAAAGAATAATAAATGTTGTACTAAATACGACATTTATTGCGAATTGCTCTTTTGTTTTGTTCATTTAAGAAAGTAGTGTTCTTGTTAGCTATATCCTATTGTGATTGTTTTATTTTATAGTATTATCACTTGGTTTAGGGTGACCGGGTGAGCATTGGTCGGTTTTGGACCCTAACCGAACCATAGTCCATAAATGAAAGTTTTGGTTATAGGAGTTTGAAAACCTATTGGTTTCTGTTAATCAACAGTTCCGTTATCAGTTTTGGAGCTGAGTTGGTTTGTATATCCGTTAATAACCAAATACTTGGGTGAAAATTAGGCATATTAAGTTTAAAGCCAATGCGCTAAAAAATCAAGGATGGAAACTTGAATTTTTATTAAGTGTTTCCGTTTATAAGAAAAGGCTTGCATTGATTCATACTTCACACGACGTGGGATGAACCGTCGAGGGGTCTTTTGCAAGCATTTTTTTTATCAAGTCTCTCCGTTTATAAGAAAAGGCTTGCATTTATTCGTACTTCCTTTTCCACTTGATTTGTCTGTGGTACTTGATTCTCTTTCGCTAACACTCAATTCAATTATTCAAAAACACAATAATTTCTTATAATGCAGACCTTTTGATTTCTTAATTAATTTCTCTCTGATATATGACATATCATACGTAGAGGCAGAAAGCTAATATTGCAAATACATATCTATTTCTTTAAGTTTATATCGAACACAAGCTGAAGAGATTCTTAGATAGAAGGTATGATGATGCTTCATGTCAATATTGAAGATATCGTTTTGGCATTGAAATTGTTGATGGTTGGTTGATATCGTGATTTGATGAACTATGAAGATTGAGTATCATAAAGCTATTTATGATTCAAAGTAACAAAATTTGGATCAAAACTTTTCGGGGAGATATATGTTTATGATTGCTGTAGCTTGAATGGGAATTTAAGGATGGTGATCCGTGATCTGTCATTGGAAGAAAAAAATCTGGATGTTGATATTAGGAAAAACATTAATGCCGATTTGTTGTGAACATGCTATCGCTTGTACCTTGCCTTCATTAGAAGTAACATGGTAGTAATTTTATTAAGAAAAGTATAAATATGCTTATTTAGTTTAATTAATGCATTGTAGTCGCCCCGTTTGCAACTAAAGTTTGGCTCTTTTTGTGGCTGTTTAAGGATTTTTTTTAGTTTAAATTGTATTCTGTGGTAATAGAAGAAGCTATTTAACAATATTAGTGAACGGTTTGTGAATTGCAGATCTCACGTGGATTGGGCTGATCAAGTTCCGATTGCTGCAGCTCCTCTCAACTCTGTTCCGTATACGGGCCCGCCTCTAGATAATTCCCAACAGATTGAAGTCGAATCGACTGTAAAGAATCAGCCAGCAATGGTTTTTCTGTCTCAACCAACCACTGCGAAAGAACTAAACGACATGTTATCTGTCACCAAAAATGGAGTGGCGGTTTCTGGCAGTGCAGCAAAAGGACTCGGACCACTTATCGGCTCATATGACATTTCCGAATCTGATGACGGTTTCCTGTTTCGCGTTGCTCTTCCAGGTGTTGTGAACAATGAAAGTAAGCAACTTCCCTGCACTTAAAAAAAATTCCACAACTTTGTTGATCGAACCGGCTGACTTGCTTTGGTTGGGCGGTTCGGTCTGTTTCAAAAGTTTATGAACACCCCTAAATGATGTGTTTACATTCTGCAGAGTTCAAATGCGATATTCAAACGGATGGAACAATCACAATCCATGGAGCAACGAATACTGGGGAGAAAAAAGTTCAGGTCCACAACATGGTGTTTGAGATGCACTCACAGAATCTGTGTCCACCTGGAGACTTCTCGGTTACCATCCTGTTACCTGCGCATGTTGACCCTTCAACCTTAGAGCACGTGTTTGATAACGGTGTTCTCGAGGGTGTTGTTAAGAAGAAACCAACTTCATGATCTGGTTATCAGATATCAGTTGTAGGCTTAGAAGAACATGTTTGTTGTCTGGCTGTACATCGTCGTTGTCAAAGACCGTTGGCATGTTTTGTTTGTTCAAGGATTTGAATTTTCAGCAGCTGGAGTTGGGATTGTTCTGAAGGTCCTTGAGGGTTTTCTTGATGTAATGTCTGTCTTGTTTATGCCATTTTGGTCTTTGAACAATAGAAAGTACAAGAAAGAGGTTTAGGATTGAAATGTGTGCGCTTTTGCGTTTATATTTGGTTGATTTGATGCATGTCGTGACAGGATATTGTGTGCGACTGAGGTGCTAGCCCTGAACGAGGAAGAGAGGGCTAGTATCGGGGAAGGGAATTGATAGCCTTGCCACAAGATAGATACGGCCGAAACTTTATGTTCGGCTTGTAATCTATCAAATGTTCTAAAACTTTATGGCGCGTTCACTTGTACAAATCCTACAATAAGGACAACCTAATACGCTTTTTACTCAAGCGAGCTTAACAGGCGAGATCATATCGCCTCCAACATGGCTTTGAATTTATGTGAGCCAAGTTGGCTCTAGCTAATATCGAGCGAGTTATATGACCCACGAGCTATTTAAACTAATCTACATACGAACGAGCCTAACATTGTTAAATTAGAATCGAAAGGCAAGACACTACTATCCTCAAGTTGCAACACCACATATCTTCCTTGGTGTTCAAACCAACAAGGAAGAGGATTGTTAGCTTCATCATGAGTTGTTGAACCAATGTATTACCCTCACGAATCGAATCGACGGTGACCAAACATCAGTACTATTATTCGTTTTTATGGTTTTTGATAAACACGTATTGGTATCCTTTTGGGCATATCACGACTTTATTTATTTTCTCTTCCAATTGTTATAACGAGCGTCAGTACCGTAACAAACCAAATCGATACTGATAGAGTACCCGCCGAGTAATCAACTCTTTGAAAATGATCACTTAGTCTATTATTATCTCACTTTCTAACATCTATCACTTTAATAATGAGGTAATGAACTCTTTTACATATAAGTATATAACCATTTTAAAACCAAACAATCAATTTATCAAAAACATATCCTTTTGACCCGATCCGACCCGACCCGACATCTGGTTTGATTTATTTCTACCGAGTATAACAAAGAAACTGTGAACCGACTGTAGAAGAAGAAGAAAAAAGCTCTGCAAATCTTCAGGTAATTATAATTAATGCCTTTTTTGTATATAAGGTTTTTAAATCATAGGAAATGGTTCTTGATTTCATATTAAACCAATTGATTTTCTCTTCACATGTTAATTGAACATGTATTGTGGATAAAAATTGCTGCTTTTGTTCATAAATATAGCCAATTAGCAAAAAAAAAACAAAAAAAAAACTAGGGTTTTGTATCTGTGTTACTGATTGGTTTAATTTAGTTGTTTTAAGTGTTTATTTTTAATCTTTTCTGTATGAAATGTGCAATGTTTAGACCTCAGGTCCATAATTTGAGTTGCATTTTAGGTTTATGAAGTCTAATTTGTAGGATTTAGGAGTTCTGGAATTGATGCAATGTGTTCTGAAACATTTTTTTTGCAAGTAATTAGAATCGATTCTCGCTTAGTTTAAGACCGTTGATCGAAGCTCAAGTCGACAAACTCGAATTTGGGTTGGCTTGGCTTGTTTGCAGCCATGCTTCCTTAGTTCCTTTAATTTATATATCGAATAATACATTGAGCATGTTTTGGGATTGTGGAGTATGTTGATAAGATCTAAAAAGCTTTTTCTTTTACGATGAATCTTTCTGATATGGAAGAGAGGAAAGAAGAAAGATTTATTACGGAACTTGTAATGTTTCAACGATAATCTTGTAATATTTGGGCGAATTTTGACCCGTTTGACATGTTTCCTTGTTAGCAAGAATGAAACACGGTACGTGCTTCACCATCAGAGATAAAACATAATCTGAATCAGGTAATAAGTAAACGGGTCATACGACCTATAGGTAGTACCCTCTCCATTCAGAAAGAAAAAATGATATGCATATGACCTTTTAGATATCGGTCGACCTTAAACTTTCTTTCAAATTTGGGGATTTCCGTTGTGTTAATATAAAGAAAAGGTTAACGCATAAAATATAAATGATATAAAGTTTTAGGAAACATCCAAATCCAAACTTGTGCTTCAATTTCGCGTGAAGCAGGTTGGATTGACCCGCAAATCGCAATACCGTTCTTCATCTCTTTTTTCTTCCTGATTTAAAAGTAGTGAATATTGATGTATTGAATGTACTTGCGAAACATATTCCTTAAATAATGATTCAGGTTTGTAAATTGTAAACACTTGACTACTTGAGTATACTTTAGGTGGCTTTTAAACTTGGCATGTTTAGCTAAAATATCTATAAGTTGGCACGTTTGACATGCTCTATTAGTAAACTATTAACCCAAATCGACCCATTTTACATACGGCTTGGGTTTTCTAACAGCCGTTGATATATTATAGTATATGATATGATTGCTCCACTTTACATCTTCTAGCTCTTCCATAATTTAGTTGTTTTTATTATATCATTATTTTAATACTTCGGGGTTTGAAGTAGATTCTAATATAATATTATTGGACTGCAGGGGTGTCGGTTATGGCTGTCTCCTTTGATTTGCAGACATTCATTCTGCGTGCTCGGGTGTTGAAGCTGTATAGGCAAGCTCTAAGAGTTGCTAAAAGAGCACCTGCAGACAGTAAAGGTGAACTCATTTATGCAATATAATAATATAATTCAATTCTATTATAAAATTTCAAAATGTTTATATGATGATCTCGTCAAATACTGAAAAATGAAAGACTAACTGGCCATGGGCCACCACTTATTGAAAAGAAATGAGGATGTCATGTTTGACTTTTAAGAGTCAACTTTCTTCCTTAAAAAGTAGGGGTGTAAACGAGACGAGCCGAGCCCGACTGGGCTCGAGCTCGGCTCCTCATGCTTTTACGAAGTTCGAGCTCGAGCTCGGCTCGGTTCGAGCCTAATACTTTGAGCTCGAGCTCAGCTCGAAAGTAAAACCCAAGAGCTCGAGCTTGTCTCAGCTCGACTCGAAATAATGTTAGAACAATTTTAAAGGAGCTAAAAGCTTGGCTCGAGCTCGCTTCAAAGCTGAAATGAGCCAAAACTCAGCTCGAGCTCGGTTCGCCAATGTTAAATAGTAGGTATACTATATATAAAATAATTATAATATAAAATGTGTTTGGGCTCATTTAGGCTCGTGAGCCTAAACGGTCTTTGTATGAAAAGCTCGAGCTCGGGTTCGATAACTAAACGAGTCAAGTTTCAAGCTTGAGCTCGAGCTCGGGCTCGGCTCGTTAAAGCTCGGATCGTTCGAGCTTTTTACCGTGTCGATCCCGAGTAGCTCTCGAGCCGCTGCGCATCATTTACACCCCTATTAAAAAGAGTTACTATATTCTCTTTAAATATAAACAACATTGTATTCCTAATTGTATTTACCGTTCAACATAGTTTGCATAGTTTTCTTGGAAATTAGGTAATTTCTTTTGTATAGAAGTTAGGGGTGTAAAAGGTCTGAGCCAAGCTCTAGCTTGCCTAAGTTCGAGCTCATTTAATATATGTGAGCTCATTTAGAGCTCAATATATAAAGCTTGAGCTCGGCTCGTTAATAGTTTTTCAAGCTCAAACTCGATCGGGACTCAACTCGTTTATTATTTATTTGATATTTAATTATCGATATGTGTATAATTAATTTTTAAATATAGTTTTAATTTCAACTTTTTATATGTAAAAAATATATTTTGTTTAGTATCTTTTACATAGTTTTATATATAATGATATTTGTTATGAAATTATATATTTTGTTGTATAAATATCTTTTTATGCTTAAATAAATCCTAGGATACCTTCCAAAAAAATAAATAAATAAATAAATCCTAGGATCGTTTAGGCTCGCGAGTCTAGTCAACCTTAGTGTGTTTAGTTTAAGCTCATTTATAAATGAGCTCCAATTCATGCTCGAGTTCGGTTAAGCTCGGCTTGTTTGTTTTACCATACTATCATAAAATTAGGGGGGGGGGGGGGGGTTTGGATGCACATTTTACCAATGGTATTGTCAAGTTCAAGAATCAGAATTAGATGAAAGTATTATTTAGAATTAAATTGGACAAAGATTGCAAAACCGATTATTACGACTTCAAGTGGTAATAGTAATAATCAGGTTTAGTTCAAACACACATATAAATATGAGTCACTTTGATGGTTTCTAAGGTTTTTGAATATTTTCAGGTGAACTGATGCAGACAATCAGACAGGAGGTGGAGAAAAACAGGGATTGCAATGACAAACAGAAGATCCGTTATTTGATTAGCGAGGGAATAGAGAGACTGAAGGGTTTGGATGAGATGCTTGATATGCAAGGTCATTGAACACGCGTTTACTTAAGAAACAAGCAATTCCAAATGGTGCATCAAGCAGTAAAGATGAACAAATAGTTTTTTCTATTACAAACAGGCGTTGACATCGAGTACACATCTGATATTCACTGAATACACATTTTATAAAAACTTTGAATAATAACCCTGCTAAGGACATTATGCTGATACAAAAGAGATTGGTCAGAAATATTTATAATGTTGTAGATTATATCTGGGTGACAGTTGACACTTGTGTATCGAACATTTTCAAAGAGTGTTATCCGAGTCTGTGAAAGCAAATCATTATGAAAAATTGTTATCTATCAAACCAAAGATGAGTGTATGCATGAAAGCACATCATACATTATGATGTGATCAATATATAATCTTGATTTATTAAAGCGAGCGCAAGAGAGGGTTGCTTCTGACGGTGTGAGGCGATGCACAAGTTTTATGCATAGCATTTTAGGTTGTATAGAGGTTATTTATATTGTTTATACTAGTTTTTATCCCGGGAGCGTCCCGGGTTGAAATATCTAATATGACATAATAAAATATATTATTATTATTATTTTAAAGAAATCTCCGCCATAAGTTATCATATTCAAATATAAAAAATACGAATCTCTGCGCCGGTGTATAAATGAAATAAGAAAAAAATGTTAATTATTGAAATATCGAACGCATTAGTCTAAGGGTTATGTGATGCGTTAAAAAATTCATGAGTATATAGTTCGGGTATTTGGGTATGTTGTTTCGGGTAATCAGGTCGGGTATCACCTAATCACAGACCCGACCCAAACCCACAATTTTTTTAAACTAATCCCAAACCCGACACAATACCTGTCGGGTTACAAAAAATAGTCATTTTTTCTCCGTTTTTTATATAGCACTATGGTACTCGTTGGAAAGATAATAAAACGCTCGTTAATTTGGTGTAATTTTTTTCTTTAAAAAATCTCGTTTATAAAAGATATTAACGTTTAAAAGTTATGGGAGGAAACATGAGAGTAAAAATAATAAAGTTTTAATATTTAGATTTAGTAGATTAGGTATTTAATAGATTAGGTTAAAGATTATAATAGATTAGGTTAAATGATATTTATTCCTTTTTTTAATTGGTTTACACTTGCCACATCACATCCTATGTGGCATCTCTCAAAGGAGAGATTGCATAAGAGTATGACATGTAGGATTAATCTCTTTGCAATATAAGTTATGGGAGGAAACATGAGAGTAAAAATAATAAAGTTTTAATATTTAGATTTAGTAGATTAGGTATTTAATAGATTAGGTTAAAGATTATAATAGATTAGGTTAAATGATATTTATTCCTTTTTTTAATTATCCTATGTGGCATCTCTCAAAGGAGAGATTGCATAAGAGTATGACATGTAGGATTAATCCCTTTGCAATATATATATAGATAGATATTGAATCCTGTAATCCTATATAGAAGTTATTTAGATCAATATATAAATGCATACTTTACATATGTATTTTTTCCAATAATATAGGCATAACTTAGGTGTTCTTGGCTCGACCAAAGTTACACGTCTACGTTCCAACGTTCATGAACACCTACAAAATATAAAATAAATAAATAAATACTAAAAATTACTCAAAAGTAATAAAATTCTAATGTAACGCTAAAATAAATAAAATAGACAAATACAAGCCTAAAACTAATAAAATACTAATAAAAAGACTTGAAAATGACTACAAAATACATAGGAAATTAGATGTGTTTTGCAACACATCAATGTCATGAGGCTCATTGGAGCTGCTGAATGTGATATCAGGGAAAGGCAGTTGAAGGAAAGCGACACAAAAAGTTTGTCGCATGAGTTGTCCTGAATCGTTGAAAAGAAACTCGCTTTCAAGATTGATGTTTTTTATTACAATCTTACAAATGAGTACCATGTGTACACTGTGGTCAAGATTTGCGATGATCCTGTTATAATTGAAGAGTTGGTCGACGGACATGAGAATGTACACGATAATTCTGGCTAGGTATTTATTCTAATTATTTTGTAATAAACATTAATATTCAGTAGATGTTCAATCTGTTATGTTTATTTGTATATGAGCACTTTTTAGGTCACTCAGAAAGTTTGTGAAAACAAATCTGTTAACCTTTCAGAATCTTCGCATGTTGGGGTTCAAGTTACTCCTGAGGTATTTATGCCTTTGTTCAAGTATGTCTAACTTTTTTGTACAGCTTGTATTGTCATGTAAATTTTATTAGCTGTTTCGTGATTTGTTTGAAGGATTTGTATGTGTTGATGCCGTTGTGGATACTGCCACAAGTCCCAATGGAAAAAGAAGTGTTGAAGATTGTGGTAATGTAAATGTTGGTGAGCAAACTTGTACAAGCAAAAGATTGAAGAAGAAGAAGAAGAAGACTGTTAGATTCAAAAGTTAGAACTTATTATTAACGTATTTTAGATGCGTGTTTAGTTTTTTCAGTTGTAAGTTTTTTTAACATCTTTGAAGTTCAAAGATATGTATGTTAATTTTGTACAGACTGGTTTAACAACTTTGGATGAATATATTTTAGTTAAAAGCTGTTGTTTAACATCTGTTGTGCCAGTGGATGTTATGTTATTTTAATTTCATTTGTTTTAACTTCTGTTATCCAATATCTGTTCAAACAATAGTGTCTCGAGTATTTTATATAGTTGAATATTAAATTATTTGATAGTTATTCCTTATAATATTAGTTATAATTAGTAAACTTGACGTCATTTTTTTTAAAAAGTTTGTCATGGAAATATTTTTAATTTAAAATATAATAAGTTGTCAATAAAAACTATAATTACACGTTTTATAGATGATGATGATATTTTTGTATAATTTTTATTGTTATAAAATGTATGTCCATTTTTTTAAAGTTATAGGAATAATAAAAGACTTCAAATCATTTGTTAGAACAATAGTTTTAATTGTTTAATTAGTATAAAAAAATAATGTTTAAATTTATGGTATCTTTCCATCTAGATCCTTCATCTGTACAGTGGCCATCAAAGACTTTTAGGGTTGTGGCGACTGTTTGTAATTATGAATTTGAAATGACTGATTTAATTTAAATTTATAGTTACTTCGTTAGATATTGATTACAATTTACAAATCATCAAATATTGTACACCTTGAACTTAGAATAGGTTTCAATACTAAAGTTTATTATTAGGACATTGAAACTAATGATAATATTCATACTAATAATTTAAACCATAATACATTGTGAATAAAAACTATTATTTCAAGTATTAATAATATTGATTTTTTTAAGTATTTTTATTGCTATAAGCATATGTGTTACGTTAATAATGTCTTTTGTTACTGTAACATTTTTTAGTTGTTTCTTAATACTGAAAATGATTTCATCTACTGTAAATAGCTGTATTGTTTCTTAAATTTCTATTTACAAAACTTTTATATGTATAGTGGGCATCATAGACTTTTATTGAATTTCAATATCTGTTGACAATTCAATAGATGTTGATAAACAGTATTAAACAAATGGTTATAATAAGTTAAGTGATTTATATGTAAATATTCAGTTTAGTTTCTTTAAAATATTGGTTACAGTCAGTATATTTCATGTCATTTCTTAAAAAAGTTTGTCATGGAAATGTTATTAATTTAAAACATAATAATTCGTCAATAAAAACTATAATTACATATTTTATAGATGCTTATATTTTTGTATAAGTTTTATTGCTATAAAATATATTTTCATTTTTTAAAGTTATAGGAACAATAAAAGACTTCAAATCATTTGTAAGAACAATATTTTTAATTGTTTAATTAATATAAAAAGAATAATGTGTAAATTTATAGTATGTTTCCATATAGATCCTTCATTTCTACAGTGGCCATCAAAGACTTTTAGGGCTGTGTCGACTGTTTGTAATTATGAATTTGAAAAGACTAATGTAATTTAAATTTATAGTTATTTCGTTAGATATTGATTACAAGTTAGGTTTTACAAACTCTGTTTTAAAAATCTGGTTACATCATCCTTCAGTTGAAAATTGTAATGGATCACAGTTGTTTGAAAACATCTGTTGGCAAGTCGTCAAAATTTGTATAGCATTGAACTTAGAATAGGTTTCAATATGAAAGTTTATTAGTATGTAATTCAAACTAATGATAATATTTATACTAATAATTTAAAACATAATACGTTGTGCATTAAAAATTATTATTACACATTAACAATACTGATTTTTTTAAAAGATTTTTTATTTCTATAAAATATGTCTTACTTTTTAAAGAATTTTTATGGTAACGCTTTTTTGTTGTTTAATAATAGTAAAAATAAGTACATTTAGCATTAATTGCCGCTGTATTTTCTGTCAGGTTGTATCTAGATCGTTCATCTGTACATTGGCCACCAAAGACTTTTAGAGCTGTAGCGACTGTTACTAATTATGAATTTGAAAAGACTGGTTTAATTTAAATTTATAGTTATTTCATTAGATATTCATTACAAATTCTGTTTTAAAAATCTTTTTATATTATTCTTCAGTGGATAATTGTAATGGATCACAGTTGTATGACAACATCTGTTGACAAGTCATCAAATATTGTATTAATTTTAACTTAGAATAGGTTTGTATGTAAAAGTTTATTATTAGGACGTTGAAACTAATGATAATGTTAATATTAATAATCTAAAACGTAATACATTGTGAATAAAAACTACGGAAAGTATAAATTGAAAACCCCCTTGAGTTAAGAAAACTTTGAAAACCCATCAAAAAAAAAGTTTTTTTTTGAAAAAATTACACAAGGTAACATACATGTATTTAAGCGTTTTGGGCAAAAAAAAATTAAAAAGCGCCGAGGGAATTTTTTTTTAAAAAAAATAAACAACACAAATTTTGTAACAGCGCTGGTAAGATATGTTAGAAAGCAGAAAACATATGTTAACTGCTTTCTAACATATGTTAACAGCGTTGTTACAAAATTTGCGTTGTTTATTTTTTTTAAAAAAAAATTCCAACGGTTAGAATGTAAATAACCAAAGCAAATATTGATTTGAGTAACTTTTATCCGTCCAAACACTCAAAACACACATGATATCAGTTTCAAAACACACATAATGTCAATTACCTATAACAAATAACCTATCTGGCTTCATAGTAACCTATTTGTTAAAAGTGCCAATCTGGCTTCAAAGTAACTAATCAATCAATTTCTATTCGTATTCATATTTTTATTACATTAAATTCAAGTTTTGATAAGCAAGACCTAAAAGTCAAATACTTATCCATGTTTCTTTCTATGGTCCACAAATTATTAATGCGCATATGCCCATGTGTTACGTTCTTAGTCATTATTTGACATGTTACCACTTCATTTTTCTTTTTGTATCATATGCACCCTTCCAAATATTCCATGTATATATATATATAAACCACGTTGTCTTTTTAGTTTTAAAAATACAAAAATCATTGTGGCTACAAGTAAAAAAACCCTTGTCAAAGCTTAAAATTTGTATGATATTAAAGTCTTATATGAAAAGAATCTTTTTATTTTATTTATTAACTAGCTTTTATCCCGGGAACGTCCCGGGGTTGAAATATCTAATATGACATAATAAAATATCTAATATGGTAACATAATGAAAAAATTACGCCGTTAGCCCTTGTGGTTTCCTTCCAGTTTCAATGTAAGGTATTAAGGTTTTATTGTTTCACTTTAAGGTATTAACCTTTTAATTTGTTTCAATGTCAGGTATTAGGGACTAACCTAGTTACAACTTAACTGAGTTTGAGGGGTATTATGGTCCATTCACCTGTTTATAAAGAAACAAAATAAAAACCAAAACCCACTTGTACAAGACTCGAACTTGGGACCTTGGCTTATTTAAAGAACAGGCAAACCAGCTGATCTAAGCTACCACATGGTTATTATTCCAATCAGATTATTTATAAATGAAATCTCTGCAGGTCATCTTCCCCAAGTCATCTTCCCCAATTCAACCCGAACTGAATATGCAAGATTCACATTCATTCTGCATTGAAAAATTTGTTTTAAGTCGCAGCCTTGACAACAGAGATATGTACAAGAGATGCAGCTTTTGGTTGTACATAAAAGCTTATTTAATTGCATAGTGCAACACCTTGCATACACGACGATGTTGCCTTGTGCTTTGCGCCATGGATTTCATTACCTAAACGCCTCTGAGCTCATAAGGATTTTTAAAACCTAACTTCCACGATCTCATATCACAATGAAATCGTTTCAAATCTATATGCCTATGACAGTGGTTATCGACATACATCTCTAATTAAAAAAAATCCAGTTTCCAGCTAACTCTCCTATAACTAAGGTCTAGTTTCATAAAATTCTCTTCCAAAACTGACATTTTTCTTAATCAATGAACCAAAAACAACAAGCAAACACACATCATTTCACTTTCAATAACATCTAATTTAAACAAACACTCAATCAAAATGTACCTCAGAGTCACTAATCTGATGGCGAGCAACCGAAACCGACCGCCTCCTTCTCACATCCTCATTCAAACCAACCCTAGCTGAACCACCACCACCACCACCATTCAATCCATCATTCCTCCTCGAAACAGACCTCCCACGCCTCTGAGAACTCAAATCCACACTACCTCCACAATCAACAACCGAATTAACACCATTACAATTCCTCGAAACCGACCTCGAACGCCTCTGAGACTTCACAGGCGTTATCTCCTCCTTCACACGGTCTCTCCTACTGCTCCTAGCTATACTACTCACACTCTCATCCTCCAACTCAGAACCGTTGGAAAAAAACTCAATCGCTAGATCATCCAAACTAATTTAAGGAAAATTACAACCTCTATTTTTTTTTTTAACAAAAACTCACAAACACATTACAACCTCTATCGATGTTAACGAACTTGTTTGTTGTAGTAGGAATAATATCCGATTGAATTGGCCATGAGAATCTGCTTACGCTTCTGGAACGTCGGTGAGGTTTTGAAGAAGAAGAATGTGAATCTTGTGAATCTTGCATATTCAGTTCGGGTTGAATTGGGGAAGATGACCCGCAGAGATTTCATTTATAAATAATCTGATTGGAATAATAACCATGTGGTAGCTTAGATCAGCTGGTTTGCTTGTTCTTTTAATAAGCCAAGGTCCCAGGTTCGAGTCTTGTACAAGTGGGTTTTGGTTTTTATTTTGTTTCTTTATAAACAGGTGAATGGACCATAATACCCCTCAAACTCAGTTAAGTTGTAACTAGGTTAGTCCCTAATACCTGACATTGAAACAAATTAAAAGGTTAATACCTTAAAGTGAAACAATAAAACCTTAATACCTTACATTGAAACTGGAAGGAAACCACAAGGACTAACGGCGTAATTTTTTCTAACATAATTAATGATTACTCAATACATGATTAATGAATAATAATAATAATAATAATAATAATAATAATATTATTATTATTTATTTTAAACAAATCTCTGCCATAAGTTATCATATTCAAATATATATATATATATATATATATATAAAAGAATCTCTGCCTATAAAGTTATGTTTATCGTTTCTTATTCAAATATAAAAACCCTAAACAAAACCCCACAAAAATAGTCGTTTTTTTCTCCGTTTTTTATATAACACTATGGTACTCGTTGGAAAGATAATAAAACGCTCGTTAATTTGGTGTAATTTTTTTCTTTAAAAAATCTCGTATATAAAAGTATAATAAACGATCTTAACAGGGGGAAATATGTAAATGACCCAAAGATAAAATAAGAATGGATGTATAATTAGTTACGAAGTGTGTAAATCTATAATCTATAATCTATAATCTATAACTATTAATAAAAGAATTGACTTATGATGATGTGGCATTCAATGGAGGCTTCAACCCCCTCCTTGAATGTGCCACGTGGCATTATATGGGATTTTTTAATTTTTGAGTTTTTTAATAAATCTGTATATATTATAATTATTTTAGGAAAAGATAAGAATTTAAAAACCCTAAACAAAACCCCACAAAAATAGTCGTTTTTTTCTCCGTTTTTTATATAGCACTATGGTACTCGTTGGAAAGATAATAAAACGCTCGTTAATTTGGTGTAATTTTTTTCTTTAAAAAATCTCGTATATAAAAGATATTAACATTTACATATTTCCCCCTGTTAAGATCGTTTATTACATATTTACCCAACTTAAAAAGTCAATTACATATTTCCCCCTCCTAAGGCATACACAAGTAGCAAGTCAATTACATATTTCCCCCTGGGAGGGGGAAATATGTAATTGATTTTAAGGGTTGGGTAAATATGTAATTAGGAGGCTTAGCAGGGGGAAATATGTAAAAATTCCTTTATATTTTAAAAAGATTCCTAAACTGTTATAATTATAAATAAATCAAATTATTTCGTCAAACATGTTTTATATAATTATATTATTTAGGGGCTGTTTGGTTGATTAAGTGACAGGGTGTTAGTTTTTTCATATGATCCGCGGGTCGGTCGGTAATGGTTTAGATATCAGATTTTGGTTGGATACTTGGATACTTGGATACTTGGATAAATGATGAGCCTTTGAAAGATTTATTTCCGAACTTATTCCGTCTTGAAAAAAAATAAGTGGTGTAAAGTGTTCGATAGAGTTGGAAGTAATTCAGAGATAGGGGTGATTCAATGGGAAAGGAAAAGGTTTCCTAGTTCTAATATTGAAGTTTCAGAACTCGTGGAGTGCCACAGAATGGTGTCGGTTATTAGTCTTGGGGATAGGATGGATACGTGGAGGTGGAATGTCGGGTTTAATTGTCCGTATACGGTAAAGGAAGCTCGTAAGAGGTTAAGTAGGAGTGGGGCGACTGAGGAGAGTAATAATTACAAATGGTGTAAATGGCCTCTAAGTAAATCTAATGTGTTTATGTGAAGGGCAAATTTGGATAGGATTCTGACGGCTTCTGCGCTTAATCGGCGGAATATAAATGTTGGCGAAGGTTTGTGTGCTTTTTGTGGTGAGGTTGAGGAAACTACAGAGCATATTTTCACGGCGTGCTATTTGGCTAATGGTGTAGGGAATGGTATTGCATCTTGGCTTAAAATTCCTCCGGTCTTTGTTTTTTCTATCAAAGATATTTTGGAGCTTGTGGAGCATTTGAAGATTTCTAGCTCGAAGGCGGAATTGATGTTCGGTATTTTCGTTTTAACATGTTGGAGGATTTGGGCAACTAGGAACGAGGTGTTATTCACACAGGCAAAATGCTAGCGTGGCGAAAATAGTGGCAGATATTAAATCGTTGAGTTTCCTATGGTTCAATAGTAGGTCGAAGAAGGGTGGGGTGGTTTAGAAAGATTGGTGTAATTTTGTTATAACTTGATGTATTGGTTTTGTGGTTATCTCTAGCTTGGAGATAACCCGTTTTTGGTGTTTCATGAAGTTCATCTTTCAAAAAAAAAAGTGTTGAATCATTAAGTGCTGTTTGTTGGACCTATAAATGGTTAGTCTTCTTGTCCCCTTCATTTTCTTCGATCACAACCTTTAATTTCCGCAACCAACCAATGTAGGTTCTGAATAATCTTCAATAACAAGAATGAATTTGTTCAATAAGAATTTAAAATGCAGGATCACTCTAACTCTGTATAGATTAATTTATAACAAAATCACACAAAATTATTGTAAGAAAAATAAGAAAACAATTATAAAAACTATCCAGTGTTTATTCTTCTTATCAAACCAGGATCGTCAATAACATATGCACATGACTGTTAAACATTGATAGACACATGTGCTTTGTGGTCAAAATCATCAACAACCGATAAAACAAGAGCAATGTCTAATAAAAAACATAGAGTAGATGTAAAATTCTATTGATAGAAATTAATCATCACAACTTTAAACTTGATTAAGCCTTATCCTTAACCATGTTAGAGCTCTTCCCAGGAAAGGATCACAATATATATACATCAACTAGAGACGAATGCAAATGCTCTCTTTATATTCTTCAAATTCTTCACTTAACCACCTCTAATTAAGATCACAAACTTTCAAAACATGAACTTTCTTTCTAGTGGCAAACCTTGAGAATTCGGACAAGGGTTGGTAGTATATAACTACTTTTTTTAAACGAAAGGTCAAAACCGTATAAACAAAAAAAAATTGTATACGGATATTATATAATCGAATCTTCTAGAGCGAAAATTCCCGAGGGAGAGGTCAGGCGACCCCCTGCGCCACTAGTTCTTACGAAAGTTTATTTATTCATCCGGAAGTATGTGACTTACAACTTTTGGGTAAACATATCATCAACTTCAAAAACTTTCATATGATCCGAAAGTTTGACTTTAATTAACTTAACGAAAAACCATAACTGCACTTTACTTTATATATAGTATATCAAGAAAGTTTTGGACAACAACAACAACCTTTACCCAGTAAATCTTACAATTAACAATGTTAAGAGTAGGGTCTGGGGATGGTGAGATATATGCAAATCTTACCCCTATTCTTACGGATAGAGAGACTGCTTCTAGAGAGACCCCCGGCTCCATATCCTTAAAAACGACAATCAAAGAACACTAAAAAGGTAATAAAGGGCTATTGAATTTAGAGAAACATTAAAAGCGTCACATAGTAAAATAGAGGTATATATGCCATCAAAAAATAACACCACCCACAAACGCCAAAAAACAAGACACCTTTACAAGCATCCTACCAGTGTAAGAAAAAGCTTAAGCTCCTAGAACCCTACTGCGATACAACCAAACCCTTCCTAATAATCCTTAACCTTAATCTTGTGCCTCCACGAACCCCTATCCTGGACCATTTCCAGAGAGGTGCATCCCTGCTAAATCATGCCTAATCTGCTCATCCCAAGTCAATTTGGGTCTTCCTCTACACCTCTTTCCCTCTACAATAAGGGTTTCCATTACTCTAACTGAGACCATCATTTGTCTCCTCTTCACATGCTCATACCATCTTAATCTTCCCTCCTTTATCTTGTCTGATATACTAGCTACCCCTAACCTATCCCTGATAACCTCATTTCTTATTCGGTCTACCCTAGTATACCTGCACATCCACCTTAACATCCTCATTTCTGCTACCACCATCTTGCAAGCTTGTGTCTTTTTATCAAGAAAGTTTTGGACAATAACATAAAACATGAAAAGTATAGGACTTGTTGTGAAAAACACTCAAAATAGTCAATTCAAATATGTTAACTCCTTCTTAAATTCTCCATTGACTTTTCTCCCCAACACACGCTTCCCTTATTTTTGTCTCACTCATCTAGCCAAAATCCAAGCCGTTCCCCTAAAAAAAAATAAAAAAATCTAGCCAAAATTCAAGACTTTTATCCACACTCTCCTTCCTATCTCTTTCCTTCAATCAACATATATATATACATACACACATACACAAAACTTATAATTCTAAAAGATAGCATTTGGAGTTTGCAAATGAATAAACAAAATTCAACAACAAAGTCAAAGAACACAATCTTGAACAACTTCTTACCAAGAGCAACATCCTCAATCTCCTTCCAAAACCCTCCCATCTACAGTCCATCAAAATCCCACAAATCCCACATCGGAATCGGCTTCTCTGGCCCGTTGGTTTCAACATTCTCCGGCGATAACACTCGCCGGAGAATCAAGAACCACTCGGATCCCACCACCTTATTATACGAACCCACGTCTCCTAGAGTTTCATGCATGGGCCAGGTTAAGTGCAAGTACACAAAACAAAAACAAAAACAAGCCCAAATACCACTAGCACGTGATATTGACGATGGTGATCACGTGCATGCATCCAAAACAGAAAGTTATAAGAGCAAGAAAAAATTAGGGTTTAAGAAATTACTATTTGGTGGTAAAAAACCAGAAGTAGAAAAGTCAAAGTCAAAGCCAGAGGTCCCGATGTACCTTGATAAGGTACCAAGTTTGGGTACGATGAAAAGGTTTGCTAGTGGTCGAGAAAAGGTGTTAGGTATTGATTCGTATGACCTTAGTCGTGATTTTGATGATGAAAATGATGTTATCGTTCCGTCGTCGGCGCCAGTGATGATGAGGAATATTAATCCGGTAGGGTTAGATGATAAGTTTGCTAGAGTTGTTAAGGGAAATATGGAGCCTAGAAAGGAAATTAATTTGTGGAAGAGAAGAACCATGACACAACCTAAGCCTCTTGTGTTGAATAATATTTAGGTTTTGGTGAAAAAAACCAAAGAAATTAGAAGATATTTTGTTTTTTGTTGGATATTCTTTTGATTCATTATTCTTTGATTCTTTTAATTCGTTATTCTTTGATTTGATTCTTGTCATGAATGTAAATATTCTTGGAACTTAAGGTACAAAATTAATTCATTTTTTTTGTTATAACTTTATAAGTCCTACTATTTACATCTAAAATTACTTTTATACTTATTTTGATGTAGCATGTTCATTTTTTTTAATTACTTTCTTTTTAGTTTTTCTGTTTTAAATATAACTTCATGTTTTTCTTATAACTTTGAATTTATTATGTTTTAAATAAATTCAAATACAATGTTGCGGTATCTTATTTTTTTTTAATATATGGGTTGAGTTATTCTACAAATGCCACAAAAAATGAGAATGGTGAGAATGATACAAAAAACACAATAGATCATGAAATATGACACAATGAGTCACAAAATATAACACAGTACCAAAAAATATAACACAATGATGAAAATAAGAAAAGACACAATGCTACATAAAAGACACAATGATATAACGCATATTCTAAAAACTACAAGCTAAAACCCCGAAAAACGAAGACCTAAAAACTAACGTCGTAGGGTTTGATAAAACGATTTCAATGCCGCTTGAATGAGTTCAATCGGAGTCCGTTTGATACCCTTTCTACGACTTCCTATTTTTCTTTCACTGTGTATTTGATCCTAACCCTTTAATATATATTCCAGTATAAAAGCTAAAAAAAACACCTTAGTCGGTAATTTTTGCCTGTTTCTTATGAATTTACGTTGAAATCTAGAAAAGAAAATACAATAACATTAAATAAAATAAATACTATCAATTAAAAGTTTTTTATGCCTGCCAATGATCTCCAGCTCAGCTGGTTTGAGGTAGGGTGGGTTTTCCCTTAGGGGTTCCCATCCTGGGGGGAGGTCACAGGTTCGATTCATGCACACCACAAAAAAATTCCCCGTGACGATTTGAGCTTAGGCAAGGAGGACACCGGTGTGTGGATAGGGATTTGAACTTAGGACCAATAGGTTAGGGTTGTACAAGGATTTCCATTGATCTAAACCTTTCAAAAAAAAAAAGTTTTTTATGCCTATTGAACGCTAGTCAAGTTCATAACAAATGATGTTTCTTTTTATATTATTTTTTTGTGGACATTTAATGCTTCATCTACCAAGAAAACTAGTAACGTGCCGTGCCGTTATTCAATAACAATTTTATAATTTATCAACTATGATTAAATTATTATTTGAAAAATTAACTATAAATAGCTATGCTGAAATTTATAGGATACAGTTGCGAGCTACATATTCAGCAGTGGCGGATGTATAAAAAAAAATTCAGGGTCACACAAACAAAAAAATTAACGTACATAATGAAAAAAAAACAAATGATAGTCAACCCAATGAAATTTTAATAGCCCCAAGTTATTGAACAAAAAGTCATCGACCCAAACCCAATGAATTAACTTAAGATTTCTAATCCATATGACTAAGGCTTTTGTATTTTTTCTAATGTGACTATGTGTGTATATTTACTGTTTCCTTGTTGTTTTCCCAAGAACATCATTGGCCTTTTCTCATCATCTTGTTCTTCGTAACAACTAACAAACCTGCAACTTCTTTTTTTTTTTTTTTGAACGGCTCAAACCTGCAACTTCTCTATTCTACTTTCTATCTTTCTTCTACAACACAATTCCCAACCAAACCTTGGTAGTTTGTGGGGTGGCCTAATATAATCTAAGGGTGACTTAATACAAAAACGTAAAAAATAAATAAAAAAAGTCCAATTCACCGGAAAAAATTGAGGGGTTGCAACTTGCAAGGGCTACTCCTGCCACTACACTAGATCCGCCCCTGATATTTGGCAACGATTGTCACTTGACGCTATTCATATTTTTGTATTGTTTGTATCTGGTGCTAGAAAATAAATATGACTACAATATTGATTTTTTACGAGCGACAACATTGGTTTTGTTACAAACGACACCATTGGTTTTTTTAAACATCTTACGTAATGAACAAGTTTATAGTTTAAAAATTAAGCTTAGTTAATATTAACGTTAAATCATTATAAGGCCCATGTCTTTTTTAACTTTTTTAACGCAATAACTATATCCAGTTAGTTAATTTGATCCGACTTTACCTGACCTGATCCAAAAATTTTGACCCCGTACTATTATACGTCCAAGTATCGAAAAAAAATATCATAGGAAGAAATTTCTGGCTCCGCCACTTGATTGAGCATGGTTATTGTTGTTTAAAAAGACAATTCAAAACATTTCAGGCTACGAAATTTTATTCAGTTCATATTTGTTATTATCATAGCATATCAGTGAATAAGAAAAAGAAATTAATAATGTATCTTATCATAACCTAATTCAAAGGAAACATTTACAGAAAGACCTAATTTCATTTATTTATTTTTTTGAAATTTGAACTTCATTAAACATCACGGATCTCCAAGATGGAGAAAACCGCCCAAAAACAAATTACATCAAATCAAAAGAGAATTTACACAATTTTTTCCAATCAACGTTACCGTCTCTCGACCGACTCCTATACCAAAGATAATTCAACCCTTTTACATCGGACACTATTTGAGTGACATTAGCTTCGTGATTCCGAAATATCTTGTCGTTTCGAGCTTTCCAAATACGCCAACAAGTCAACACGAACAATCCATGCACGATCTCTTTCTTCTTGTCGTTAACTACCAACTGATTAGTAAAATTCTACACATCAGCGACCGAAAATAAGTACACCGGAGGCAATTTGCACCACGCCACTATACCACACCAAACTCCACACGCCAATCGACATGCCGAGAAAACATGATCCGTATTTTCGACTGCATCACCACAAAAAACACATAGACCGTCCCCTACCCTCATGTTCCTTCTTCTTAATGCGGACATCATAGGGATCCTATCTATATTCGCCCTCCACATAATAAGTTACATTTGCTCGGGAGCCACTTGCACCACTTAAACTCACCTTCTAAATCCCTCGAAACAACCCCTTTAAGCCATTCTCTAGTCGCTTTTACCGAATATTCTTTACTCGAACAACCGTTCCAAACCCATTCATCCTTCTTGTTGACTAATTGAATTTCTCCAAGCAACCTCCCCTACCTCAGCTTTCGAAGCCGGATACGATCTCAAATCCCAAGTCATGATCCGGTTGTTTTGTTGCATCTCCACTCTATCAGAAACATTGCACCATCTATTTTTATCCAGCCGAAATAAATTCGGAAAAAACATTCTTTAACTGTTCATTCGAAACCCAAGGATCAATCCAAAATTTCACTCGCTTCCCATCACCTATAACTCCCCGAATCATATTCACGAAAGTAACTCCTTGGATATTAACTCTATACCCAAGTCGAACCACTTTAGTCCACGTACTTGATATCACTCTACTCGAAGGAAACTCATTCCATCTCCTACTTGAAACATGGATAGCGTCAATCACTTTACGCCACAAAGCATCATTTTCTATTTGATACCTCCACAACCACTTCAAAAGAAGCACGTTATTGCTTATTTTATTTCCAACTTGTTAATCCCAAGTCCTCCTTCTCTTTTCGTCTTTGTCACCTTTTCCCACGATACCCAATGTACCTTATGGATCTCGTCATTTCCACCCCATAAAAAGCGTTTCATCAAAGACTCCAACTTATTCACCACTCCAACCGGAGCTTTGTAAAGCGAAAAATAATATAATGGAAGACTCTCTAATACCGACTTTATGAGCACTACTCGGCTTCCCATAGATAAAGTATTAGCCTTCCACCTCGACAACCGACTAGCGAACACCTTCACTACCGGATCCCAATTATTAATGCGATTCATATTAGCCCCCACTTGGATGCCCAAATACTTAAAAGGCATAACACCCGATCTACATCCCAAGATATTCGCCTCTAAAATAATTTCTTCTTGGTTCATTCCAACCCCAAAAATAATCGACTTATGAATATTTATTCCTCAAGCCTGAACACAAATGAAATATCCTTAACATTCTCCTAAGGGCCTTAAAATTAAATTGAGACCACTCTCCCATAACCATCGCATCATCCGCATAAAGAAGATGAGATACCACCAGTCCACCATTCGGAAGACGGACCCCATTAAAAGCACCAATATCACAAGCTTTTCTAATAATACTAGAGAACGCTTCCATAAGAATAACAAATAAAAATGGAGATATCGGGTCCCCTTGTCTTAAACCTTTTTCACAACTAAACTCAAAAGTTGGAGAGCCGTTCACCAATACCAAAGAACGAGCAGAAGCTAAAACCCCATGAATCCACCTACACCAAGTCTCGGGAAATTTCATTTGCCTCATCACCGATAATCAAAACTCCCAATGAACATTGTCATAAGCCTTTTCAAAATCTATCTTGAACAAAAATAAGTTTTTCCCCATATTCTTTGCCCATGATAAGATTTCACTAATAATTAATGGCCCATCAAGAATATACATGCCCGTTAAGAATGCGGATTGCGTCTCATGTGTAATATCTCTCATCACTAACCATAATCTATTAGCAAGCACTTTCGAGATAACCTTGCTCACCACTCCAATTAGATTTATAGGCCGATACTCCCCAAGTTTCACAGGATCACTAACTTTGGGTATTAATGTAATGAACGATGAACCAACTCCTTTACTAATGTAACCAGATTCGGAAAATTGCTCAAAGACTTTCATAAAATCACCCGCCATATGCACCCAATATTTTTTCACAAACCGAAAATTGAAACCGTCTGGGCCCGAGCTCTTATCACTTCCACAATCAAACACCGCATCTTTAATTTCATCCATTGAAAAAGGTCGAATCAAAGACGAAGCCGCACCCTCCGATAACTCCTTCAAACCATAACATTGTAGTGACGGCCTTTCCTTCATTTCTTCCACAAACTTTTTCTTGAAAAAACCAAACACTTCTTTCTTGATCAACGAAGGTTTTGTCACCCAACCTCCATTAATCGTCAACCCCGGAATATTGTTAGAGACTCTTCATTTATTAACCATCCCATGAAAAAAACTTGTATTCTCGTCTCCTTCCTTGGCCAATCGAACCTTCGCTTTTTGACGAAGATCTTTAACTTTGAATGTCTCTAACTCTCGAATCCTAACCTTCGCTTCGTCGTAAACCCACTGTTCTGCTTCTGACAGATCTCTTTCTTCTATAACACTGTCTAACTCCAAAACCTCCTGTAATAAATTCGTTTGTTCCTCTTTTTCTTTTAGTTCCATTGATTTCCTCCATTCTATAATAGCATTCTTGATAGCTCTTAGCTTATTATTATTATAAGACAAATCGGCCGGCCCATCTTCACAGAATTCGGAACATGTCTTTATCACAAGATCTTCGAAACCTTCCCAGTTGAAATCCTTCATTTTATTTAAGGAAGAAAATAACACTTGGTTTCTTTAAAATCAAATTTATACAGCTTAGACCAGGCTTCTCTCCCTCCCTCTCCTAATGGATCTGTGTCTGTATCATCCCCTTTCACAATGTCTCACAGATTACGCTCATGACTATCCTCCACGTCTGTCCCCCAAGCTTCCCTCCTCCCTTTCCTAATGGATATGCCACTCTCTCATCCCCTCACAATGTTCACGAATGACGCTAGTATTCACACACACAACCCCTCCTCTCAAACAAGATTGGGATTGTGACGATTAAAACAAGATTTGCATCACCTTGTATTTTCTTATGCGACAGTCCAATAAACATGTGTAACATAATCATTAGCACCATTCTCCTATCACAACACCCATCAACTGATGTCTCTCACTCTCTCTCTCTCTAATTTTATTAAAGCAAATAAATACATATTAATTAGATCATCATTGGATGGGCGTGAACCATTACACCATTTTTTTAATTAAAAATTGCTCTAATGACATAGCGTCGGCATGGAAACGCCTATAGCGAACCACTACTCACGGTCTTACACTAATGCTATCCCAACCGCTGAGACAACTTTATGCGACCAACACCAAAAATTACCATAATATCATCACCATGCTTAAAAAAGAGTGTGTATGATCACAGTGGGTTCCAAACAAATTTGGTTCACAACCCAACTAGATACCATAATATTACATCTAGATTCATGTACAAAAATAGGTACTGTGATTTGAGATTAAGCAAGTACAGATACATATACCCCCCATTAAAATAACATTCTACTTTATTTAACGCTAAATTATAATCCCAAACTATTTACAATCACCGAACCGAGTGTGTTCCTGAGTAGAAACAGCATACCCTTTTTGCAGATTTTGGGCACCTCATATGATGGGGAACATGTTATCATCATCTTCATCATCGTTCATGTCTAGATATTTGAATCCGAGGCTGCTAACATTCCCGTTAGGATCATGATACTTGAAGGATGGATTCACATAGCATTTCATCTCATGAAACAGATTCAAATTGTCCACCAGTTTGTGAAATACATTGCACCCACAACACTGCACTTGTACAGAAAACACATAATTAACAGCACACATAAACAACACATATATTATGCACTAGAGACGATAATTAAAACCATGGTTTAAAAAGGCTATCTGAGGCTCGCCTCGAGGCTTACGCCTCCGCTGAGTCTATGAAAAAACGCCTTAGAGGCTTAGCCTCATGGGGGTCAATTGAAACCTAAGCCTCGGCCTATCCGAGGCTTCCCGAGGCGGTGAGGCTGTGAGGCGAGGCAGTGAGGCTTAAGCCTCGCCACCTAAGTCAAATTTGGGTCTAGGTGGTGAAAATTGGTTCAAGTTGGGTCAAAAATTGTACTTGCCCCTCTACCTTGTTAACTTTTGGTATTTTTACATTTAACCCCCTCAATATTCACTAGTTTACATTTGATCTCTAAACTTAAGTTAAAGATTAAAATGCTATTAAAACTATTTTATGATGTTTGTTTCATTACTAAATTAGATTTTATAATATCCATGATGTTTTGTTTTATATTATATTGTATTTTTATGATATGTATATATATTGCTATTTTTAATAATGTTTTGAGGCTTACGCCTCGTGAGGCTAACGGACAACGCCTCGAGGCCCGTTTCAGCCTTTTTAAACCTTGATTAAAACAAGGGCAAGGTGTTCAGTAAGGTACTCATTCGTTGGTTTTATAAAATGAGCCAATGAGGTGGTAAATGTGCAGGTTATAGCGGAAGTAAACTGATATTTTTATTACAACTCAAGTTGATTGACCCACAAAACGCTTTTTTGTCCATTTTCTATATAATTAATGGGTAATTGGGTAGTATATGATTACAAACCTACAGTATGACCAAAATAATCCAATTTCCTTATTGAACGATCTAAAACTCACTCTTGGTTTTAAATTCACATCACGTATAGAACAACGATCTAAAGTCCACTTTTTGTGTTAAAACTTAAGACTACCATTTATTCTCAAACTTGGAATGCAAAGATCACATTGCGAACAACAGAAGCTCGCGTATCTCTTTGCATAGTGCCTCGTACATCATAAATTGCGTTCAAACGATAGCTCTCATAAATCATAATGACTAGCAGGTTGCATTTTTGTCATTTTCCCCGTTCACCGTTCATTTTTGTGAATCTCATCTTTAAAATTCTCTCATCAAGTGAATGGGGCCCACAATTACATCTTTATTCCTCAAACCACTCACTGCTATTTTAATTTTAAAAATCACTCAGATATGTATGCACTATGCAGTGCACAAAAGATTAAAACCTCCTAAGTTGCTTTACTAACTAGAAGTTCAAATAAAACAAGCCATTAGATAGCTGTGACAACATGTATAAAACAAGTCCGTGGGACAACCCAACCTTATTTGACCAACACTCAAGAACTAATTGCTATGACCTGAACCCATTTTGCTCCATTAACCAACCTGACCAGCGGCCAGCCTGCCCATATTGCTACAATGCCACCTCTATTCCTCAAGTTTAATGCAAAAGGTAAGATATTAAAGCATCTAACAAACTGTAAAGAAGCAGGAATACCTGAACAAAGACGGTGCCATCAGTATAAGCATGGGGATTAATAGCACGAGTTGTCCTTTGACCACACACATTACAAGTGAAAGCAACCCGCATACGACGTCTTGGAGATTTAGTGAAAAGAGACCATGGAAATGTGGAGATATTCTCAGTATTTGATTCATTATCCCCACTACCACCTGCAGGCACTGAAGGCCCTTCCATACCTGACCCTGTAGTCCAACCCCTTACATTTGCTGCACTCAACACTAATCCCATTGCATCATCCTGCAAGATTTTACCAAAACATACATCATATATGACTCAAATTAGTTTTGTTGCTACTAGTCATTTTCCTCCCTATGTTCTCATTTTTTTCAGACACCGAACATGTTTGGATATGTGATTACAAGCAAATTTAAGAAACTGAATCAGAAAACCAGAGCTTCAGATTATGGCTAGTTATGTAAGTTAACCCTAGTAGAATGCACACATCAGAAGGGCATAATGTGGTCTGTTGCGGCGCCGTATGCATGTGGCACCTTATGCAGTTGACCAGTATTTGAACAAACTGGACTGTCAACTGCGATGGGTCTAAAATTTTTTGGAACTGATTGAACAAACCCAACCCTCGATTAGACAATGGGTTCGAGCATTTGAACAATTAGACTGTCGATTGAACCAACATGACAATTGCCAAGAGATGATGACAATATCTTATATTTACGTGATTAGAACTTAACGACTTCAAATATTGTCTATAAATAATTTTTAGTAGCTTCTTAATAACAAACGCTTCACATACCGTGCACGCTTCACACATCGTGCATCAACTTTTGGGATCAAAACGCATCATTGGACCACACGCTTTTTTAAATGCCAAGAAGTTAACAATTATCTCAATAATCAGTTTTCTTAAAGCAATCCTTATGTACATGTTCGTATATGATTATTTTCACTACGAGATGTTTAAGTGTGATTGCTTCTCAAACCTTCTTTTCTGCTTATTGTATCTTAACTGAGACATAACTCACTTTGAGTGTTTACTGTTAAGGTTGCTTATTCCTAAAAACAATAAACAAATAATCCGTTTCGATAAGCAATCCCAAAATACCTGTATGCATAATCAGTTTTATTCTAAATTCATGGATAAAAACAGCAAATCATCCAAACACAATATTTAACCTAAAAGGCTAAAAAACAAAAAAAAAAAGCCATAAGCTTACATAACATCAAAACCATCCAAAACAATCAAATGAAACAAATCAGCAAACAATAAACCTAATAACAATTTATAGACAAATTGCAAGTGAGATGATAAACAAATACCTTGGAGAAGGTTCGGTAGGTAGAAATGGGGACAATACTCGTGGCATCATTGGAATGATCCGATCGCATATCAGATTCATTTCCATCACCTAAACCATCAAATAAAAACAATCAATTAGCATAATAATAATAATAATAATAATAATAATAATAATAATAATAATAATAATAATAATAATAAAGTAATGAATGAACAATTAACGAACTATATAAATAAAAAAACAGATTACTCTTGGATGAAACTGGGAAGCGAATAAGGCGTTTTGCAACGGGGTGTTTGAATCTCTGAGAAAAAGCTTTGATCGATGGAGGGGTTGATGATGATGATGAGGATACGATTGTTGCAGATGACGCTAGGGTTTCCATGATCGTCAAGGGAAGGTCTGTGGAGGGTTCTAGAATGTGAAGGTTGTGTTGATGGTGTTGTCGACTTGGAGAAGAAGAAAATAAGAATTGAAAATTGGGGAAAATAAAAACTGGGGGTCATGTATGAATGGCGGTTAGCTTTTCAGTTTTATGACCAGTCATTACATTGGCTAATTCTTTTTTGGGTTAATAGCCAAAGCACTCCTTATGGTTTAGTGGGTTTTCCTCATCCAGTCCAAATTCAAAACAGTTGCTTGAACAGCCCTTTAGTTGAAATATGTTAATACAGTCAAATTACTTAACGGAGTTAACTCAACCTCGTTAAGTCAGGGGCAAAATCATCAAGTCACCTATAATATTTTAACTAGACTGTTTGTTCTTCTTATTTAACCCTAATTTTTCACCTTTATCGTCATTTACATCTCCCTGATTTTCCTTCCACCTCTAATTCTCTTCTTTTTCTTCCTCTGATTCTCTTCTTCTCGACTTTAATCATGGAGGAGGGATGGCGTGTGAGGAACGATGGAAAGGAATTTGATCCTCACTCAGAATATGGTCAGTAGTTCTCTTTCGATGCATGTGTTAATAACTGAAACTATTGTCACTGAAATTCCATGTTAACTGTATTCTTTATGACACTGCAGGTTTAAGCAAAGAGTAGTTTTCGGTTAAGCTTTTATCATCGTGGTGAGTTTAGTGACCCTGAACTAGCTATGATGTATCTAGACACCAAGGTGAACTACATTGATCATCTGAACTCGTATTGTTTTGTTGTGGTAATTTTGTATGACATTTTGCTTGAACTGGGATACTTAGAGAGTGATGAAGTTAGGTTTTTTTATAGGCTGCCAGGACACATCCTAGATACAGGATTAAGACCAATCTTATTTGATGCACAAGTGCTAGAAGTAAACAAACTAGTTGAGAATGAGAAGCTAATTGAGATATGTGTTGAACATATTGACCCGGACTATCAAAGTTTAAAACACAGAAAGCTAGGTGAAGATGTTCAGGGTAATAAGTCTGATGAGGATGAATTCTCATATCAGACAGATTTGGATATGTGGGAATGTAGTGATAGTAAAGATAGTGTTTATTGTAACGACCCTGGCGTCGGTGCCGGGTCGTCGGGTCGGGTTTCAGAGCTACGCAGCGGATTCAGATCATAACAGTCTTTACTCTTTCAGGATCCACGTCATCATATCTGTTGGGTTACCTGAACACATGCCAAAAATAGTTTCTGTCAACATAAAGTTGGTGAGGTCGTGTATTTTATAAAGCGAATGGCCAGTTCGTTTATTGATAAATCTTTTATAACATTCTTTTATATAAAACATTCTTTTAAATAAACATGCTTTACAGTTATATTTCTGGAGGGGAAGACATATTCTATTATACCAATTCTATTATATGTCAATTCTAATATACTATTCCGATTATATTCTATTAGTTGTCATTCCTATCGATGGTACCACTCTGCTTGTGGTAAATATAATTATTCCTACCCTCTACTCGGATAAGACTGGTTCTTGTCCTCTACTTGGACAAGAAAGGAAATGGCGATATACCGGTCAGTACTGTCCTTGTCGTTTCTATTATCCCCTTTTTATATTCTATTATTTCTTATAATCTTTCTATTGTGTAAAGCAATTCTAGGTTTTCTAATAAATGACATGTATTCCCCCGAAAACGCTTAATAAAACAGTAAAAGTGGGGAGTTCACGATACTCACAGGTTTGCGTTATATCTTCTGCTTAGTCTTCCTATTATAATTATATGTCATATATATATATATATGGATACGTTTTACGCGTGGGACTTGTTAGATTGTAATACTTAGGATATATATCATATATACAATTTATACATATAGAATTCGGTATATATTAGATAGTCCTAAACCCGGGGTTTATTATTGACACGACACGGACATCCTAAATCTAGCTGGCCATTACAGCTTGGCACTCGTAGCTAGTAGGGGTGAGCAAAATTAACCATAACCGACATAACCGAACCATAACCGACATAACCGAATCGATTTTAACCGATAACCAACATAACCAATGGTTATGGTTATGAAATTTCTGTAACCGACCGAGCGGTTATGGTTATGGTTATGAAGCTTTGGTTAACCGATATAACCGAACCGAACCGAACTTCTATTGTTAAGTTTATGTAATAGATTTATGTTCTATATTAACTATATAGAGGTTTTTTTACTATAATAAAAGTATTTTATTAACAAAATGATATTGATGTAGTATTCTTTTTTTTATGATGAATTAAACTTGTAACCAAGGGGTTAACTATGTTTTTGTTAATATCTTATTAAAAAGGATCCCACATTGGTACTTTAACTAGAAAGTGTAGTCTTGATTAACTTATAAATAATAACCCAAGCTAAGTCTATCATTGTAGGTTCTGAGTTTTTAAGACCCATGGGCTATTAATTTTATAATTTAGCCGAAAGTTAGCTTTGGTTGATTTTTTTGGTTAATAACCGAAATAACCATAACCGAACCATAACCGAATCCATAACCGATTAACCATAACCGAAGTTTGGTTATGGTTATGGTTACGAAAATCCCATAACCGAAATAGCGGTTATGGTTATGGTTAATGGTAAAAACCGACTCAAACCGACCCATGCACACCCCTAGTAGCTAATAAAGCTGGCCATTACAGCTTGGCACACGAACCTAAAGAACTCTAGACACGAACTTACCCGGATGATGGTTCGGCAGAGCATATTATTATTAACCCGAGTCTAGTATATCGTTTTATATATCGAATCGTATATATATAAACATATATATTTTATATATGTTTATTATTCTCTTATTATTATTATCAAGTCCGTACGTTCCCGTATTATATATATATATATATATTCGTATAATTCTAATAATATTCCTCGTCTAGCTATTGGACCGGGTTCTATTCCGGGTGTTGACCGAGTCACTGAGTTGACTTGGTAACGACTCGTATCCTCCAACTTGATTATCGGTACCTCGCAAATACCATAACCCGTAAGTTAATATCGGTTTATAATATTATATCACCAATTAACTAATAGGATATAAATATTATCGGATAAGTAACCCATCTCACCGGATTATTGTTGGAACGTGACCGGAGACTAACCGGAAGTTGTGTCAAACCGGGTATCGGACCCGTCTTCCGTATTTGGTACCCTATAACAATAATCACAAGATTATAATTAATAATCCAAAGATAATTGTAGCCTTTATACCAAATAACATAGTTTGGAAATAAGATCAGAGCTATGTCAAGATATAACCGGACCCTCGCCGAAGGGTGACCGGAAACAGATCAGAAATGGTGTCGAATACGGTTCGGAGCCTGCTCGGGAGTTAACCAGAATCAGAAGATTAGGTTCGCTCGGTGGTTATAATGGGTTCACGACAGTCACCATAAACCGGTGACTGTCCGATTTGATAATAGAGGAGTGGTTTATCAATAACCGATTGGAGACAGACGATTATCGGATCTTGGTGGTTACTGGTTATGGCTTCGGGTTCAATACCACACACATCGATGTGTGTGTGGGTTATAATATTATCAGTTGGTTCATCGATACAAATCAGAACAGGAGGTTATGGTTACAGGTTCAAGGGTGGTTCCTCCTGATAGTCACCGGAACAGAAGGGAACAAGGGCTACAAAGGACTTACGACGGTCGACGGTCACCACAACCTGGTGACCCTCCGGTTATAATAGCGAAGAGAAGGAGGGGTTATGGTGTTGGGTTCGAATCAGAAGAATAGAGTCACGGGACCTGGAACAGAAGAGGAGAAGGGTTGTGGTGCTTACCGGAGAGGATAAGACGGCGGCGGCCGGCGGCGGTGACCGGAGGCAGCAGCGGAGGCAGCAGCGGCCGCCATGGCTGTCCGGTGACCCTGCAGCTCTTGTCGACTAAAGACACAAGTGTGTGTGTGAGGTTTGTCTGCAAAGAAGAAAGGAGCAAGGGTGGAGGGTTTTTATACTCAAACCCAATTTAGGGGTGTTTGGAAACGGCGATAAGAGCAGGATAAGGCTGGAATAAGGGTGTTTGATTACGGGTTTAATACCATATTGGGTTATTATAATAATAAACTGAATTTATTATTATTTTAATAACGGGTGGTCGGGTACGACCCGACCCGTTAACTAGACCCGTAACACTTCGGGGTGTTACATTTATAGTCCTAATAAGGATGAGGACATTCAATCATCTGGTAGTGAGGATAGAGCTCATGCAAACACTACCAAGAAAAAGAAAAACAGGGAAAGTGAGGTTTCAATCAGCTGGTAGGTGATGATGATGATGATGATGATGATGATGATGACGACGGTTCCGACTTCATTATAGATAAGGACAATGAAGTAGAGGATTATGAGGTTGATATGAAAAACTTTAAGGCTGCAGTAGACCCTGAAGTTACTGATGATGAGGAAACAGGGGATCAAATGGATGATGAGATTGAAGTAGATTTAGATGACTTTGACAGTTTGAGTGACGAGGATAAGCCTGGGTTGCATAAGTCAGTTCAAGAAGAACAGGAAACATAAGAGTAGAAGCAAATCAAAAAATGATAATTGTACATTTTATCTAGGTTAAACGTTTACTTCTAGACCTAATATGAAGAAGTTGGTCAAGGATTTGGCTCTGGAAAGCAGGAGGCAGCAAGGGTTGTTACGAATGATAAGTCTAGGTTTCGGGTTGTTTGCCATGGTGTTAATCCACAACTTGGTGGTAGTTGTGACATTAATGCAGAAAACTCAATGTTGGGGGTATTTCTGGAAAACCACCCAAAATAGTTAAAAAAAAAGAAAAAAAAGACATTTTAATACAGGTGGATCCAAGTACCAAGTTTCATGCTTTGCTATTGTGATACCCTGCAACTTCAGGTTAACACTCTAACTGAACTCTAGTTAAGAAGGTCTTTCTATATATCTTCACTGATCAAAAGAGCTTCTAACACATATTCGATCAGAAGGACTTGAATATGCGACAGCGTCATTGGGTTGAACTCTTGAACGATTATGACTGTGCCATTAAATATCATCCAGGTAAAGCTAACGTAGTAGCGGATGCCCTCAGTCGTAAGGAGTCGAAACTCAAGCGGGTTCGAGCCTGCAGCTCACTATTCATTCTAATCTTCCTACTATTTCGTGAAGCTCAGGTTGAAGCTTTGAAGGAAGAGAACGTAAAACTAGAAACCTTCCATAGTGTTGATAATAACGTGGAACTAAAATCGGATGGGCTTCAATACTTCATGAATCAAGTCAGTATTCGACTTTTTGGGGATCTCAAACAACTTGTGCTCGATGAAGCTCACACCTCTCGTTACACGGTCCATCCTGGTTTTGATAAGATGTACCAAGATCTCAAAACACTCTACTGGCGGCCAAACATGAAAGCTGAAATAACAACTTATGTTAGTAAGTGCTTGACCTGTGCCAAGGTTATGATTGAATATCAAAAACCTCCGGGCATGCTTCAGCAACCAGCAATCCCCATGTGGAAATAGGATGAGATTTCAATGGACTTTATTATCAAAATTCCTAAAATACCCAGTGGGCGTGACACCATTTGGGTCATTGTTGATCGTTTGACCAAATCCACACATTCCTTGGCAATTAAGGAGACGAATAAGTTGGACCATCTGGCTGCTATTTACATTAAAGAAATTGTTTCTAGGCATGGGGTGCCTACTTCGATTATATCAGATCGTGATGCGTGATTTACTTCCCGTTTTTGGATCACTCTCCATGAGTCTTTGGGAACTCACTTAGATATGACCACAGCTTACCACCCTCAGACTGATGGTCAGAGTGAACGCATTATTCAAACCTTGGAAGATCTACTAGGAGCTTGTGTTGTAGATTTTGGTAAGGGTTGGAAGAAACATTTGCCCTTGGTGGAATTCTCATACAACAACAGCTATCACACTTCTATTCAGTGTTGTAACACCCCGACCGATGGCGGAAACATCGAGGTGTTACGTAGTGATGATTGTATAACAACACATGGTATAAAAGATTCCACATCATTTTATTTATTTCAAAGTCTGGTACATACAATTACAAATTGGGTAAGATAAAACAATTTCTAATTATTTTATAAGGCTTCATGCATCCTATGTAATCCAAAAGCATGTAAATCCTCCATGTGATAATGAACCCTGAAACATGTTAATTTGGAAAAAATGGGGGGGTCAACTATAAATAGTTGGTGAGAATACATAGGTTTTGTCATGGCATAAAAACATAGTTTGTATAGAAATTAACAAGTTAGTGATGTATCTAGGACAGCTTGTGAGAAAAAAACCTACTGGGAACTGAGTTTGCATACCAACCATGCGACTAAAATGAATCTCATGAATCTTTGTATCAATGAATCTCATGTATCAATGAATATCATGAATCTTTGCATCAATGAATCTCAAATAGCATGTTCACCATAGTTAAGTTCAAGACAAGTGCACAAAGATAACAAACAACACTTCATGTAATTGCTATTGAATCAAGAAAAGATTTGAACATGTTTCACCCTAAAATTGTAAAATAGTAAAAAGGGGCTATATAAACTCACCTTGATCGCTAGTCTTGAATACACTAAAACGATGCGAAGTAAAATAGGCAAGATGTAACACCCGCCAATGTTTCTTATAAAGTTTAGAGAGAATTACACAGATTGTCCTTTAGTTTTACCAAAAATTGCATGTTTTGCCCTTTTATTTTATTTTTCACTCCCTGTGTCCTTTGTTTTGTGCACTTGTTACACCCTATGTCCTTTAGGCTAACGTCCGTTAAAAAAGTCAGTTAAGTTGGTCATGTGCCCCTCACGTGAGGGGCAATCCTGTCTTTTCACCCTCGTGTATAAAGGACATAAGGTGTAACAATATTTATTTCTTTTCCCCTCAATATTTTTATCTTCTTCCCCAACCCACCCAACCACCCACCACCACCATCACCACCATCTGCAACACCTGCAACACCACCACCATCTCCACCACCACCACCACCACCACCTGCAACACCACCACCACCATCTCCACCGCCACCCTCCCTCTCCTCACCATCTCCTCTCTCCTCCACAATAAATTCAAATAACATATAACAAATCAGAAGCTAATAAAACCTTTCCCTGATAAAACCTTTCCCTGTTGCTTAGACTCTAAATCGGAACCCTATTTGATAACCCAAACCACCGCCGCCGTCTTCCTCATTGAGCTCTGCCATGAGCAGATCTATAAAAGGTTTTTAGGGTTTTCAAATTGGGGCTTTTTCACAACTGTTGTTTCGATGTCTGATCTTCCCTAACGTCAGGATTTCCGCTTGAAAACTGTTTTCAATCGTGTCCCCTTCTCGATTTGAAGCAAACTTTTTGACAGCAATGGTCTGTTTCGTCGTCTGCAGTGGTTTGGTTTTGTGCAGAGCCTTTTTTCATGAAGTATAAGATGATTACGATAAGAATGAGAGAAACTCCTCCGACGACGGTTGCAATTATGGTGACGAGTTTGCCTCTAGACGCAGAGGCGTTGTTTGAAGAAGGTGTTGTCGGGTTAGAGTCTGAAGATCCGTCACGGCCGGAGCTATCGCCGGAGCTATCGCCGGAGCTATCGCCGGAAGAGGAGTAGAGAGGGAGAGTGTGTGTTTGTGTCTGGTGTGTGTGTGTTTTAGAGAGAGAGAGGTGAGAGATAAAGTGTTATTATTATTATTATTATTATTATTATTATTATTATTGTTACACATATTGTCCTTTTGAGGGTGAAAAGACAGGTTTGCCCCTCACATGAGTGGCACATGACCAACTTAACGTTCGTTTTTAACGGCAGTTAGCCTAAAGGACATAGGGTGTAACAAGTGCACAAAACAAAGGACACAGGGAGTGAAAAATAAAATAAAAGGGCAAAACATGCAATTTTTGGTAAAACTAAAGGACAATCTGTGTAATTCTCATAGCCATTTTATACTTTAATCCATCAGGAACTTTGATATGTTCCTATTCATCTCAGGTTACTTTAATATGTTTACATAGCATTATATTGGAAGTTCGGAGGGTGGAGTCAGATATCAGTTTTATGGAGGGCATATCTGTTTTAGTAAAGGAGGCCCGTGGTGGGTTTACGGATTTATTGCAGTAGATATCAAACCCCTTGCCTATAGAACAATTTGAGTTGATGCCAATTCCAAATGGATTGGGAACAATCAAGTCCCCACATCGGCTATCGCATCATTGCTTTGCTAAGTTGGTTGAGTTAACGAGGTTGTAGGTTTCAATATTAGATGTTGTACTTGTAAACCCAAATGTTAGAAATACCGTCCAAATTAGAACAAGGAATTTCATGGCTTTTGTGGGATATTTGAGGCAGGGGTACTTGGTCTAACTTCAACTTTATATATTAGACACCACACCCTAAGACTATGTCTTGTGGCACGTGAGTGAGAAATCGATCAACGTGGCTCGTGAATACCACAACATACCCACGCGAAACTTCCCGCGACCGAGCACACGCTACCTAACTCTCGTGGGCTAGCGTGACAAATGTGATTGATGGTGATAGTCGTTGGCCAATGGCTGTTAAAAAAACATTTCAAAACTCGAAGTAAAATAGCAGTACGGTTCGAGTTAAGGTATGTTTTGGAAGCGATGGTTCATTTAAGGTGTCTTGGTGTTATGTGTAGAGGGGACAAAAGGAACTTGATGATGGTTTGGGTTGTTGAGCCGAAAAACAAAGAAAAGGAAAGGGGAGGAAGGGGCGGCGAGTGGTGGTGATGTGGTGGTGGTTATTTTGGGTTATGAAGCTTTATTGTTCCAAATGTTGATGGATTGTTTAACCAATTTTAGATAGATATAATACGTAGATTTGGTGGTTTAATAAAGAAGGAACAAGACATATGTTTAATTATCACACCACGCCAATGGCGGAAACACGTGGCGCAACGCTCAAAAGCATATCAAAGTCAAGATTACACAAACTATATTTAATTAGAAAAGATCAATTTATTAAGATGTCGAAAAGGAGTACCTTGTTTCAAAAATTACATAAAACAACAAACAATAAGTTTCAATATGGGGTTTTTCCGTTTATGTCCCAACCCGATGGTAACAATAGATGAAACCCCCAACCAGTGTCTGACATCCCAAATTCCACCGTACTAGCCTCATATCTCTGCAGCAATTAGTTACCTGAAAGATATGTTTAAAAAGACGTCAGTATATAAAATATTGGTGAGTTCACAGGTTTTAATTTAATAATAACAAAACATTTTAATAACAACATGTGCAGAACAAACCAAAGCAATGACTTTTGTAGAGAGTAGCTAACTCCTACAAACTATGACGAGCAATCCCTTGAGCCCATAACCAAACCAAGACTAATAATAATGCCCCGCGAGCAGAAGTTGTTTCTCGGTAAATAACAACTTAGTTCAGAATACGTGCACCCCAGGCATACACAGTTGCATAATCGACGCTATCGTTAAGGGGTGGGCCTTGTCAGGCACCAATAGCGCTATCCAAATATTCCTTCGGTTCTCGATTTCAACACACACAAAACACACGAGTAAATGGTTACAATAGCGAGGATTCACCCCGAGTGGTGTATAAACAACAAAACCCAAGTACACATCATGCCACTTATCACGTTTTAACTTTTGAAAACATTTTGTCATGTAAAACATTTGACATTTAAAACATTTGACAAAACATATCTTTCCCCCAAACAAAAACAGTAAAAAGGGGCCGTGAAACTCACCTTGATTTCCTTGCTTAGCTAGAAAACAAAGCCCGAAGCTTTGACCGGCTTCCTCGTGTCAAATTACCAATGAAGGACACCTTAAGAATCTATCATATATACGCCTAGCTTATTTTTCAGTTATAAGATAGTTTATTCAACTATCTAGACTCGTGTGTACGAACCCGAGTCTTTAAGTGTTTTAACTCAACGAACCGATCATGACTTATCATAATTCATGTGTTCACATACGACATAGTACCCAAGTCGCGCACCTGTTACTATTCGTGTGTAAACCATGTTGGACTACTACTATGAAACGTATAAGTCATCCCGAGTCATAGCTCGTCCCGTAATCGGATAAATGTATTTGCCTTGTACATTTATTTTTGAAAAAAAATATACTTTGAGGAAACATAATTGTAGCTATTAAAATAGATTAAAAACAATTGTTACATCTTTTTTCCGAATCCGAGTATCTTCCAAATCTCAAGACTTTGCTTTTTATAAAAAAGGTTTTCCAAATAAAACCGAACCTTTATACATCTTTTAATCCGAAGAACAAACATATTTTAGTTACCGAGTAACCTTTAAAAACTCGTCATACTTGCCGCTTGGTAACAAAAGACTATATATTTGTTTGAAATATTGCCTGGAATAGACTATTATCGTTACAAATAATCTTTGTCAAAAACATCGCGATTTTGTATAAAACTACATTTGTCAAACACTTCAAAAGTTATTTATAAGAACGCACGACAATATCATACTTGTCGCGCTTCGGATTTTATAAAAATTTCGGCAGAGTTTCCCCTGTTTTCGTATAAACCCGAACCGAACCCAGATCTCGAGCCAAACCAGATCTGAACTTGACTGAGTTGACTCGATTTGACCGAGACCGAACACGAACCAAAAATCTAACCCCATTAACCAGATCCGCCAATGACCCGAGCGAGATCCGGACCACCAATGCTAACCCGGATCAGATCTGACATGAAACCACCATCTACACCGTCGTATGTAACCACCCACAACAACCACCTAACTTCACTCAACCATGGGCCACACTCGGACCACCACTAAACCTTCACCAGCTCGACAACCACCTAAAACCATCAAACAACCACCATAACCTTCGGATCTGGTGAAACGAGCCAACTACACGACCCATTCGAGCTTATTCATCATGAGACCAATCCTGGCCGATATCTCCGTGCCACTGGAGTATCTAGAATTTGGCCCATTACAATTTCTATGCTTATCAACACCCCCTCAAAGTACAACTCTCAGTGAGGTCCTATGACCGATTCGAAGTTCCTAAGGCTAGCGCCTCGTTAGTACAACTTCTCGATCGGTTTCGCAACTCATTCAAGCAACCCTAAATCTACAAGATTTATTGGCCATCTCTCGAACAACTCAAACCAGATTATGTGTCTATCTCCGTCTGTCATTCAACATACTAGAGATGTACACGTATGCCCTCCAAGGGCTTTGAGCAGTACATCCCGAATGCTGGGGTGATAATTCCTATCACATAGGAAATTCTGGCGATGAAGCACACGAATATGATTTGCCACAGACATTAATCGTATCACACGGGACACTTCTGTCAAGGACAGTCAATTTGTTCGTTCGAGAATGATAAGCCATACTCATTTCAAATTGAGTATCGCAGACTTGTGTTCAAGGTTCGGCGAACCCTGAGGTAGGATGACTACTGAAATCCGATATTATAAAAATTGGCCTCTAGTGTCTAGCCATGACCCTCCAAAAGTGTATGTGGCAATCCATATGCCTCATGTTGTAACTACAAATGAGTAAGGGGGTGAGAGGGTTCCATACGACAATCAGTCATTACTCACATCACATCACATCACAGCAACAGGACGCCTCAAGCGACATGATAACTTTATTCGCTCATCCTGTAACTCACTAAATGGGTGATCTTACCAGATCGCAGAACGATCGACATTCTTGAGGGCACTCACGGTTGTTTGTAGTAGCGGATGGTATTCCTGTGTCCTCACACGAACTGGAATCCACTATGTGCTAACTTACAACCTTTCGCATGAGCGTTTGTTGTTAATGATACTAGGGTGTCTAGTATGGACTGATGGAGGTCGAAAGCTTTAGTGTCACTTTCACCTCTCAGGTCCCCACATAGTAAACAGTGTGTATCCGACACACGGGTCGTACAATTCCACAATCCGCGAGAATTAAAAGTCGACTTAAACGAAACTGACGAGAGGCCTATGTTACCCCATCACATTGGTCAACACGGGAATGATGTATATGAATCATCATGATATGGTTGGCGCAATAAACAGGGGACATGGTTACGACAGCATCTCGACCCGCTGGTCTCCACCGAAACAGTATACAGAGCACCGGTAGCTACCCAAAACAAAGGTATCCAGTACTTGTCCTGTTATATGTGCCTCACGGGCAATGGTGTCCTATTAGTATTAGCAACCTAGTAAGTCAATTCTAAATAATACAGGCCACTTGCCCTCGAATTGACTATCAGATCCTATGTAGAGATCTGAGTGAAAGGAGTCCTGAAACCAGAACCCTCACTCGCCGAAGGTTCCATACTTTCGGAATCTTTCGAGGTAAAAGGTGAAATTGAGTCGTAGATGAATGCATTTGGCATAGCTTTCACGCTTGGGGCTTGACAGCTTCATGCGCCAAAGTCGTTATCAAAACAAACGACCGAGATCGCACCACAAGCAATACTCTGGAGCCTTTCCATAAGGCATCCCATTCGACGACTCCGGTAGTCACACATATGGGTGCAATACGTACGTACGGACTGACTTGGTAGTTCACGTTACTATGGTGTCTCCAACAATGTCTGTCAAAGACAGGGGATTTTGCTATAGCGCGAGCAATACTACTAAAGGATAACTAGGAACACCAGTATCGACCCAGTGTCGAAATGGTTCCGCTATCCTAAGAACAGAAGCATCAACGCCGAGACAAGATGGACCTACCATTTCCAGGAATAACTACCTCAATCGAAGGGCTGAGTCGATCAATCATCTCAACACGGTAGGGTAGCACCCTTATAGAATAGACGAGGTTATGTGCCCTTCAGGATTCAGGGTTTCATATTACCCCAGAAACCTGTACCAGGGACTCCACCAATGCATACGCTACGGGTGGGTCCACAATTGTATTTCCATAATCATCCGCACAACACGTCGGCATGTATGACGTCAAACGAACCCCAGTGGGATAAGCAGTAAATGAGTTGAGTCTTTCAACTCTTGCTAGTCCCAAAGGTATGGGTCATAATATTGCTCACAATCACTCGATACCTTCGGGGTTCGAGACGCATTCGAAATCCCTTATCAAAAAGACGAGCCTCGCGCCGTCATGTGTGGATCATGGGATTTCTTTCCGACATGATTTGAGTGTGGTTAGTCGACCAAAATGCGCGTAAAAGGTTAAGGTTGGACATGGCGTCAATGATGCCTTAGATTTTGAAGAGGTAATGCTCACGAAATGCGCGAGCATATAAAGCGGTCGACACATGATTCGGTCAATTACTCAAAGGACCACGAGATTCGGACTTTAGAGAGATACACGTGCTAACACTAAGACTAGAGTGTCTTAGTATGACTACCAGAAAGTCCATTAGACACCCAAAATCCCACATTATCGATGTCGACACTACTCAATCAATCCGCAGAACAACGACAGCAACGAGGGGTTTGGGTGGTGTCTCCATCCCGAGGGAACCCAGAGTGAATTAGACGACAAATAACCACATCATCAAGTCAATCCAACAGTTGTAGCAATACGTCCACGACGCATCACGACAGCAGGGACAACATGGCAATAACAGTAACACGTCCGCGAAACACATCAACGAGGGAATGCCGCATCAGAAGCAGCACAACCACAGACATGTATCATCGACAGCGCAAAGCAACCACATGGATACGCAGTCAGCAAAACTGTGCAACTACAAGGATGCACAATCGCTAGGGGTATCCCAACGACATGAACTCGCAACAACAATGATGATACACAACCTAGCGAGTCCACCATACATAGCTATAAGAAGCTCCATTACGGTGACAATTTTATAAATTATATTATTTATACAAATACATATGTATAGTCCAACAATTAGTCCAACAACAACGCAAGTCACGACTAATATACAAGTATTATCGTACAATACTTTTCGTTAATATTTTTATCGGTTCGTTTTCGCGAGTTAAAACTATTTTTGGTCGTATTGTTATGCTTATAAATATATCTTTATAAATATCAACAAAATAAGACGAACATAATTATACCGATACTACGCGCGCGTCTCGATCTACGAGTTAACCGGTGCTGAATCGTTGACCACGTTTGATCGGGTTTGACCGAATTGACCAGAGTTAACCGCGTGTTGACCGGTCACGAACTAGCCAGATCTGACCCGTACCAGACGGATCTAACCCGAACCGAACCCAGATCTCGAGCTAAACCAGATCTGAACTTAACTAAGTTGACTCGGTTTGACCGAGACCGAACACGAACCAAAAATCTAACCCCATTAACCAGATCCGCCAATGACCCGAACGAGATCCGGACCACCAAAGCCAACCCGGATCAGATCTGACCTGAAACCACCATCTACACCGTCGTCTGCAACCACCCACAACCACCACCTAACTTCACTCAACCATGGGCCACACTCAGACCACCACTAAACCTTCACCAGCTCGACAACCACCTGAAACCATCAAACAACCACCACAACCTTCGGATCTGGCGAAACGAGCCAACTACACGACCCATTCGAGCTCCAAAACCACCGCACCACCACCCCAACAACCGGACACCACCTCCATCAACCATAACCACAATCTTCGGCCACCATACAACAGCACCCGAACCGAGATCTGTAACTACAACCACCACCATCGACTGAAACCACCACCAGACCCGTACCCTACCACTGGGACACCATAGTCATCATCCACCATAACCTGACCACCCCTGACGCCTCATCCACTGATAACCACCACTAAAACCTAACCATCCACCATCGGCCAATTCAAACCCCTTTTGGGCCTGTACTCGACGTTTACACAGCGACGCCACCACCATGAACGGTGGTGGTCGGCCGCCCGTTTGTTTCCGAGGGAGAGAGAGAGAGATACGGGGATAGATGGTAGAGAGAGGGAGAGTTTCGGATGAGAAAGTAGAGAGAAAGAGTAGAGAGAGAGACGGGTTTGGCTGCACAAAATGGGGACGAAGAAGAGATAAGGTTGTTTTTATACCTAGGGTTAGAGTTAGGTGGGTATGTACTGCGTATCGAACCCGTATTAACGTATCGTGTCTCAGTTTTATTTCGGTTTGGAAACATATCATAAAAACTATTTGGTTGTGTTCGTAATTAAAAACACAACTAAACCGAGCAATTTAGTTATTACTTTCGTCGCCCGACGTGTGCTTTCGAAGCACGCGTTTAAATCGCGTTAACTAAATCGATCGCTGCTTCCGTCGTTTAAACAATCCGTTTCCTTTCGAAACTTAACAAATGATATTATTTATAATAAATAATTATTCCGAAAGCGCGATTACGATTAAAACAATGCATTTCGACGTCCGATTCCCACGTCGGTTCCTCTCCGCGTTCTCCAAAACGATGCGTTTTTTACCGTTTTTCGCGTTGATTTCACATCTGATCACGTCAATAGTATATACGCGTTGTATTTACATAGAATAATCTTATGTTAGTCCAGTTTGACGGATTCTTACTGATGTCAGTTCGTTAACGTTAATAACGCGAAGTCTTCCTTTAAAGGCATCAAGGCTTCTACGAACTTCGAGAAGGACATCGTAGGACTTATAACGACTAAATTAAACGTAATTAACCTTAATCCATGTTAATTACTTCGAAAACATGATTAGAATCACGTTAATCGTTGTACGGAATTTGCCGGTTGTCACATTAATATTCAAAATGATGAGATTGTTCCAATGCTATTATGATTGTATTTTACACATGTATGCACTCTTACATATACATATATACCATCGCATATATATACACATTTAAAATAATATGTATCTCTTGGTGGGATCATAGTATTCCTATGTGTACAAATTTTATATTCCTAGATATATTCGTATTAGACCTTAAACGTATGAATAAATGTACGTATGGTTTTGTTGTAAAAGAGGAGGAAAGGTCATGTGATTTTTAAACTCGCATCACCAATTATGGGCAAATCGGATATTCGTACCATATCGTGTGCTCAATTGCACCAGTGTGGGTCTTGCTAGACTTTCTCGGGGGACTTATGCATTCAAAATAATGTCTAAATGTGTACTAAATTAAATGTTGAATAGAAAGTGTACGGATTTTGACCTGGTAAATCGGCGGGTGTCACATGTTCAAGCAATTATTTTGATTTTGGGCTGGATTGACAAAACCCAACAAACCAGGGACTGTTTTGGCTATTAACTCTTGTTTTTTATTGATTTTTTTCTTCGGAGAAAATTGTTCGAATAGTTCATACGGTTTGATCAACTTTCATATTTAGTGTCATCTTTTTAAAATTAAAGATAATGCAAAAAGGACCTTAACGTAAAAAACGTGAGAAGTAATCTCAGTCATGAGATTAGGTTAATTAAACAGTGCCAAGATTGTAATTCTGTTGCGCCATTGAAGTTTTCGAAAAACATGGGAAGGATATGTTAGTCCATTGTAAAAATTAATTCAAAAATAATTAGAATTATAGCGCCCAATTTATAACACAATTGCTAAAAAACCGTCTAACACTGCCCTCCCATTAACTGCCAAGGGTTTTCTGAATGAGAGTGACCTTTGAGAGATGTCGTTACAGAAGAAAATAGAGATTTTTTTAATGGAGACGACGAAGAATACAAGTAATATTTAGCCTATAATTTCATCTAATTACGTAGTTTGTATATTTTGATTAGAAACAAACTTGTATGAAATGAACCGTAATCTATTGCACAGGATTGAATGCACATGAAAGAAGATCGAAGGAAAACACGCATTGTTTTAAACAAAAAGTAGAGCATGTTACTAGAACCAGTCATACAAGTGTGTATACAAAATCACGCAAATGCTAACCCAAAAGAATAAAAAACGAAAACTCATGCAAATTCATTTTGAAAAATCAAGAAAGTTCATTTTGAACAATCATGCAAATTCCTTTTGAAAACAATCACGCAAGTTCATGTTGACAATTCACGCAAGTTCATTTGAAAAATCACGCAAGTTTAGTATCTCACTTGAAAATCACGCAAGTTCAAATCAATCACCTAGAACTCTCTAGACATTCACGCAAGTTCAAAATGCAAGTGGTCGGCCGGATGCTAGAGGTAGTGGTCGGAGGTGGTAGGTGGTGGTGGTCGAAGTTCGGATGTAGTGGTCGAAGGTTGCAGGTTAAACTCCGATTGCATGTTGAAGGTGGTGGTTGGAGGTTGCAAATCGAAATCCGATTACATGCTGGATTCCGATACAAATTGCATATTGGATGATTTGAGCGTGATTACATAGATTGATCAAAAGTCTAATCTACCCCTGACAGGAATTAAGAAACGTGTTTAAAAAAAATGTCATTACACGTAGCATTCTCTTAATCCTTCCTACACTTTGTAGGTTAAGGTCCTTTGTACCTTATACTTTCTCTTTTAAAATTACACAGTTAGTCTGTAATGTTTGGTAACTTGTCACTCAGATAGTCCCTATAGTAGATGCAGGTTAGATCATTCAGTTATGTATGTATTAAATGACTAAAATGTCCTTAATAATAAAAAGAACAATTAAAAAGTTAAAAAGAAAAAAAAGTGTGGGATCCATTTAATTATTTTATGTTAGAAAAAAGTAAGACTTACCTTTCATTTCTTCTTCTTCATTTTCATACCCTAACCTCCCAAAACCACTACCAGCCACCACATCCTAAAAACATTAACCCCAACCCATTTCTTCCCAACCACCATCACATTCTACATGGATTCAGTATTAAACCACCCACACCTTCATCAGTCATCTTTATCGCATTCCTCATTACAACTACCTACCATTTCCCACCACATCATACCCAAACAGCCACCACCTCTCCACACCGTCATCACCTCCCACCACCAGCTGGTTCTCTTCTTTTAAGATTCCGATGACTCGTATATTGTTGAAAACCTCTCCAGACTTGAAATGTGGTCACCTGATCGGTTAGCGTATGTACTTTTTTATTTCCTCTAATGAAAAGGTGACGACAAGGGAGGCGGTGCTTTGTTTCTTCTTCGTTGTATAAACCAACTATGTTAAAATCCCCAACCGTAAAATCCATCCTCTTTCTTCTTCTTAGTTTAATCCATGGAGGATAACGGTCGATGGTTCATCTCTATCGAGGGGCGGCTGTAACATCCAGCCCCTCTCACCACCATTATTGTCCACTTTGACCAGATGGGTTTCCCATCCGGAGCTCACGGGTTTGTTTTTGGTTGCCCGGGTGGAGACTTCCTAGGAGGTCACCCATCCTGATATTGGTCCTACCTGAGCACGCTTAACTGTGGAGTTCTCCTCTCATCCACTAACATTAAGCCCCAAAACGCGTTGGTGATTTAAGAGGCATTGGATTACATATGAACCAAGGATCTCTCCTGGCCACGGCCGATGTGGGATTTTGCCCGGGGCGTCACATTCACCCCTTGTTAGAGTCTCATCGTCCCTGATGAGGTATGCACCCACCATCCCGAACGGCACAGGAGTGGCTATGATACCATCTGTAACATCCAACCCCTCTCACCACCAATATTGTCCGCTTTGCCCTCATGGGTTGCCCATCCAGAGCTCACGAATTTGTTTTTGGTCGCGCCGGTGGAGACTTTCCAGGAGGTCACCAATCCTGATACTGCTAAGGTCTTGATGATCTTGTTCCTTGTGTTTCTAAGGTTCATGTGAGGAACCTAGTTACACCTTCCAAGTACATCCTTACATCTCTCCTTCTGCATTTGTGGCCTTCAACATACTGCTCTACAAGAACCTCGTTTTTGTTGGTTCTTTCCCTCTTCATAAACTGGGACACACATTTTGCATGCGTGCCATCTGTCGCATGTTTGATTTCTTTTAACCTGTGAAAGTCCATTGTAGGACTTCACATCGAACGATGGGTTCCTATACAAAATTGACCATCACTTCATTGCTCGTAATACTTGCCTTCTAGCCTTGATGCGTCAGGCCCTTGTGGACAATCTACCTTTTGTCACCTTGTCGATGATCTTCTTTGAATCGACTCTTTTGAAAAATCGAATCGTGTGACTTGTTACAGCACCTTGTGGTGAATACCTTATTGACTTGTAAAGATGTGTGACTTTTGTTGACATACTTCCTTCTACATCAACCTATTTGTTATTGTCTCAAATCCAAACACACCTTGTGGCGTTTTATGGAAAAGTTGGTGCACCAGTTTATTCGTTTGAGGTGCGTCTGCACTTTTGTTGGCAAAATTGTTGATAGCATGTTTGGGCATTTGGAATGCCACTTTCGCGTGCTAGTTCATTCTGGAATTCCTTTGTTTGACCGTGTTGATATTTTTGCGAACTAGGCAAACTGTCGAAGCTTGCCTACCCGCCATTCTGGCCAAGAATATTGTTCCGACTATGTCATTCCATTTGGAACAAATCAAGAATTTGAACACTTTCTTTCTGTTCAAATGAAAAAAAATAAATCGTTTAATCTTGTAACATGCCTCCTTGGGGATGTTAAGCGTTTATTGAATGTACGATTATCATAAAGGACTATTGGTAGTCCTTGGTTGCCACAAACACTCCACTACACTTTTTCAGAAAATTGAGCGGTTAGCTCTAACCACCAAAGTTGCTTTCCACACTTTTGTAATTCATGTGGAAGATTGAAACTGTACCGTTCTCTTGTAACTCGCTCAGATTGGACATTTAAGGTTGCTATCAAATGTCATTCGTGTCGATTGACTCTAAAAAATTCATCTTGTCTCATTTGTATCAGCAAGTACCCTGACTCGTTGATTTTTGTCAAACTTCTATTTAGTCTTCGAATATATCTTAGCTCAAATTTCGAGGACTAATTTTTTTTTAACACGGGGAGAATGTGACAACCGGCAAATTCGGGACAATGTTTAAATTGATCCTAATCACGTTACCGACGAATCAACCTATTTTATAGTTGAATTTAGATTAATTAAGCCATTACGAGCCCTGCAATGCCTTTCTCGATATCCGTGGACGCCTGAAGTTTAGAAGACAACTTTGCACGCGTTTAACGTTAACGAACTGACACAGGTAAATAGTCGTCATGCTTGACTAACATTGGATTAACATATGTTAAAATGACGCGTATTTGCTATCTGTGGGATCGAATGTGAAATCGGCACGAGAAACGACCAAAGACGCTGTATTTCACGGAACGCGGAAAAGAACTGACTTGGGATTCGGACGCCGAAATATGTGGTTTTAACCGTTATTAGACTTTTGGAATAATTACTTCTTATAAATAATATTTCTTGTTAAGTTTCGGGAGGAAACAGATCGTCTAGACAAGCAAAGCAGCAACCGACTGAATTAACGCGATTTAAACGCGTGTGTTGAACGCGCGTGCCGGGTGTCAAAAATAATTATATTTTTGCTCGGTTTAGTTAAGCTTTATATTATGAACATTTACGACACATTTTAGTTGACAATTTTATTGAGACGCGATGTGTTAAACGGGTTCGATACGCGGTATACTCACACCTACCCACTAAACCTAACAAATAATAACCCATCTTCCGCCCACCTTCTTCCTCATTTGGATGAACTTCCTGCCACCTTCCTCTCTCTCTCTCTACTCTCTCTCTAGAAGCACCTTCCTCTCTTCTTCCTCCCTCTATGGTGGTCACCTTCCTAGAACCATCATCATCTCCTCTATAAAACCCCTCTTCCCCCTTTCTATCTCTCCATCTGCCCTCTCTATCTTCCACGCGGCTCCTCCCTCTCTATCTCTCTCTATGCAGAACCGGCCGACCACCACCATGCCTCGGTGGTGGCAGCGGCGCGTGTTTTGCGACCAGACACAGAAGCCATGGCGGCACAAGTCACAAAAATTGAAGAACGGGCAGAACCTGTTACCAAATCGGAGGTGTAAAGGGGTCGGGTTTGATTCCTGCTGTGGTGGCAGTCGTGATGATGGTGTATCGTGGTGGAGAGGTGGCTGGGTGAGGTCCGGCGGCCGAGCAGGAGTCGTGGGGAGTGGTTGGTGTTGCTCGAGGTCTGGGTGCAGACGGGTTAGGGCCAGGTGGTGGTTCAACGGTGGTGCAACGGCGGTTTAGTCGGGTCAGAGATGTACCAGTAACGAACCCACCGGTTCAGTCGTGTTCGGGCTGCAGAAATCAGATCGGGTCAGACCCGGTTATGGTGGTGTTCGGGTCAGGTCCCGAGGTGGTGGTTTTCGGGCTAACTTGGGCGATTGCGAGTCCGGTTCGGGTCCGATCAGCTTTCGTATAGTTCGGGCTAGATCTGGCTTGCTACGAGTCAGATCTGGTTGGATTCACGTCTCGGTTACGGGTCAGGGTCTACTCGGTTCGTTCGGATCTGGTCAAACCGGACATATCTTGTTAGACCTGGAGTCGCGGTTAGATATGGCCAAGCGTTTCGGTATAACTAACTCTTAATTATTTCGTCGTATTATTATTATAGTACACGACTACCTCTCTAACGAATCGACATAACTAATAAACAATAAGTATACACGGACGATTTGGTATTAGTAACTAAAATGCGCGACTTATAATATCGACATTTGATTAATATGTTGGACTATATACATAACTATATAAATGTAGTAAATATATAAGTTGACGAAACGTACAATGTTTGTCTCGATGTTTAGTTTTCGGATGTCTAAGTTATTGCCTTGAGTTTGTGTATTGATTTTGGGGAAAATTGTTGAGAACTGGTGTTGTCTGGTTCGTACAAAAACAGAGGAAACTCTGCCGGATTTTTATAAAATCCTAAGCGCGACAAAAGCAATATTGTTACTTATTTTTATAAATAATTTCTCCCAAATATTTTGACAAGTATGTTGTGCACAAATCGGAATGGTTTCGCAAAACTTTATTTAAAGCACCAACGATGATTCTCGGACAATATATTCAAAACAATTATACGATATCTAGCGAGCGTCAAATGTGTCGTTCATAAAAGGTTTTCAATAATTAAACAATGTTTGTTGTTCGGATTTGAACTACATAAATTTAATCATTGGGAACAATTTTATGAAAAACAATGTTTTGAAAACCTTAAACTACTTATATTTTAGGAAAGAAGTAACAAATATTATTAATTGTCCTAACAACTATATTGGTATTTCCTCAACGCAAGGCAAACACATGCATTCGAACTACGAGGCAAACTACGGTTTAGGATAAGTTATACGTTTCACGATACTAGTACAACATGGTTTACACACGATAAGTAACAAGTGCGCAACTTGAGTACTATGTCGTATGTTAAACATAATTAAGATAAGTCACAATCGGTTCGTCGAGTTCAGACACATAAGACTCGGGTTATCACCCACGAGTCTAGAGAGTTGGATAAACTATCTTTTAGCCGGATAATGAGCTAGGCTTATTGGCGTTAGACTTTAAGGTGTCCTTTGTTGATAATTAGGGCACGGGAAAGTCAGTCAAGTTCAGGCTTTACTTGCTAGCACTTTAGCAATGGTTCCAGGTGAGTTCATGACCCCACTGTCTACTGTTTTGCAAATGTTTTCGGGATGAAAAAGCATGCAAGTTTCGCAAAAGCAGTTGATATTTAAATAAATAACTTATGCATTTCTTAAACCGTTTTAACAAATGGATATCGAATTCTCACAAACGATTTATGCAAAGTTCACAATCAAAACACACTAGTTTTATACAATTAAACTAGAATTGCAAATATACATGAGTTGTCGCTAAGGATGGGGTTGTCCTTGTTCATTCTATGGGACTGGGTTGTCCTTGTTCATTTACAGGACTGGGTTGTCCTGGTTCATTTCATAGGATCGAATTGCCCTTAATTACACATTTAAGGGATACATGGTCCTTATCATCGTTCAACTGTACAGTCAAGTCCTCACGACTATTCGCTACTATGACCAGCTGCTAGTTGGCATCGTAGCGAGAGTGCGATCTACGTGAGGCACACACTAGCCTGGGGTTGGTTATAGGCTCATGAAAGTATTTTCATTTTAATCCAAGTGAACGTCTTATGTTTTTAACCGTTCCAAACGAACCGTTCTCCAACTTGGTTTTGAGTAATAAAGCTGAACTTTCTCACAATGCTTTACTGTTATTTTCCATGATTTAAAGGAAAGCAGTTTTAACACAAACAAATATAAAACCGTGAACTCACCAACTTTATATTGACTTTTTAAGCATGTTTTTCTCAGGTATCTCTTGGCACGACACGGTTGGATTAGGTTGAATTTTTGGAATTCAACACCCTAGTAAGCTTTTAGATGGCGTTCATTAGCTTTTGGAGTCTTAGACCTGCCTTTCCGCTGCGTAGTAAAGGTACCAATGGGTCACGACCGAAGGCAGATTTCAGGGTGTGACAAATTGGTATCAGAGCTATAGGTTTTAGCGAATTAGGTGTCGGTAGAGATATCTAGGCTTTAACCTCAGTTTCGTCATATTAAGGGACCGAAAAATTTCTAAGACTAAATTTTTAGTATGAACGCCTAGGGGTTACAAATTCCAACCGTTGCCACATATGTTTACTGATTATTAGTGTATGGAATTACACTAACTCACTCTATATTTTCTTGGGTGCAAGAAATATTTTTTTCCTATCCGAATAGTAGGTGAGTTATTTATTTGCTCCTACATAGAAGGGCATAAATGCACATAATATCTAAGCATGACTCACTAGTGACTGGCAAGTCATCACTCCGGATAGCGAGTGTTTATTCACATAGAGCATAGTCAGGACATTGTTTCTTAGTTATGAGGAGTCTACCTAATTATATATTATGTGTATTTGTATATATATATACACGGTATATATAGAGTATATGTACGTTTATGAAACAACACGCATCATCAATGGTGTATGGATCACGCTTAGACGTATCGAACGTGCTCGTGCGACCTGTTAGTTGGACAAGCTGGTGGCCTCGGCGTAAAGACGAATTTCCCATAGCATCTGCGACTATGTATTCTCGAGTTCAGAGAACGCCTACGTCATCAAGGTCGACTTGTGTCCGAAACGTCTTTATGAGGCACCTCGTCACACTGACGATACTGTGTCAGCTGTGGTGCGGACAGAAGTTGCAACGTGAAACGTGGTGCTCATGACTAACGTCATATGTGTGATGCGTACGTCCCGTCATGGTGAATTTGCAGGCACGTGAAAGCTCTGAGAGAATCTACCGTGATGGTATATGTATAGACGTAAAGATCGATAAATTTTGCTCTTACGGACGTGATTGCCGATTCTCCCCTATTCTGTTCATTCGTGACCTCGGTTTTTCTTAAACCAGTCTAAGGTCTTGATGATCTTGTTCCTTGTGTTTCTAAGGTTCATGTAAGGAACCTAGTTACACCTTCCAAGTACATCCTTACATCTCCCCTTCTGCATTTGTGGCCTTCAACATACTGCTCTACAAGAACCTCGTTTTTGTTGGTTCTTTCCCTCCTCTTCATAAACTTGGACACGCATTTTGCACGCGTGCCATCTGTCGCATGTTTGATTTCTTTTAACCTGTGAAAGTCCATTGTAGGACTTCACATCGAACGATGGGTTCCTTTACAAAATTGATCATCACTTCATTGCTCGTAATACTTGCCTTCTAGCCTCGATGCGTCAGGCCCTTGTGGGCAATCTACCTTTTGTCACCTTGTCAATGATCTTCTTTGAATCGACTCTTTTGAAAAATCGAATCGTGTGACTTGTTACAGCTCCTTGTGGTGAATACCTTATTGACTTGTAAAGATGTGTGACTTTTGTTGACATACTTCCTTCTACATCAACCTATTTGTTATTGTCTCGAATCCAAACACACCTTCTATTTATCAGTAAGGATACGGATAATCTTACCTCCATCCACTTTAGAGACTATCCGAGTGACAATTGACCAAACGCTAGGGGCTAGGAGTGTACTCTTAAAATGGTTAGGACTAAAGGTGAAAGTTACCAAGCAATATGACCTATTCGAGCAGTTCTCTCTCTCTCTCTTTTGAAAAGATGTTAGGACCTAAAATCTAATATTTATAAGTGTTGAAGAAAACTAAAGCATGAATCAAGGCTGAACAAGACCTCGAAGAAGAAGAAGAATGATTCAGACAAATTAAAGTCATGAAGATTAGATCTCTTATGAAGATAATGGCTTAGAAAGAATAAAACACCTCCAAGCTGAAGAAATCTAAGACAGAAACCATAAATCTAAGACAACAACCGCAGAATCTACACAAGCTAAAATGTGAAAGAAGCATGCAAGTTGGCAAACATGACGGTCCATGTAATGATTCCAGATTCAACTATCTTGCTCAAAACACAAGTGGACATAAACAAAATTTTTAATCCACGGCAAAGTTAAACTCTTCTTTATAAATAGATGATCAATCCATCGAAGAAGAGTGAGCCTTAACCAACAATAATATCGTCGGTTAATGAACTACAAATCCTACCAATACATTGGTATTAGCCTAGAACATAGTTATTAAAAGTCATCGTCTCTTGCATCTAGGCCTATTTATTATGCGAAGCAAGGCCATTGCACTTTAAGTCGAGACAATTGCGCTTTAATTTTCTAGGTGATGATTTTGGCCTATTTTTTAATATTTTTTTTTCCGTTAAAAAAGAACATATTTTTTTCTCTAAGGTTTATAGCGAAGTGTCTGGATGGATGTACAAATTTATACCTAAAATAATATTTTTTTTATATATAGAAACCACCTTTTTCGCATGTAATTATGTAAGACTACTAAGTTAGTCATATCATCGACTATACCATCGACTATACATAATAACAATTTTTTACTCATTCGAAACCGACGCCTAAATACTTCCGCCGAGTATAAGGGTTCGTCGGCAAAATATTCGGCCACCAATCTATCATGAGCCTACACATAAACACAATAAAAATCTACAATCTTAAAAAATTTAAATATAATAAACACCCTACAATGTTAAAAAAAATATATAATACACATAAATAATATAAAAAAAATATAAAACTTACCCTCTCGGTCTCTATTTATAGCCGCTTTCCTAGTTCGAGGTACCGAATCGACTTCATCTCCTTGCTCCTCGGCAATGATCTGTGCCGCTTGCGCCACGATGTTTATAACAAAATTTACGGTTTCGTTTGTAGACGATGAACCCGAAGAAGACGAAGACGACGAAGAAGATGATAACGACATGATTGTTTGAGGGTTTGGATTTTTTATAAATAATTGTTGGTTTAAATACAGTGAGAGTGTTTGAGAGAGTTTTTATAAAAGTGATATAAAAATTAAGGTGAAAAAGGGTTTGGATTGTTTGGTTTATATAGTTTGAATAAAACTTTTTTTTTATTTTAAAATAACGGTCATATTTGAAAAAAGCCCGTTGTCCAACGTTCACCACACAATTCCCAAGACAAAATAGGCCCGGCTTCAACGGCAAGAGGGAGCCGGCATTGCTGTTGCCGCGCCAGAAGGCCGGTGTAGCTTGGCCCGGCATGCGGCTGCCGCCCCTCCCCCCATACCCACTAGTCTAAAGACGTGCACTTATTTTCCACCGTTTCACAAACGCGGCATCCTGACAAAATATTAGGCAATTGACAACTGGACGCTGTTTGTTGGACCATATACTTTTTTAGGTCTTTTGCATTCTCAACCCTAAAATTAGCATTGGTCTAAAACAGGTCCCTATTAAATCTGTATTTTACAAATCAAGCCGTTAACTATACGGTCACCATGAATTTTGTATGTTTAGGGGGGATAACAAAAGGAAAACTTTACCATTAAAAAATGTACAATGGAACGTGAGCCATTATTTTTAGTTATATCATATAAGTTATTCAAGTTTTAAAAATTAATAATTTAAAATCAACTATATCATGTGATAGTTCAACAAAAGCATAAACTACATTAAACTTTGCGTTTAATTTCTTTCCTGACTTACCGTCTCGCCGTTTTCAATTATACATTCTTATTCATATGTTAGACACATAATACATAACTTATATGTTGGTGTCACGTGACACAACTACATATTACATACATGTGTACCCATATCTGACGTGCTGATTGCAAGTGCAAGGTTGAGAGGTAACTCATGAGGTTAGCCTCTTTGATAATGCGTATAACGAGTAATTTGCCAAAAAATGACGATATAGATTCAGTTTAACTTTCATAAACAAAGTTTATTTTATATAAATATTATACATTTAATTAAATACGTAAATAGTGAATACAAAATCAGTGTTTTAAAGATCAGACTGGATCAATTGATTGGATCAGGAACCGTACCTGTGACCAGTATCGTAGGTCTAACCGGCTTAATAGTTTTATTTTTCTTACACTTTTTTAGATAGTATATTATAATTGCCAAGGTTTAAACCAACTACTAGTAAGACGACATTTATGTTGTAGTTTTAAATATCTAAACTAAATGTATTTTGATTCATTTAATCAATTTTATTTTACATATATATATATATATATATTTAAGAAAGCAATCATTTTTTCATATACTTAAATATATTTTTTTATTTTCTAATTATTGTAATATTCTTAAATATTTTCAAATTTAGTTATTGAATTTGGTCCGATCGTTAGACCGATAAAACGAGTTCGATCACCAGTGGCGTATCTAGAAATTAATTTCAGTAGTAACGTTTTTCATTTTTTTCATTTTAGTAGTAACGTTTTTCAAATATCGTAAAAAACACTAATTTTCTGCTACGCGCGCGAAGTTGAATAGCAACGGACGCAACACCTAGCTTCAAGCTAGGTCCGCCCCTGTCGATCACACAAAACACAAAAAGAATATTCCAAGCAAAAACTAAAGGTTTAGTTTTCAATAATATTATTAACGAGGGTTAAACTTACAAACCAATATAAACTTGAGGGTCTTTCTCCTTCAACAGAATGTTTGTCCTTCAGCTGCTTTTTGACTATAGTGACTCATCACCTTCTTCCAGCACAGTCCAGCGAACCAATAATAATAATAATAAAATAATAATATTTGTAAACCTTCAAAAGATTCCTAAATATCTTCACACTTCCATAAACACATTCACTAAATTTTTTTAACAACTCATCACAAAACAATCAATCAACTTCAATACACAACCACCGATACCGTTAAACGACGTCGTAAACTCTTTCCCCATAACACCACCCCCACAACCACCATGCGTCCGTCACCGTCTCCGCCGTACTCCGGCGACCACTCAAACGACGTCGTAAAGCTTACAAACGGCAATGCTACTAATTCTGCTACTAAAGCAGCAGAGCTAGCAACACATAACCAAAACCCTAACCCTAACCCTAACCTTAACAATAATAATAATAATAATATATGGAGAGACAAAAGCTACGATTTCACCGACGACGATAACAGCTTCGACTTCAAAACCTCCGATACACCGTCACCACAGCAGTCACCGGCGTTGTCACGTATACCAGAGAGTCCAAACAACTACGGTAACCTTACACCAAAAGAAGTTAGGGTTTCGTTCCACGAAGAGGTAGTTGAACCGGCTCCGGTCCGGCAACGGTCCAACGGCAGCGGCCGAACCGCTGCCGGAACCGGTGGTAGTGGAGAAGAGGTTTTGGTTTGTTCAGGTAACGGTTCATTCAAAGCAAAATCGAGTCTGTTGCGGACGAAGACGAAATCGAGGCTGATGGATCCACCTGAGGCTGATCAGAGGTCGGGCAGGACACCGAAAGGCGGTGGGAGCGAATTCGATGAGGATGATCCGTTTCTTGATGATGATTTGCCTGATGAGTATAAGGAGTTAAGATATAGTAAATGGACTTTACTTCAATTGTTTAGTTTGATATTAATTGTTGGTGGTTTAGTATGCAGTTTAACTATTGATTATTTGAAGCATAAGTATTTGTTTGATCTTGAATTATGGAAATGGGGGGTTATGGTATTGGTTTTGATATGTGGGAGGTTGGTTTCCGGGTGGGGGATTCGGGTTATTGTGGTTTTGATTGAGAGGAGTTTCGTACTGCGAAAAAAGGTTTTGTATTTTGTGTACGGGTTGAGGAAAGCGGTACAGAATTGTGTTTGGTTGACGTTGGTTTTGATCGCGTGGCAATGTATATTTGATAAGAAAGTTAAACGGGTGACGAAAGGGTCGGATGTTTTGCCTTATGTGACTAGGGTTTGGATTTGTTTGTTGGTTGCGACGATTTTTTGGTTGTTGAAAACGTTGCTTGTGAAGGTGCTTGCGTCTTCTTTTCATGTGAGCACGTTTTTTGACCGGATTCAAGAGTCTTTGTTTAACCAGTATGTGATTGAGTCGCTTTCTGGTCCGCCGTTGATTGAGATTCAGCACGAGCGGGAAGAGGAAGATAGAATGATGGAGGAAGTTCAAAAGCTTCAGAAAGCCGGAGCTACTTTGCCGGCTGATCTTAAGGCGAATATATTTAAGAAAAGCGGGAGGTTTATTGGAACTTCGAGAACTAACACTCCCAAGGTGGGTAAAAGTGGTAAATTTTCGGAAGCTGCTACGCCTAGAAAGGTTGATGAGGGGATTACTATTGATCACTTGCATAGGTTAAATCAGAAGAATATATCGGCTTGGAATATGAAACGGTTGATGAATATTGTTCGTACGGGTGTGTTATCTACTTTAGACGAACAACTGGAGGGTACTACACGTGGGGAGGATGAGACTGCAGGCGAGATCACAAATGAAAAGCAGGCTAAGGCTGCAGCCAAGAAAATATTCCGCAATGTTGCTAAACCAGGCTCTAAGTAAGCTCTGATCTTGTGCTAACTGATTTTGCCTTTAATTTGTGGTACCTGTTAGTGTTTTAAATTGTTTTTCCTAATTTACTTGCTTGGGTAGGCACATATATTTAGAGGACTTGATGCGTTTTCTGCGTGAGGATGAAGCGTTGAAGGCGATACGACTCTTTGATGCAGAAAGTGAAACAAAAGGAATCAGCAAAGGAGCTCTTAAAAATTGGGTGGTATGGATATGAATGTTTCTGGTAGAGTTGGCAAAATGGGTGGGTCATATGGGTCGGGTAACTAGTATTGTTCGGTACCAGGTGACACATGACTTGGGATTGACAAGCAGTCAATATCGGTGGGATATCGGACCCTCACCGATATTCGGTGTCAAATATCGGTGGCAAATATCGGTACCGATATTATCGGTGATATTATTTGCCGATATCCCACCGATATTTTGATTCTCATATATCGGTTATAGCGCCGCATTTCCATGTTTTGCTTTTTTATAGGACAAATTACAATACAAGCCAATAATAATCATTTTTTTTTGGAATAATCCCATAAATATTAAGAGCCCAACTACCCAAAAACACTTCTAAAACCCTAAACTGGACAGATTTGTCTCTCATTCGTCTTCTACCATTCGTCTATGACTGCCATCAAATCTGTAAGTATTATATATTATTATGTTTTAGGTTATATATAGATAAGATTTCAAATATTGACACTTTGGAGTCTTGACTTTTCATATTACTATTAGTAATTTAGTATTATATATGACTATGTTTAGGTTTTATATTATGTTAATATATAAATATTAAAATTCTACATGATATTAAAATTGCCGATATCCCACCGCAATAACCTATATATCAAATATCGGCCCTTGACCGATATTCGATTTCCCACCGCATTAACTGCTCATTGACCCGAAAACACTTTTTTTCCCATTTTTTTTCCTTTTTTCTTATAAAACGATTAGTGTGTTCGTTGTGATTAGAAAAGTATATCATGTTAACTATAGTCTGATTTTTTTTAACATGGTGATTTAGAAGGTTTTATGCATTAAAAATACAATTTGGACAACTTTTGGTAACATTAAGCTATATTTGAAATAAAAAATAACCTGAATCTATCCATTAATGTGGAAATAGGTCAAAGTTGCTACCTCTAATTTTTTTTTACCTGGTAAAAGCAATGTGTCTTTACTTGGTAAAAGTGATGTGGTTGATGGAATTATTTTGAAGAACTGTTTTTTCTTCAGGTTAATGTATTCAGAGAACGAAGAGCTCTTGCACTATCCCTCGATGACACAAAGACAGCCGTAAACAAACTCCATCAAATGATGAACGTAGCTGTTGGAATCTTAATAATCATGATCTGGCTCCTTATACTTAAAGTGGCAACTACAAAAAACTTTATTTTCCTAAGCTCACAGCTACTTTTGGTAGTGTTCGTGTTTGGTAACACGTGCAAGACAACATTTGAGGCCATTATTTTCTTGTTTGTAATGCACCCATTTGATGTGGGTGATCGTTGTGAAATCGATAGTGTTCAGGTAAACATCTATATATATATATTTTACACATGACAATCTCAATCCACACGATTTCTCCTACATCGTATTATTTGAATAAATAAGTTTATTATTGTTTAGTGCAATTTCTGTAATAGTTAACTTTCAAATTATATATATTATCTTTTGAAAATTAACAAAAAAAATGTTCTGGGTCAATCCAACCCGATGCCACCTCTATTATTATATTTCAAATTATGGACTTGTTCTTGTCATGGTTATAATTTTGATGGTGCAATAATTGCAGATGGTAGTTGAAGAGATGAATATATTAACAACTGTTTTCTTGAGGTATGACAACCAGAAAATTATATACCCGAATAGTGTCTTGGCCACGAAACCAATCGCCAATTATTACCGCAGCCCGGATATGGGAGATGCCATAGATTACTGTATACATGTGTCAACTCCTGTAGAAAAGGTTGCTCTAATGAAGGAAAGGATAACAAGGTATGTGTAGATACTTATCTTTATAACCATATAATCACGAGCCATTTATTATCACATAGGTTTAGAGGGCATTTCATAACCAATTTTAAGTAGAGAACTTTGCGAGCATGTACCAAGTGCTTCAATTGTGATCCATAAGACGATTATGTAACTGCATAATCGCATCTATATCTGTATTCCACTGTCTGGTTAGCCAGCCTTATTTACAAATAGGGTGGTCAAAAAATGTTGAAATTAAGCCCAAGCCGAAGCAAGTCGGCTGGGTTGGCTGATATCCAAGCGATTTGGTTCATGGGTCCAATTTTCACGATTTGACAGTTAGCGATTCAGCCCGGCTTTAAACTTGGTGCCGGACGTGTAAACTGAAGCAACCGTTTAACCTTATTTATATATTATTTTTCATGTTTGGAATATGTAGCTTAATAGTTTTATGTATTAAATCACGAACAACTTTATAATTTATATTTTGTTGATATAAATTAATGATTTTTAAAATAAGCATAAAGAAAAAATCAGTTCAAACCCCGTACCGAGTTGTTAAACTGCCAAATCAGCCAAGCCATATAGATTTTTTTTTTGTCAAAACTAGAATTGTTTGTGTTGAACGCCCTCCTAAATTAAGTACTTTTTACACGAGTCTATGATTGTATCAAAAGTGTTTGATTCATTATGCTAGAAAAGTCTAAAAACCGAATGGTTTGTTGTCATTTCAGCTACATTGAGAACAAGAGTGATCATTGGTATCCTGCACCAATGATTATTGTGAGGGATGTTGAAGACATGAACCGGCTAAAGATATCAATATGGCTTAACCACCGTATGAACTTCCAAGACATGGGTGAAAGATGGCAACGCAGAGCGCTTTTAGTCGAAGAGATGATTAAGATATTTAGAGAGCTCGATATTGAGTACCGCATGCTTCCTCTTGACATCAATGTTCGTAACATGCCCATGTTAACCTCAAATCGACTACCCTCGAATTGGACAGCTTGCACAAATTGATCATTTAACCCGATTTGTTGAAGAACCCGTTATGTGTAGTTTCCACTAGTATGAGGTGTATTTTAGTTTTGGACTGAGTGAAATGTGTAGAATCTGTTTTAGTAGTGACGGGTTAATTGATTAACAGCAATGTATTATATATATTATATATGCATACGATGTTATTTAATTTTATTAAGCACTATCAGTCTGTCATGCTAGTTAACCTGAGCACATAAATGATGTTTAAACATGTGGAAGGTAACGTTCTAAAACAATCAAATTAAAGTTCACTAAGGAGGTCTGGGTGCCACCCATGATTCCATGAAGCATGCAGGTATCTCACTACTCCCTCGAGAACACCAATGCTGGTATCTTAGGTATATTTTACGGGTTTCAGCTAGCGCTTGACCAACATGGATTTGGGAGTGTGGATTTTTGTTTTTATGGGTTGGGGCTTGTATACTCACACACCATAAACCAAAACCACCACCATCATCTTTCACGATTTTACTCATTGTCATCGTTTTTCATTTTTTTTTATTGGGTGTTTGGGAGAGGAAGATGTGAAGGAGACGGGTGTCTGGGATTATTTTGAATGTTTTATTTAATTTTTATTTTATTAATGTTTACAACCATGAGAGGTAATATCTTAAAAAGATGGTTACCTCTTAACTATTAAAAGTTATGATTACCACCCATGAGTATTACATTGTCACGTGAACCAGAACACAACAAACCAGGCGGGTTTCAATAACCGGGTTGAACGAGACTTGATTTAAACCCGGTTAATATATGATTAAAGTACATTTTTGACTTGCATATTTATAGGATGTGAGAGGCTTAAATTTGTGATTATGTTAATGTAGAAAATTGAGATTTACTAAATAGATTTTAAATGTAGTAGTGAATGAAAGTTAAAGCAACTTAATTAAGTATACTTATAATAATAACAACTTCAACAATAGGTGTTTTTAATGGTGGTTTTGAGAAAAGAGAACGTGAGTTGGAGAAAAGAGAGGTTGATGCAGAGCTGAGAGATAGTGATTTTCTTCTTCTACAAAAACGCCAAAAAACATAATGTAAGAGTGATCAAGAGAGAGAAGAAATGAGACTAAGCGATGTTTCTATGTGTTGTATGTAGGGTAGGAGAAACGTTTTGAGTAGTGGGGCAAGTAACGTATATAACCAAAAACCCTAAAAAACACCCTTCTTTTGGATGCTCTAGTTACATAAGAACTTGAATTCTATCTGACCAAACCGATACTATACTACATAGTACTGATACTGAAATTTAGCTAAAACAAAAACCGAATATCGTGCAATATATGCTTTGTTGGTACAAGTATGATACTATACCACAATACCAATACCAACAATGGCAAAGCTTGGTTCTCGAATCGGCAGGGGCCGATCACCTTTTTAGATCGGTAGTGGTTGGAAGATCAAATCAGTGGGGGGCGGACTCAACCCAGACTCAATTTACTTACGAAAATCGTAAAATTCTACCACTGCGCCAAAAAACAGCGAAGGTCAGGGCCCCTCGGACCCTCAAGAAAATACGCCTCTAGATACCAAAATTTAATTAAATCCAAACTTCGAATACCGTATCGTATATGTTCAGTCAGTACTCGTACGATAGGAGCATTCTACCCAAAATTTCTTATCCCTACTTTTTAGGGTTTAAAAACAAAACACAAAACTGAACTCACCAGTCAACACTACCAACAACAATGGAGGATCAAAACCCTAACCCTACATCACCATCATCACAACAGCTTCCTCCACCACCACCACCACCACCACCTCCTGAACAACCCGACTCCAAACGCCTCAAAACCTCACCCACTACCAACTCCGACGACCACAACCCCAATGCCTCCACTACTGAGAGAAAGCCCAGATACAAACGCCGAAAAATCGCCATCTTATTCGCCTATTGCGGCGTAGGCTACCAAGGCATGCAAAAGAACCCAGGCGCCAAAACAATCGAAGGCGACCTCGAAGAAGCCCTCTACTTCTCCAACGCCGTCCCCGAAACCGAACGCGGCTGCCCCAACCGTTATGACTTTGCCCGCTCTGCCCGAACAGATAAGGGCGTTAGCGCCGTCGGTCAGGTCGTTTCCGGTAAGTTTTACATCGACCCACCTGGTTTTATTGAGCGTTTGAATGATAATTTGCCTGCCCAGTTTCGGGTTTTTGGGTTTAAGCGTGTTACGGCGTCGTTTAGTGCGAAGAAGTTTTGTGATCGGAGGAGGTATGTTTATTTGTTGCCGGTTTTTGCGCTTGATGGGTCGGTGCATTGTGAGGGTGGGAAGTGTTTGGAGTGTTTGGAGAATGGGTGGAAAGTGTTTGGGTTGGGTTTTGATGAATATGTTCAGTCAGACATTTCGTCGAACACCTTGTGTGCGGTATCCGATTTAGGTTGTTTGGATAATGGGAATATTAGTAAAGAAGTTATGAATCCTAAACTTGAAGATTTATCTGATATAGGCGAAAAATGCGATAATAATTCCATTTCTGAAGTTGACGTTCAGTTAGGCATTACGTCGAACACATTAAGTGCGTTACCGGATTCTGATGGTAAGGTGGAAAAGTTAGCATCTTTAGATAATGGGGATGGTTGTAAAGATGGGTTGAACTCTAAACCTGTGATTGGCGAAGAATCAGTGGACGATCTATCGGATTTAGGCAAAAACTGTGAAAATGGTGCTGTGAATGGCGATGGGAATGGAGAAGATGGTGGGGTTGTGAAAAAGAACGTGTTTAAATATGGTGAGGAAGAGAGGCGGAGGTTTAATAAGATTTTGAAACAGTATGAAGGGACTCATAATTTTCACAATTTTACTACAAGAACAAAGGCGGCTGATCCATCTGCTAATCGGTATATTATCTCGTTTAGTGCTAACAATACTGTTACAGTTGATGGGATGGAGTTTGTGAAATGTGAGGTTGTTGGGCAGAGCTTTATGCTTCACCAGATTAGGAAAATGATTGGTGTGGCTGTTGCGGTTATGAGGAATGTTGCTCCTGAGTCGCTGATTGAAACCGCTCTACGACAGTTAGTCTTTTCATTGATTGCTTTTAGATACAACTGGATGGGTTGGTTCGGGTTATGGGTTTTCTCTTAAAGGTCAAATGGGTCAAAAGTTGTCCCAATTGCTATTTTTAATGCATACAGCCTTGTAAATCATTTTGTTGGAAGTTTAAATTGTTGAAGCAATATCAATTTCATAATCGTATGTTAGATACTACTTTATGGATATATTTTTTAAAGAAAATGGATAATAAGTGTTTTGGTCAACTCAACCTGCCCATTTTGCTATCTCTAGTTACAATGTTATGTTCTGTCCTTTGCTCTGTCATGTTTGAGTTGGGTGCTATGTTTTTACCATGGATTTCTCGTGTTAAAAAGTATAAAACGATACATTGTGACCTTTACATTGTGGCTACTTTTCAAATTCCGTGATTATGATTGTTGTGTAAGGAAAGTTTTACAAAGTCCTTTTTTTAAGAAAGAAAGAAACTTTATAATTGCAACCTTTTCATGTTTTAAGTTCAAACAATATGTTGAAAGTCGAGATTCTATATAGATGTATGGTCTGGTTAGTACCCTCCAGAACTGTAAACTTGATTGTTTTCAACGTATATCGTGTAACAGTACCGATTTACCGAGAAGATTAACATGGACCATTGTATGACACCCTAGGCAAATCCCACATCGGCCGTGGCCAGGAGAGATCCTTGGTTCATAAGTAATCCAAAGCCTCTTAAATCACCAACGCGTTTTGGGCTTAATGTTAGTGGATGAGAGGAGAACTCCACAGTTAAGCGTGCTCAGGTGGGAGTAGTACCAGGATGGGTGACCTTCTGGGAAGTCTCCACTAGGGCAACCAAAAACAAATCCGTGAGCTCTGGATGGGCAACCCATCGGGGCAAAGCGGACAATATTGGTGGTGAGAGGGGCCGGATGTTACATATCGTGTGTCTAGAACTTTTTTTTGATGAAAATGTGAATAATTCTCTTAGATTAAAAAAAAGAGGTTTCTAGCTTTTATGGATTGCCTTTTCAAGAATCAGGCTGATTTAAGGGGTGCCATGTGTAGCCGTATAACCATTTTTAAGTTGATTATTGCATCTTCAAGAATCGAAGTTTAATAATTAGATGACCAGGTGCCTAAAGGCGGTTTTTTACCTACTTAAAGTCGGCTTCGTTTACACATAGTCAGTTTGACCAATAGAAACAATACTGTAAATTGTCTAACTTGTTATTATGATGATTGTAGGGATGTCAATATCAATGTGCCTACAGCTCCTGAAGTCGGATTATATTTAGACGAGTGCTTCTTCTCATCATATAACCAGAAATGGAGGGACACCCATGAAGAGGTGTCAATGAAAGATTATGCAGATGAAGCCGAAGAATTCAAACTAAAATATATCTATTCGCACATTGCATCAACAGAGCGTAAAGAAGGAGCTGTTGCTGTTTGGCTGCATTCTTTGGACTACCGGAGATATCCAGATTTAGGCCCCAAGGAGAATACTGAAGCAAACGAGGTGCCAAGAACTCAACCCAAGTAGACAACTAGGTGAGTCAACTCGCTACCCGTTGTATTTGAATGCTTGCTAAATGTTTAATGCATGGACTCTTAAATTTAACACCTGAGTTATATGTGAAACATTATAGAGGAGGTATTTTTCTTGCCATTACTGTAACAATTATTTGGAGGTCTAAACAGACCTTTATATTGTGTTTAGACTAAGTTTTAGACTTTATATTTAATTGTGTTTAGATTAAGTTTATGTTTGTATATTTCTTTACATTATATCAATTTTTTCTAATAGAAATTAAAATATGATACATGAATTATTCAATTTTCAAAGAAGCATTGTACATGAATTACTGCATCCACCATCCCTCAAGGCCATGAAAAAGTGTATTAGCAAATCAAAGCCATATCTTGGGGAGAAGAAGCTTATAAAAAGTTGTGACTGAAATAAGAAGTTTAACATCTATAAATAAATGTATTACCCCTCACTTTTCCCGTATAGTGTAAATTTTTCGTTTTCTTGACGTTTTTCATATTATTCTATCCCCGGAGTGCATTATCGTTACCCGTAATGTAAAAATATTTTTGACATTTGAAGGTTACCCTTGAAATTTTTGGCTATATCCGCCACTATTCTCCACTCCACTCCTCCATGCAGGTTGCTAATCTGGTTGGATCGGATGCTCCGCATCATTGTCATTAATATTTTCTGTCGCTGAAGGTCAACCGAAAACTTTGCCACAATGGATAAAACTTAAGAACCGGATTCAATACAAGTCGATTAAATAAGCAAAATGATTTATTAATGTGGTGATCATTGTAACAGTTAACAGCTGTGTAGTAGCCGTGGTGGTTATCTAATTAGAGGTTATCCACTGCAACTCAAGAGTAAGTCTAGTGTGATCGAAGCCACCAACACGAGAAGCAAATCTAAAAATTTTGCATGTCTCATAGGTTTGTTTTCTCTCTACCACATCCGCAAGGCTTATATCAGTGCACCAAAGAGATTCGTAGTGGAAAAAAAGGTATTTAAAAATAAATTAAAAGTCTGCAAAGCTGGAAAGTTAAGGATCATTGTAGTACCTTTTTCGTATTTAGTCGATCTGTCAACAAATCATTAAAAATTGACGAACCCATCCACGAATCATTATTAATGACTTCCAAATGCAGTTTTTCATTAGTAGGTGATTGTTCTAACATAAATGTAAACTCTTGTAGCCACGTTGGTGTCCAGGTATTCATCATAGACTGCAAAAAAACACAAATCCCACCACAATATATGTAAGAGAATATGAAATTCAAGAAGCTCTTGCAACAAATTCAACTACACAAACAAACCGTGGTGTTTCTTAATTCGCCATGGATACACAACCTAATGGATGTATGTCGGTGAGCTCTTCTCATTGATGAGGCACTGTGGATTATGACGACAAGCAATCCTCCATCTTTAGGTGTCCCGATAGGAGCCTTTTGAACTAACCATGCTCATTTATGCAATTGAACATCCCAATATCATCCCCTATAATTTTGAGTTTCAGCTAACGGCGTTAGTGTGAGTTAACGGGGGGTGCAATAAGAAAAAATAAATTAAAAAGTGGGACTGGTGCAAAGAATAAACTCAGATATGATTATTATTGGCGAATAATAAAAATGTGACAATAAAATATGGTGTGTTTTGTTTTGTTTTTGTACTCATAATTTTTATGGTTGGAAACCATTCAATAAAAAGAAACCTAGGCCCATATCCACCAAGCAAACCCATTATCGGCCACCCGGTTTATCGTTGCCACCAAGAAAACCCATGGGTCCACCTTAAACCCGGTTACCAATATCACCCCTTAATGACTGATCTACCCTCCACCCATTACTCACAAATAAAAAAGCATATTCCAATATCCTTCATCCTTTATCAAGGACAATTCCGTCTTTTCACCACTCTGTGATCCAAATATCTGACATAAATAAACGATTCTTATCAGTCATCAACTTTACCTAATTCTCATCGAACCTATTAATATTATTATTCTCTCTCTCTCTACAAATCGTGTTATTTGATCGGAAATGGGTCGGAAATTCTTCGTCGGCGGTAACTGGAAATGCGTAAGTCTCCGATCTACGTTATTGTTGTTGTTGTAACAGTATTTATTGGTTCTGATTGCTTACGATCTGTTTGTTGTAGATGTTTTTTTGATTGTATGTATTTTGTTTTCACTGTATTTGACGAATCTGTTTCTTCGAGTTAAGTAATTAGATTAGGTTTTGATTAACTGTTTTGACTAATTGACTTGACAGTGTACTAGTTTTTGATCGTTAGGTTTTTATCGTCACTGTATAGGAAAATCTGTTATTCGAGTTGAGTAATAGTTTAATTGAGTTTGGAACGTTGATACGCATATTTTTAATTCGATATTTGTCATGTTTGTGTATACTTGTGTAATTTTTTGTACTCTTGAATACTGTCAGATTATTAGCTATATGGATTAAGTTTTTAGATGATTCTGTCACTATGTAATGGATTTGTAAATGGAAATAATTTGATATTGAAGTTGAGTCTAAACATTTAGCTTTTTGATGAAATGTTTACAAAAGTGTTCGTCTGGTTACTGTAAGAATGTAACTGATGGAAAAGATTTTGATGGAAGTATAGTCCTCACTCCTTGAATGTAAAAATGCTGTACTTTTTGGTGTTTGTTTTCGTAGCATTAGGATCTATTTTGTCTGGTAGGATATGAGATGTGATTATAGTATATGTATAATCTTATTTTGTTTGTATGGTATTTGTAGAATGGAACTACTGAGGATGTGAAGAAAATTGTGGCAACGCTTAATGCTGGTGAATTGCCATCAACTGACGTTGTTGGTAAGTAGTTACATTGTATTCAGCATGGTAAAATTTGGTTATGGGTATTGTGTAATTGTGGCTAAAAGAATCGGCCGTTGATATATGCTTTAAGCCTTTAAGCTGATGTGGTCATGTGATGGTAGAAAATTGTTTTGGTTAAAAGAATCTGGTCATATTTTGTGGTAGTATGCGTTTTTTAAAATTCTGCTGTGATTACTTTATTGACTTACAATGATATAATGATAACGATATCTGCTTCGTATTCTTCTTTCAAAGTGTCAAGGCACTAAGAGGGGACGGGGTGCTCCACTAAAACATTTTCAACTTCACTGATTTACACCAATCTTGTACTGCCACATCATTTCACTGATTCGCTTCACTGAAACACTTTTTTAGAGGTAGCACTACCCTGAATTACCCAACCCATAAAAAACAAAAAACCCCATACACAAAACCACTACCCGTGTTTGATTACCATGCGTTAAATAGAACCAGAATTTGGTCCACGGGACCCCTACCAGCACTGGTGGCGGCGGTGTTACCGTGCTGGTAGTGGGGTACCCGTGACCAAATCGGTAAGCGCCCCGTTCTCCCTAAGGAAGTGATGGTGGATATATAAATTGTAATCTTGTTTCTCAAGTTTCCACCTTTTATAAGTAATGAACTTTATGTGTCCACTGTTATGAGTTCTTGAGCTACTCTACGTTTTCTTTTCAATCTTAAGGTATTTGCTTTATTACATTTTTAATTCTTGAAAATCCGTTATTCTTGCAGAGGTGGTGGTGAGCCCTCCTTTTGTGTTCCTTCCCATTGTCAAAAGTGAATTGAGGCCTGAAATCCAAGTTGCGGCCCAAAATTGCTGGGTTAAGAAAGGTGGTGCATTCACCGGTGAGGTTAGGTAAGTTTTATCGTATCATTACCATTCACTTTTAGCTAAATGTGGGTCATATTCCTATGTATCATTATTGTCACTTCTTGACTGGAAGTGCATTGAGTCCTTTTTTAAACAAGGTAATAGCAACTTGATTGTAACTGAATTTTATTTAAGAAAATGAAATCACAGCTCTTGTTTCGAAACCTTACTTTTCAAAATATTGGTTTCAAAAAGTGTATGTCTGATTATATCTTGTCAACTTGTAATATATTTTAGGTATTCCTTCTCATTAGATGTATATTCTACTATGCTTGCCTGGTTATGGCTCATTCTTATCTCATTTACAACTTGCAAGTAGTATTTACATGACTATTCTTGTGGCATGCATTTTAGTTGTAGATTATAGCTAGAGCTGTATGACCGCATGCACTTCCGTTTATGCAATTGTTATTTGCAGTCTCACTTGAAAATTGAAATATTGAAGTTGCTTTTTCTATGTGTAGTGCTGAGATGCTTGCCAATTTGGGCGTCCCTTGGGTTATCCTAGGTCATTCTGAAAGGAGAGCATTGTTAAATGAAACAAATGAGGTACACTTTTCTTTGCAAGGATTTAATCAGTCTGTGCCTCTCTACGTACGCTTCTTATTGTAAAGAACTAAAGATTCTTGTCAACCTATGCAAATCAACTCATACTTTTCTTGCTTCTTTTCATTTAGTTTGTTGGAGACAAAGTTGCATATGCCCTTTCTCAAGGTCTGAAAGTGATTGCTTGTGTTGGAGAGACTCTTGAGCAGCGGGAAGCGGGAACCACCATGAAAGTGGTTGCTGCACAAACCAAGGCAATTGCTGGTATATATCTCAAAAACCTCAAATTTCAATAGCTGTTAACTTTCTCTGTTATGTACTTGACTACCTGCGAGTGTCATGAAAATCATTTTTGTTGAGTCTTGCTTGATGTAACGAGTAACTTGCCCTCACTTTCACTTTGACTAAGGAGTTGGCAATTTTGACCTATTTATCATCAATGTGATGATTTAGGTCATGTATTTATAAACGGTAAAATGGTTCAAAGGCTTTGCAAATTGTGTTTTAATGCATAAAACCTCCTGGATCTCTTTATATTAAAAAAAAGTATTATTGAATTAATATTATTTATGTAATCATGTTTGACATATTTATTGATCACAAAAAGTAGAACTTTTGGGGGAACACTTATGCAAACTATTATTTCTCTCTTTGCAGACAAGATCTCAAGTTGGGACAATGTGGTTTTGGCTTATGAGCCAGTTTGGGCTATTGGAACCGGAAAGGTTGCATCTCCAGCTCAGGCTCAAGAAGTAAGTATGCCGTAAACTCTAATATATGCAACACTGCTTGTATTGCCAGCCTTTCTAAATTGCATATGAATTTTCAATGTAACAGGTACATGCAGGACTAAGGAAATGGTTCGAGGAAAACATCAGCGCTGATGTTGCTGCTACAACCAGGATTATCTACGGAGGTATCTTTTTTTCTATAGTTGATTGTTATGAGTGTTTTGAAAATTCTGTTTACTTATAAACGAATTGATATATTGACTAACGGGTACAATTTTTTATATTGTGTTAACATTATAAACGTTTATTTACGACTTCAAGTCATGATTATCAGATAATCAGTTTGATAATACATCCAAACACCATCACAATTGTTGGGAATACTAGTATTAGATACAAATATTATATTCCCAATTACTAAATACTCTCAATATATTATTTAAAAGTCTGATTTTGGATGTTGGTTTACTCGCAACTTAAAATTTGTACTCCAGAACCATAATTTGATTGTTATTGGGTTTTCTAATACTTTTGACATGCCATTGCAGGATCTGTAAGTGGTTCCAATTGCAAAGAATTGGCAGGGCAACCAGATGTTGATGGTTTCTTAGTTGGTGGAGCTTCTCTTAAGGTAATTGTTTGTCTCTCGCATTTTTAGTCTTGGAAAAAATGGGCAGCTTGCGTTATGTGTGAATAAAAGGTTTGGGTCAAAATGGGTCGGGTTAGGTTGGCCTAAAGTACTTTTTGTCACAAATATTAACCTTTTGCATAACAATTAGTGTCTTGACTATAATAGTTAGATAAGTTGTAATGTTTTGTTAGTAATCTGATTTTTTAATATTTTTAATTATGAGGTTTTACGTATCAAAAATAATATTCCACGATCCAACGTATTTCCTTTTTAGCTGTTTTTTTTAAATTATCCATTTGACCCATTACTAATAAGACATTACACGAATCAATTAATTTGTAAGTAATATATGTTGACCTCCAACATGTCAAATGGGTCGGGTCAGCCAATTCTATCATCTATAATGCCAAGGGTGTTTTGGGTATTTCACGTTTTGTTCTTACCATTTTCACTTTGTTTTTCTTGTAGCCGGAATTCATTGACATCATCAAGGCTGCTGAAGTGAAATGTGCATAAACGTATCATTTTGGGAAAAGAGCAGTGATATTGTGTGCTGTGTTTTTAGTTTGAAATAAGCATATGAACAAAACTTGGTGCACTAATTATGTTACAAGGTGACACCATCTTTTTTGGTCAATAACTCGGTTGTTTTGAGCACCAAGTATTTTGTAAACTGATCGGATACGAATTTTGCGGGTATCTGCTTTTGCTTATTCGTATTAATAGTATATGTGGATGTATCCATTCAACTTTGAGCTTGCATGTATACATGGTTTTAAAATGCGCAAGGTCATTTAGGGCCTAGGTTCAAAAGTGAGGCGCCGAAATTCTTGGATGCAGAGTGAGGCAACCGAAACATTGTTTCAAGTATACGGTTTCTTTTAAAGCTCCAGTATTGGTTAACAAGTCGAAATAAGTATGGGTAAAAAGTAGTTAACTTTTTGTAATCCGTTTATTAGATGGATAGACTAGGTTAGATAGATTATATTGATTCTTTTTTTGCTAAACATATTATTTTCCAGTAATATGTTTGACTTTATAAAAAAGTTAAAACACTCGCAAATGTACTGAAAACAACCTCTATATGATTACATTCTTTTATGAATATGTATATTTTTTCCTGTTACAGCTCGTAATAGAAATTGAAGTACCTTTGGCACTAATGGAATACTTCATGTTGATCACATAGAAAATAGGCTAGCTGATAATTTTTTGTTGATTAATTTATAACAGAAGATATATATTTAAATGTTAATTACTCCTAATAACTAATTATTTTATAACTGAAAGAGTATACACGCACTACAAAAGTAAATCACAATAATTATTAAAATTAGAAATGGAAAGGAAAATTTATTCAATAAGTTTACATAATACAAACTCAATGTTTTCCACACAAGAATACAACCCTTTTACAAAAAATTAACATATAACTCACCAAAGAACATAAACATTACTTGGAATCAAATCAAATCAAAAGCATAAACATAACACAAGCAGCAAACCAAACAAGCAAACAAAAAGTGTTTTTTTTTTCCTTTCAGTAACATACCTTTTACCTTTCTTTCCTTCACTCGTGATGATGCCCATGAAGCTTTTCCTTAATCTTTTCAAAGACACCGTTATTCTCCTTATGTTCAACTTCAAGAGTGACATGCACGTTATGTGATACTACTAGGTGTGGTGGCGGAGCAACGATGCAATCCTCCTCGATTTCCTCAATGAAAACGTTTTCCTCTTTTGGTTCACAACTTGGATCAGCGACAAGAACAACTTCCTCGTATTGCTTTGCAGATTTACATGTTTCTTCCTCGCGTCTCTTTATCTTCTCAAGTGCTTTCTTTTCCTTTTCCTCTTCTTCCTTTTCGTGGTGCTCTTTAATTTTCTTTTCGATTTTCATCTTCTCCTCTTCAATTCTTTCCTTAAGCTCTTCCTTTTTGTGCTCAACCTTTTCCTTGAATTCTTCTATCTTCTCCTTGATGTTTTCTTTATCCTCTTCTATTTCACACTCAATGTTTTCTTTGAGTTCTTCCATTTTCTCTTTTTCCTCTTCTACTTTACACTCAATCTTCTCTTTGAGCTCTTCAAGTTTGTACTTGGCCTCATGTGCTTCTTCCTTGATTTTTTCTTTGGCTTCTTCTACTTCGCACTTGATCTTTTCCTTGAGTTGCTCTTTTTTGTACTCAGCCTCCTCGACTTTGTTATTGATTTTTTCTTTGATTTCTTCTACTTTCTCCTCAATTTTTTCCTTTTCCGCTTCTAGTTTACACTCGACTGTCTCTTTAAATTCTTCAATTTCGTACTTAATCTCCTTTACCTCTTCTTTGAGCTTTTCCTTTTTCTCTTCTTTTTTATACTCAACCTCGTACTCTTTTTCCTTGATTTTTTCTTTGATTTCTTCTATTTTCTCTTCAATTTTCTCCTTTTCCTCTTCTACTTTACACTCTATCTTCTCCTTGAATTCTTCAACTTTATACTTGGCCTCCTCTACTTCACATTTGATCTTTTCCTTAAGCTCTTCTTTTTTGTACTCATGCTCCTCCTTTTTGTCCTCAATCTTTTCTTTAATTTCTTCAATTTTCTCCTTAATTTCCTCTTTTTCCTCTTCTACTTCACACTCGATCTTCTCCTTGAGTTCTTCTATTTCGTATTTGATCTCCTCTACTTCTTCCTTAATCTTTTCCTTGTGTTCTTCATTTTTGTACTTGGCCTCCTCTTTGGCCGCTTCCATTTCACACTCGATCTTGTCCTTCAATTCTTCTATTTTATACTTGGCCTCCTCTTTGGCCTCTTCCGCTTCACACTCGATCTTTTCCTTCAATTCTTCTATTTTGTACTTGGTTGCGTCTACTTTTTCGTGTACTTTCTCTTTGATTTCTTCAATTTTTTCCTCAATTTTCTCCTTTTCCTTTTCTACCTTACACTCAACTTTCTCCTTGAACACTTCTACTTTGTGTTTGCCCTCATGTACTTTTTCTAAAATTTTATCCTTCTCTTCTTCTATTTTTTCCTCAATCTTTTCTTTCAATTCACTTGTCTCCTCTTCATGAACACACTCTTCATCAGAAGACTGCAAGTGTCCAAAAAGTAAAGTTTATAAAATTAGACAAACATAATATAATGTAAACATGTAAGATAAAGTTCTATATCTTGACATTCTAACTTTTTAACATTTTAACATCTTAAATTTTGTTTCAAATGGAATAAATAATTAAGGAGATAACTAATAATATGTGACTAATGAATTAAGTAATGTGCAAAGATTTAGATTTTTTTTTAATTTATGAATTTGGTTGTCTCACAATTCACAATATTCTTAAAGGTTAGAGTTTCAACTATAAGATACATAAGAGTATTGACTCACAAAACATCCCTTCACCTTAAAACTCACATCTAGTGCATCACTTCTCAAATATTGTACTCTACATGTATAGTTTTTTAGTATTATATATGTTGTGCCTATGATATAAGATGAGATACAAAAAGTAGGATATGACGTATTTCAAGTTCTTTATCGACTTATGCACACTTATGTAATTGTGTTTTCCCAATAGATCGATATACTATTTTTTTTCTTCATATTTCTACTTTTTGTTAATTGCATATAACTAATTAAAGTGGTGCTTTCAATGTAATCAAAGATGCATTTATGTACACATGCATGTAAAAAAATATTATTTACTTTGTGTGTCATTGCTTTCTTGTGGTAAAAAAATGGAAGCTTACACTGCTATAATCGAGCTCTTTCTTCTCTTCAAGGCACTCCATTTTCAATTCTGGCAAGATCTTCACCTCGGTCTCCACCACCAAAACCGTGACATTTTCACAATGCTCTTCAGTCTTAGGGACTTGATGGTAAACTGAATGGTCAGCCATGATCACGACAACAACAAAAAGAACGTAGGAAATACGCGCTAAGTAACCAAATATCAGAACAAGAACAAGAACAAAATGCACAATATTATAAACTATGTAGAGTTGCTTTAAAGAGTTAAATGCTAGATGCTTTGAAATATGAATGAATGTGTGTTCAATGAGAGAGACATTAGGTGTTTCAATGAGAGAGACATTAGGTGTTTATATAGGAGGTCATTGGAAGCATCTAATCTTGGAATGAATAAAAAAAAATGAAGGTGGCAATTGGTCAGAAACCGCCTAAGTGTGAACCATCAACCAATGGGGTGGATTGTTTTGAATGTCCATAACCTAAACCTAAGTTGGTGCTCAATTTACTCACGTTTCTCTACATGTTTGCAACCTTTTTTCATGTTAATATTTAACTTCTTTTTTTTAACAAAGTTCGATCATGTTTATATTATGTCATCTTAATTGGTGTTAGATGTTTGATTAAGTTTTCTTCTCATATATATTCATATATATATATATATATATATATATATATATATATATATATTAACTATGTTAAAATCTCATATATTACACGGGTTGAATACATGTAATGTTTAGTAATAAAAAAATGTCTTTAAAAACTTGCATATTGCATGAGTTGAATAAAACCATGTATTATGTAGGCTGAATAAAAATAAACGTCATCTGTTAACTCATACAGTCCTCAAAATATATCTTTTAAAAAAATAAACTTTGACGTAACATTTATAAATTTTATTAAGTTAGTTTTCAAAACCTTTGGTTTTCAGCTTTTTATTATATTTTATGTAATTGATAGATTTTAGTTCAACTAAAATATAGTTACTTCTTTAAATTTCATTTAATACAACTAATTTAAATTACAACTATAAATATATAGAATATCTATAATCTATAACTTACAATAAAAAAAATTGAGTTTGTATGAGGTGGCATTTAATGGAGGCCTCAACCCCCCCCCCCCCCCCTCCAATTGAATGTGCCATGTGGCACATTGAAGTGATAGTATTAAATTTATTATTAAAAAAACTAGATTAATGCCCGCGTGTACACGCGGTTCAACAATTAACAATTATTTGGAGCGGTAAAACCTATAAACAAAATATAGTATAAATGTTTTATTAAAATTTAAATGCAAGGAATACACATTTTATTCAAATATCACTAAATATTTACTTATGCACTACATTTTTTGTTTTAGTCTTGACATTCCTATCACCATCTAGTATAAGTAATTTCACCTCCCCTGCTTTTAACTCTTGACAATGCGACATAAAGTTGGCAATGTGAGAATACAGGGTCACTTAAATACAATCCAACCTTCGATAGAGACTGTCCTTGGCTTTAATTGATGGTTATTACGAAACATACGGATACTGGGAATTGAAAGTAAAGAATACACATGTAATTCAAATATCACAAATATCTCAACAAATAACGATAATTTAAAGGTTTTAATTTTATCAATTGAAATTAAATTTAACGTGCAGAAAGTTAAATAACATTTTCTATATGTGACAATAAATCTTAAATTCAAAATTTTGAGATTAAATATTTAAATAAAACATTTAGTATTCAAATATTTTTAAGAAAAAATTACACCGTTAGTCCTTATGGTTTCCACCTAGTTTCAATGTCAGGTACTAAGGTTTTATTGTTTCAGCTTAAGGTATTAACCTTTTAATTTGTTTCAATGTCAGGTATTAGGACTAACTTTGTTAAAATCTAACTAACTCCGTTAAAATCTAGGGGGCAAAAATGAAACATTTAAATTAAAAGGTTAATTATGTGTATTAAAACCTTAGTACCTGACATTGAAACTAGGTGGAAACCATAAGGACTAACTGTGTAATTTTTTCTATAAGCTTTATAAAACATAATTTTGGTTTCATAAAAAAGGTAATTAATTATTTTTAATTAGTTAAACTTATTTTATTCATAATTAATTCATTATAAATTCGTTTTTAATCATTTTTATATCAAAATTTCACAAAAAATATTTTTAACATTTTGAAACAGGAATATGAATCTGTTTTCAGAAAAATTGAAAAATTTATATTTTTAACTTATTAAAGTAAGTATTTACTTTATACAATAAATTATCTTATTTAAAACAAAAATAAAAATAATTTTTCAAAAATTATTTTTTAGAAATGTCATTAATTTATTAGGTCAAAAGCTCAAAATCATTTTTATCTTTTTCATGTTAAGATACTTTTTTTCAGACTTTATCATGTTATTATAATTTCTTTCAAACAAGATATTTTATAAATGTATACACAAAATTCCAAACCACATACACCCAAATAAGATGGGTCTTGACAACTTGACGTTAGAAAGTCGGTGACACGTCAAAAAAAAACCAGAAAGAAGTATTTATATTTGTATTTTAAATCACGATTAATTCAATGAATTTTTATATTTTTTTATTCGAATGAATGTAGATTTATATGATTATTAACGTACCACTTTTCAGTCGTTTTATAAGAAAAAACATACAAACGTTTTTCAGTAAAAAATATTTGAAAAATTATTTTTATTTTTGTTTTAAATAAGATAATTTATTGTATAAAGTAAATACTTACTTTAATAAGTTAAAAATATAAATTTTTCAATTTTTCTGAAAACAGATTCATATTCCTGTTTCAAAATGTTAAAAATATTTTTTGTGAAATTTTGATATAAAAATGATTAAAAACGAATTTATAATGAATTAATTATGAATAAAATAAATTTAATTAATTAAAAATAATTAATTACCTTTTTTATGAAACCAAAATTATGTTTTATAAAGCTTATAGAAAAAATTACACAGTTAGTCCTTATGGTTTCCACCTAGTTTCCATGTCAGGTACTAAGGTTTTAATACACATAATTAACCTTTTAATTTAAATGTTTCATTTTTCCCCCTAGATTTTAACGGAGTTAGTTAGATATTAACAAAGTTAGTCCTAATACCTGATATTGAAACAAATTAAAAGGTTAATACCTTAAGCTGAAACAATAAAACCTTAGTACCTGACATTGAAACTAGGTGGAAACCATAAGGACTAACGGTTTAATTTTTTCTTTTCTATTTTTAAAGTTTAACAGAAATCTATAATTTCAAAGTCTAGTATTTAAAATTTAAATTTTCACTTGTAATTAATTTGAGAAAGTTAAAACCACAATTATTAATTGTTATATTTTAAATATATTAGGAAATCATAATTTAAAGATAATAAATAGGTGTAATAAATAATAACTCGATTATGTTTAAAGATTATTAATCAAATTGAAATCATAATTATTAAAATTAAATGTTTCCAAAAATTGTGCAAATTATGATAAACGCTAATTATAACCTAAAAATAGTAATTTGACAAATCAAAGAATTAACCATTTATTTGTCTCTTTAAATGTAGTTGACTTTAAAAAACGGATGTTTTTTAAATTTTAATTTTTGAATGTATAAAAATAAATTAATTCTGATGAAAATGTTAAAGTCTAAAATCCACCAAAAATAGTTTGACAGTTACAATTAAAAGGATAATTAGTATGTGTAATTTCTTATCATTATTAAACAAAATTTGAAATTTGAAATTTTGTCTAATTCAAATTTAAATATTTTGAATTTTAATTTGAAATTTGAAATTGATAATTCGTTATTTAATTGATTAACAATATAAGCTAAACTAATATTAGGAAAATATAGGGCAATTAATAGGATCAATTAATAAGAGTTAACACAACTTATGTATGGACTTTGAATCATATTAACTGTGTAAATAAAAGGATAATTAGTATGTGTAATTTCTTATAACTATTAACCAAAATTCAAAATTTTATATTTTGTCAAATTCGAATTCAAACATTTCGAACTATAATTTGAAATTTGAAATTCGATATTTAATTGATTACCAACAAAAGCTAAACTAATATTAGAATAATATAGCACAATTAATATGATCAATTAATGTATTGATTAGATGTTTCCAATATTGTGTAAATCATGATAAATGCTAATTATACGCTAAAAATAGTAATGTGACAAATCAAAGAATTAAACATTTATTTTGTGTTTAAATGTCTTTAATTTTAAAAACCGGATTTTTTTTAAATTTTGATTTTGAATGTTTGAAAATAAAGTAATTCAAATGAAAATAGACGTATTAATTGTGATGAAAAAATTTAAATTTAACTTTGTTTATAAATGTATTTATATTTGTATATGATTAATAATTTTGTGTTTAAAGGTTGTTAATGAAATGGTAATCATAATTATTAACATTAAATGTTTCCAATATTGTGTAAATCAAGATAAATGCTAATCATACGCTAAAAATGGTAATGTGACAAATCAAAGAATTAAGCATTTATTTTGTGTTTAAATGTCTTTAATTTTAAAGACCGCATTTTTTTTAAATTTTGATTTTGAATGTTTAAAAATAAACTTATAAATGTATTTATTTATGATTAATAATTTTGTGTTTAAAGGTTATTAATGAAATGGTACTAATAATTATTACTATTAGATGTTTCCAATATTGTGTAAATCATGATAAATGCTAATTATATGCTAAAAATTGTAATGTGACATGTCAAAGAATTAAACATTTATTTTGTGTTTAAATGTCTTTAATTTTAAAAACCGTTTTTTTTTTAAATTTTGATTTTGAATGTTTAAAAATAAATTTATAAATGTATTTATATATGATTAATAGTTTTGTGTTTAAAGGTTAGTAATGAAATGGTAATCATAATTATTAACATTAGATGTTACCAATATTGTGTTTAAAGGTTACCAATTAAACGATAGCTACAAACATGTAATCCATTATTGATGATAGTGATCGATGAATACCTTGCTTAATAACCTGATTCTCGGCACAATAACAGTAAACCAGGAATTTAAAACGAAAACAACCGGAATTTGACCAAAAAAAAAACAAAAAATTAATAATCAAAATCAATTAAAATATAAAAATATGAATCAATAGAACAATAGGGATCGATATTACCTTGGAAAAATTGAATGGTTATGAATTATGAAACCCGAGTTGTGGATACCTTGTTTGGAGAAAAAGATATAGACCAGCGATTGATAAAATAAAACAACGATTGATCAAAATCAAGCCTAACTAAATAATATGAATCAACTGTAAGAAGAATAGTGATCGATGAATACCTTGCTTAATAATCTGATTCTATGCACAATAACAGTAAACCAGGAATTTAAAACGAAAACAACCGGAAATTGACAAAAAAAAAAAAACAAAAAATTAATAATCAAAATCAATTAAAATATAAAAATATGAATCAATAGAACAATAGGGATCGATATTACCTTGGAGAAGTTGAATGGTTATGAATTATGAAACCCGAGTCGTGGTTACCTTGCTTGGAGAAAAAGATATAGACCAGCGATTGATAAAATAAAACAACGATTGATCAAAATCAAGCCTAACTAAATAATATGAATCAACTGTAAGAAGAATAGTGATCGATGAATACCTTGCTTAATAATCTGATTCTATGCACAATAACAGTAAACCAGGAATTTAAAACGAAAACAATCGGAAATTGACAAAAAAACAAAAAATTAATAATCAAAATCAATTAAAATATAAAAATATGAATCAATAGAACAATAGGGATCAATATTACCTTCGAGAAATTGAATGGTTATGAATTATGAAACCCGAGTCGTGGATACCTTGCTTGGAGAAAAAGATATAGACCAGCGATTGATAAAATAAAACATCGATTGATCAAAATCAAGCCTAACTAAATAATATGAATCAACTGTAAGAAAAATAGTGATCGATGAATACCTTGCTTAATAAACTGATTCTATGCACAATAACAGTAAACCAGGAATTTAAAACGAAAACAACCGGAAATTGACAAAAAAAACAAAAAATTAATAATCAAAATCAATTAAAATATAAAAATATGAATCAATAGAACAATAGGGATCGATATTACCTTGGAGAAATTGAATGGTTATGAATTATGAAACCCGAGTCGTGGATGAATGATGGGAATGTCAAGACTAAAACAAAAAATATTCATTGGTTCACTCGATCATCTGAACGATGGTTTAAGGTTGTGATCGGAGATATATTGAAATTGGTTATTCCTCCTGGTGAAGATCTTTATTTTTTTAATGGCTTCTGGCAACTTTTTTCTTTTTGCTTTGAATTGTAGTTGGGAAGTTGTTTAGGAAAGGTATTAATTACCGATTTTGACCAAATTAGGAATGTTTATTATTGACCGGATTTTGACCATATTTAAGTTTTAATTCAATTTTTGATTTAAAAAAAATCAAAATTTTATTAATTCTCACATTAAGCCACTTGGCACAATATGATAGGCTACACTATTTAGGAGCAACCAGGGAATGCCAAGTGTACACATAGCTTTTCATTTATTAGTTGTATAGATATACCATGTGGCAAATTAAAAAAAAACAAATAATAATTTAAAACCTAATCTACTAAAATTAAATTGAGTTATTTTAGGAAAAAATAATTTAAAAACAAATTTAAATTTTTCTCTTTTATCTTTCCTCCCATAATTTTTAAACGTTAATATCTTTTATATACGAGAGTTTTTAAAGAAAAAAATTACACCAAATTAACGAGCGTTTTATTATCTTTCCAACGAGTACCATAGTGCTATATAAAAAACGGAGAAAAAACGACTATTTTTTGTGGGGTTTCGTTCATACAGGAAAAAAAACACAAAGTGTTCTGGTTATTCATTAATCATGTTTTTTTTAAACCAGGTTCTTATCTATACGATGTTGAAATTCAGCCCAATCGTCATGCTATCATTGGAATTTTACTCTTTAAAGATGCATAGGTATACTTCAACAAGAGAAGCTAGGAGAAAGAATAGCGCAACATTGCAACACATGGTGTCACCTTATAGCAAGGTTATTTTTTATTTATTTAATTACAAGAGTAATAATTATAACTATTAGTATTAGTATTATTAGAATTGTTATATTTTTCAACCCCGGGACGCTCTCAGGATAAAAGCTAGTTAACACATATAAAAAAATCAAGGACTAAAGATTGGAGTTTTAAATACCATCTTTTTTTTTTTGTTATTTAACATATTTTTAGCATTCAAACAATCTAACCACGTAAAATATTTGAAAACTTTTAGAGATCACTCGAAAAAAAAACAATTATGATTATTATTCTTCCTTTTTTATAATAGTTTAACAAACATAATTTTGAATTTGTTGATATTAAGAGACCTAAAATAAGTAAAAATAAATAAATTTATGTAGAAAATTTATAATTAATTTCATATTTGACTCACTTGCTAATGAATATAAAAGCTACGTACTAATAATCTATACTATATTATAAAGCATTTGACAAGGACTTCTTAAAATTTAAGAAGTACAAGTTAATTTGCTTGTTATACAACACATAATGCACATAATAACTACATTTTAGGGGCAAATATGTCTTTAAAGCATCATATTTAATAATCTAAATGAAGTCAAAAGTCATGTTTATGATAGGTCATAACATTTATTTCTACAATTTTTTTTTTTTTTTTTTTTTTGGAAGGCTACTTTCATTAAAACACAACCCGGCCGATAGACTCCAAGACGGAGACTACCGTAAAACCGGAGAACATTACATCAACGAAAAAGAAAAATTACACCAATTTCTCCATTCAATTGTAGCCTCTTTGTGCCTATACTTGTACCACAAATACGCCATATTCTTTACATCCGCAACCAAATGAGTCAAGTTGGCTTCCATACCGTTGAAAATCTTGTCATTCCTAGCCTTCCAAACTCTCCAACACGCGGTAATCATGATCCCATACACAATGTCTTTCTTCTTCGGATCATACGGCAACCCATCCAGGACATGTAATACGTCGGAGACCGAAAACACAAAGAAACTAGGGATATTACACCAACCAGCGATGGCATCCCACATCGCACTCACAAAACTGCAACCCGAGAACAAATGGTCCGCCGTCTCTACGTAATCACCACAGAAATCACAAAGATCGCTTTCGATAAACACGTTGCGATGTTTGAGCGCCTCTTTAGTAGGAAGACGATTCAAAACCGCCCTCCACATAAATATGTTACATTATGTAAAAAAGAATTTTCATAATGCTACATGTTTTATTATAATTTTGTATATACAATTAGGTACTTTATAAAAATTAGTAAATCTAATATTATTGATGACAATGTTACTAAACTTTTAGGTATTTTAGTCTTTTAGGAAATATCTACTGCATGAATAATTTTGGCACATTGAGAGCTAAATCGAGCTTACTCTGCTAAACAACGTAAAGTTTTGTTATTCTTAGAACAATGTGCTTTTACATTTTTCCTTAAACCCATTTAGATGAAACATGTCAAACTATTTGTTGTTGATAATATCATCTTGTGTTTAGAAGAAAGAGAAATGAAAAGTTCTCTTATTTGTTCTATTTTTACATACATTTCAATGTAAGATTTGTTTAAACAAAATTGCGTGTGATAATGTACAAGTCATCTAAGAAGAGGCGAACAAGTCATTAAAGTTGTGTTTTTTAGTTTTTTATTTCCTTTTAATATGGATTTGTTACGGTTTCGACTTACCTAGCTTTTTCTTTGATGAATTGTAGCTTTTTTTTAATATGGCAAGTTAACTCATCGCCATGCATGTGTGTGATTCAACGTTTTTTCATTTATTTTTTGTTCGGTCTAACTGTCCCGCCGCAACGCGCGGGTTTCTCACTAGTTAAATAATAATTATCAATAATAGTATGAGAATTATCATAATTAAGTAGGAGAAAAATGTAGAAAAACCGAAAGGTTGATGGTCTAAAATTTTAATAAGTGTCACCAAATATTTTCTTTTATAGTATAGTATCGAAGTATAGGATATATTTCGATCAATGAAATAAACATATATGTCAAATGATAATTAGTAGGCCAGTGATGTACGGACCAATTGGTTTGTGGGGAGGTGGGAAGGTTTTCCCTTCGAGGTTCCTGCCCTGAGGTTCTGAGTTTGAGCCTGGCTGTGATCAAGATTTTATTCTCCCTTACAGAGGTAGAGGCAAGGCTCTGCCAATGCGTACTCCCCCTCATTCGAACTCGGGTGGCTACTCCTGTTAAAAAAGGTTGCAGTAGTTAGTGAGTTTCCAATTGATCTATACCTTTAAAAAAAATGATAATTATTATATTTATTATATTAGTTAGTTGTAATTAATTGTTCGCTCACATATTTCAACGGTAAAGTTGGTAGAAAACCGGACGTGGATAACACTTTACGAACAAATCAATTTTATTTACTCTTTGACGAACTATATTGGTTTTGGACATCGGTTTAGTTATTTTTTTTTTTTAATTTGAACAGCACATCGGATTACAGGATTAGTTAAACTCTTTTTATTTGCGATTGTAAATAACTTTTTTTCTTATTTCTTTTTAAATTTAGTTTGATAATTGATCAGAAACCGTCAGGAAGAAACATGCATGAATGCACATGGGTGGTTTATTTTGAAACCTAATCATATAGAAGGTTTAAAGGTGGCAATTGGTCAAAAACCTCCAAAAGTGCTAACAACGGGGGTGGTTTATTTTGAATTTCCATAACTTAATTGCGCCTAAGTGATGATTGTTTTTTTAACGGCATTTTGATCATTGATGGGCTATTGGGGTGTCATCGTGCCACCAGCAGAACTACCCGATCATAATTCAGGAGAAAAAGCAATACATATGGGAAACCCCTTTGTGAGGATCGAACCCAGGACCTAATGATCCCTAAAGTCTTATCCCGCTCCCAAAATACCACTAGGCTATAATGCCATGGGCGCCAAGTGATCATTATTAATATTTTTTTCCCTTATAAACTAATTAGAAATCGTAGGATCTGTAATCAAATTGTTTGTCCCACGTCACTAGTTATGTAAATTCTCGAAGGTTTTCCTTATATAATGCACACACATGGCACCTCTTCAAATTTGGTCCAGCAAGTCTACTATTTTCAGTTTAAACCCATCTAAGCAAAATAATTGGTATCGATGGCCCGACTTGTTTTCGCTTAACTGGTTTGACTAGCTAATCAACTTTGGTCATAAAACTATAAAAACAATGCTTGAAATCGCTTTCTTGAAAAGGTTATTTTTATTCGACGCTTGTATTTTTTAAAATTTTATTAAGATGTCTATGTGTGTTTTTAATACATGAGTTATTTTTAGGTAGAGAACCACCTATACATGATCATGTTGGTAAGAGAGAGAGTGTGAGGGATGTGTACGTGCGGTTACATAGCTCTCTTATGTATCATGATTAAGCATTAATATAAACATGTACTTAACAATGCTCTATGTATATAGTGATTGAATCAAATGAGAACCAATTTCAAGCATTAAATGTGTGGATTTAAAACAATAGCAGGTGAGATTCAAAAGATTTTAACAATGTAAGGGTAAAACTGATTTTCTCCCCAGTTATGTCTGTTGGCGATCAGGCCCAAGAATATGAACAACCAAATTTGATCTCAACCAAGATCGACTCTTTCTTTATTATAATTCTTGGCACACAAATTACATAGGCCCTAACCATCCATTTATACTATCATAACCATATGAATCCTACTCAAATACTTCTCCTAATCATAATCTAATACTAACTTACATAATTATCTCTAAACATTAAAACCTACTAGATAATTCAAAACATAACCTTACTAGATAATTCAACTAGTTAAATCAAACTAATTAAATAAACTTTCACTTTGACCCTTCAACTTTCTTTCAACTTCGTTTTAGGATTAACTTCCAACATTCCCCCTTAATCCTAAAACCCCGACCATCTTCTCTTACTCATTCCCTATCGAACCACACGGGTCTCGACCATACATGCTTCTTACTTCTTCCTGCTTTCCTATTTTCTTGTTGTTGACTTGCTATCTTTCTTGCTTGAATTTTTCCGAATTCTTTCTTCTTACTTTAACTCAAAACCGAGTTTCTTTCTAATCAGAATCAATCGGTTTCTGATTTCTTCTTCTTGCTACTGATCAAAGATAAGATTACCTTATACCTTCTTTCTTTATTCAAGATCTGGCTCTTGACATACCTTTCAAAATCTGGCTCTTGACATACCTTTCTTTTCTTCAAGATCTGGCTCTTGACATGCCTTTAACCTTCTTTCAAGAAACGAACCTGGCAACCTTCTTTCCAAGGAACGTTCTTGCATACCTTCTTATTTTCAAGTAACATTCATGGCAACCTTCATTCCAATGAATGTTCTTGATTACATACTTTCCTTCTTACTTTCCTTTAATTCATCAAGAAAAAATAACTTTCTTGATTAACATACTCAACCTGAAACCTTCTTGCGAACCATGTTTTTCTTCTTGCTCAAATAGCCGAAAAAACTAACATTCTTCTTGCAAAAACTAGCTTCTCTTTCTTGGCTGTAATAACTTATGCGCTCTTCCTTTCTCGGCCGAAATAACATGCCTTCTTCGATCACCTTCTTAACCGAAGGGACTATGGAAATATACACCCACTATATTAGAAGACATACACCCATGGCTCACACCATTAATTCAAAAAGTTTAAAGTGTATTTTTTTACTTATTTTATTCCACCCTTAAGACCATGTGTAGTGGGGCGTTATTGGGGCTTGAAATTGAAAAATAGCGCCCAAACACCGCTACACGGGGGCTTTATGGGGCGCTATATTCCTTCAAAATTGAAAAAATGTGTGTTTGGCGTTATGTTTATGGCGCCACTTTTGTTTGGTTAGTGTGCCACCCAAATTCAGCCAATAGGAAAAAAGGAGGGGCGCTATACTCTCCCTCCCACTACAGGCAGTCTAATAAAACATTTATTTTTCTTCTTCTTTAAAACATTTTTTTATTTGTTTAATATTATATAATCTTTTAATTTTTTATTCGAACCATGAAATCAATTAATATCATTTGAATCTCTTGGTTATCAAATTAATAAAAACGGTTCACATTACACAAAAAAAATTAGAAAAGAAAAAACAAATAGAAATTTAGAAAAACAGAGAGCTTATCAGATAGGAGCGAGACTAATAACAAATTTATAATCACATTAATATGTATTATATTAGTCATTTTAACTATGCAAAAGATCATCACTTAGAGCTTCAAGTTTCTAATTCGAAAATTAAATAAAAAATTCGACAGAAGCAAATTGTTTGAAAATCAATAAATAATAATAATAATAATGCCTCATAGAGAAGATTAGATGTAACAATATAGTATAGTATGATTCAGACATATGCTTGGGAAAATGTGATGAAGCAAAGGAGCTAGTAAACGTGTGGAGACTATTTAGAGGATCAAAAAAATGGAAGCGGTTGATGTACTCGGTTATACAAACGACCCTTTCGTGCATATTAAAGAGTAGGAACGAAGTGGTTTTTAATGGGAAGACGCCCAATCTAAGTGGCACGAAGGAAGCGATTAGAAGACTTGGGTTTCTTTGGGTCAAGAATAGGGCCAATCTTGCGGAATTTTCACAGTTTAGGTTTTCCGTAGAGCTAAAAGAAACAAGGCAAGCAGAGCTAGGGTGGGCTCGGGTTCGAGTCGTTTAAAAACCAAGTCGAGCCGGCTCATTTTTCTTAGCGAGCTAAAATGTTGAGCTTGAGATCGACTCATTAAAAGCCCGAGCCAGCTCGCAGACTCGGTTGTTTATAAACAATTTATATTTTTGTTTTTTATATATTTTTTTGCATCTAATGAGATACATATAACAAAAAAAAACAATCAATATAAAATTATTTAGGCTAATAAATGAGTACCGGGCCAAATTTGAGCGAGCAACAAAGCGAACCTACCTTGGCTCGGGTGCGGCTCGTTTACAAACTACATAATTTTTATTTTTGCTATTCTTAAAAAATGTTTACTCAAAACACAATTTAGACTTTTATATATTATATGTTATAGTTAAATCCATAAACTTTGTTTTGTGAAAAAATAAAGATCTTTTTTTTTTCTGGTTGAAGTGTAAATTTTATTGCCCTTGTTTTACTAACAAAAGGAATAAAACAACCTAACCTACACTTTGAGAAAAGCTTAATTTCTTTTAAATAAAAATAGGTTAACAACATAATTGGTGATAAAAAACTTACTATATTGTGTTTGTGTTATTTATAAGAAACATAAACCAACGGAATTTTAAAAATAACCGCTTATAGATTTGGTTGAATAAATAGGACTTTTCATGTAAGTTTTATAAAAAAAGTAGTTTTTGTAAGATACTTAAAAAAATAAGATTTAATATCAAATAAATCAATAGTTTTTTAATGAATTAAATTTATTTAATGAAGTTAGGAGTGAGAGAGAAACAAATAAATCCTAAACAAAAAAATGAAAAAGAAAACATAAGATGAAAGTTGAAGGAGTTAGGTGTAAATTTAAAATGATTAAGGGTCATACTATTTGGACACCCCAAAAAGCTTATTTGGACACCCTAAATATGCCTCGTATAGCTCTATACGAGGCATATGCACTTTATTGTCCCCCATTCAGACAACAATCTGACAAAAAAAAGAACCCCATATGCTTCGTATAGAGCTATACGATGCATATAGGGTTCACGTGACCCTTTTCAGTCAACTCGGCACAGAATTAAAGGACCAATCATTGGTTCCATATCCCTCGTATTGCTCTATACGATAAATATTTGTACGATGTCTGGTACGATGTAACATAAAGTAAATGTCAGCGTACCCTATACGACCCATATAGATCTATACGATGCATATTTAACCAAAGTTGATTATTTCCTTCTTTTCTTCTTCTTCCCTTCGTTTCTTCTTCATTTTTTCTTCGCCATCTATTTTTTTCTTCTTCTTTCATATTTAACAAGGTTTAACAAAGTCTAATATTTTGTATCTCCAAAATGTCATGGTGGCCTAATATCTTCGATGAATCCGGTATTCCTAATTCTCACGAGACGGTAGGTATTCCTGATTCTCAAGCATCAGTTATTCCTTATTCTCAAGAGGTTGTGTCTGGTTACCAAAAACCATTGTTGCCAGACTTGAATGAGCCGTGCTATGAACCCAATGTTGAACATTCATACGTAAATGTTGAACATTCATACGTAGGGGAAACCTACCAGCACTACGAGCACGGTGGTGAGTATGCGTATGTACCGCAATACTCTTCGTACGACCAGAGACAAAACCCGGAAGTTCCAGAAGAGCAACCCCACTACTCGCATGTTTCAGAAGAGCAACCACAGTGGCCACATGTTTCGTATGACACTGAACAAGATTTCGTTTCGCGAAAAGATTTGGTTACGTGGGTTAAGAAAAGGGGAAAAGATAACGGTTACGTCATCGTGACCCGACGATCCAAAAAAGCTGGTGATTTGGATGTGAAGGTTTGGCTAGTGTGCAACCGAGGTCGCGAGCACAAAAGTGTAGCCACCGAGAGGAGAACGGGTAGCCAAAGAAATGGTTGTCCATTTCAAGTGATCGGGTTATATGATGGGAAACGTCACGCCTGGAGGGTACAGATGAGGAATGCCGAACATAACCATGGTCCTGCTGAATATCTGGAAGGCCACGCGTATGCAAGAAGACTTTCTCCCGAAGAATTAAATTTGGTGGAGAAGCTATGGGGTCAGGAGATGGAGCCGCGTAAAATCTGGAAAACCTTAAAGGGACACTACCCTTTCGAAATTTATCGACCGGACTGGAAAACAACGATCAATCGATTTATGAAAATACAACACCTTTCGAAAACACCGAAATGCATCGATGAATCGATTAACGAAATAAACCACTTCTGATATAAACGGATCAACCTCGGTAAAAATTTAAAATTTATCGACCGGACTGGAAAACAACGATCAATCGATTTATGAAATACAACACCTTTGGAAAACACCGAAATGCATCGATTAATCGATTAACAAAATAAAACACTTTTCATATAAACGGATCAAACTCGGCAAAAACAAAGCAAACATCTTTAAAACCTAACAAAATGAGCTAACCTAAATAAAAAAACCGAACACGCATCGTATCGGTAACAAAATCTAAAAAATTTAATCAAATAGGATTGAGAAAAATAAAACCAATTTTTTGTAATTTTTTTATTTTTTTTAAGTTTGTTTATTATATTTAATATTTTATAAAAGAAAAAAAAACTGGTATTCATCATATAGCCCAATATGAGGTACATAGCAGGTCTAGTATTGGTTACAAACCTAGTATCAACCCAATACAAGACCCTTATATTCCTCATATTGGGCTGTACGAAGAATATAAGGGTCTAGTATTGGGTTGATACTAGGTTTGTAACCAATACTAGACCTGCTATGTGCCTCATATTGGGCTATACGATAAATACCAAAAAAAAATTTCTTTTATAAAATATTAAATATAATAAACAAACTTAAAAAAAATAAAAAATTACAAAAAAGTAGTTTTATTTTTCTCAATCCTATTTGATTAAATTTTTTAGATTTTGTTACCGATACGATGCGTGTTCGGTTTTTTTGTTTAGGTTAGCTCATTTTGTTAGGTTTTAAAGATGTTTGCTTTGTTTTTGCCGAGTTTGATCCGTTTATATGAAAATTGTTTTATTTTGTTAATCGATGCATTTCGGTGTTTTCCAAAGGTGTTGTATTTCATAAATCGATTGATCGTTGTTTTCCAGTCCGGTCGATAACTTTTAAATTTTTACCGAGGTTGATCCGTTTATATCAGAAGTGGTTTATTTCGTTAATCGATTCATCGATGCATTTCGGTGTTTTCGAAAGGTGTTGTATTTTCATAAATCGATTCAACAATGCATTTCGGTTTTGTTTTGCTTATTTTGTTTGGTTAAAAGTTTAAAAAAAAAATTAAGTATTCCTCGTATAGCCCAATATGAGGCATACAACATAGTTTGGTTCAATTGGACACTTAACTGGTTTGCACCCAGTCATTCCATACTCGGCTAACAATTCTAAACAATACTTTCGTTGTGTTAAGCATAAACCTTCACTAGAGTCAATTACTTCTATGCCAAGGAAATATTTTAAGTTTCCTAAGTCTTTGATTAAGAACTTGGTTTTAAAGAATGTTTTTACATAGTCAATAAACTCAATGCGATTTCTAGTAAGTATAATATCATCAACATATACTAGTAACACAGCAAACACAGAATCCTTATTCATAACAAACATGGAATGATCACATTTAGACTGAACAAAACCTATCTTAAGTAACACACTAACAAATTTAGCATTCCACATTCGAGGGGCTTGTTTGAGCACATATAAAGACTTTCTCAATTTACACACTTTACTTTCATTTTCAGAAAAATAACCCTCTGGTAATTTCATATAAACATCCTCAAACAAGTCTCCATATAAAAATGCATTGTTTATATCTAGCTGATGTAAAGTCCAATTATTTTGAACAGCTATTGTAAGAATGCATCTAATAGTGATCATTTTCACTACTGGTGAGAAGGTCTCATCAAAATCTAGACCTTCTCTTTGACTATACCCTTTAGCTACAAGCCTAGCTTTATACCTATTTATTTCTCCGGTGGATTTGTATTTAATTTTATAAATCCACTTACACCCTATTGCCTTTCTGTTCTTGGGTAAATCAACTAATTCCCAAGTATTATTTCTATTAAGAGTTTCTATTTCTTCATTCATAGCATTAACCCAATTAACATCCTTACAAGCTTCATTATAAGAATTAGGTTCAACACTCTTGTTTAAAACAGAAGTAAAACAGAAATTTTCAGCAGACAAATAGGAGTAATTAACAACTTTCTCTAAGCCATACTTAACTTTACCCTCAACAACAAAAAGTCATTAAACCTTTTTGGAAAGTTTGATTGTCTAGTAGATTTCCTAATAACAGATGGATGATCACTAGATGATGGATGTCCCTCAGAACTGTTATTGTCATCATCTACTGACTCATCATCCTCAGCCCTACCTCTATTGGTTCTAGAACTACCAGGTTGCTGTTGATCAGCCTTACCTGAAGCAGTTTCTGAACTGTCAATCGGTTGCCGAGACCCATGACAGTCAGTTTCTAAGTTAGCCCTCTGGTCATCATTGGGACCATCTAGATCATTTGGGTGATTGTTATTAGTTGACTCAAATATATCAAAAAAGTTTAAATGGTTAACATTTTCATAAGTCTGAGAAATATTTTCTTTTCCTTTGTCAGATTCTTTAAATGGAAATATTGTTTCATAGAATCTGACATCTCTTGAAAGCATAATTTGTTTAGTATCTAAATTCCATAGTTTATAACCTTTTTTCTCATTTGAGTAACAAATTAACATACATTTATTAGCATGACTACTCCCTCCGTCCCATTAGAAGTGTCTTAGTTTGAAAAACACAAAGTTTTAGGCACATTAAATGATTGCTTTTTTTGCTTGCCAAATGACAATAATACCCTTGTCATATGTGGGTCCATCATATTCTTTGTTTATTTTAATTGTGTTTTTAAGGGTAAATTTGGAAGTTGGCTAATAATTTTTTTAAAGTGGACACATGAAATGGGACAAATAAAAAAGGAAATATGGACACTTCTAATGGGATGGAGGGAGTATTAAACTTATCAGAATTATTCAAGACAGTACTAAAGCACAGACACCCAAAGACCTTAAGTTTATCATAAGAGGGCTTAAATCCATACACAAGTTCATAGGGACATTTACCATTAAGCACAGAAGAAGGAGTCCTGTTAATCAAGTAAGCAGCAGTAAGAACACATTCTGACCACATATTTAAAGGTAAATTACTTTGAAACATCAAAGACCTAACAATATTTAACAAGTGTCTATGTTTTCTTTCAACTATACCATTCTGTTGAGGGGTATAGGCACATGAGGGTTGATGAAGTATACCATTTTTATTCAAAAATTCTTTCATGTTAGAATTAATAAACTCAGTTCCATTGTCACTTCTAAATGTTTTAACTGATTTCTTAAACTGAGTTTTTAAAATTGCATAAAAATGTTGAATATTTTCAACTACTTCATCTTTAAACCTCATTAAATACACCCATACAGACCTAGTAAAATCATCTACTATGGTCAAGAAGTATCTGAATCCTTCTTTACTCTTTACTTTATATGGACCCCACACATCTAGGTGAACCAACTCTCCTAGACAAGTAGATTTGTGATCACTAATGGGAAAAGGCTCTCTATGTTGTTTAGCTCTATGACATACCTCACAAGGTTCACTATTCTCATCCTGTATGGTATTAAGTTTAATGTCATCTTTTATTACTTTTAATACTACATTAGATGGGTGAGCAAGCCTAGCATGCCACAAATTGGTTATTTCAAAACTATTACATGAAACTCCTGAAAACACAGAGGACTCACCACAAAAATACAATCCATCTACTTGGCTACCAGTCACCAGGACTCTCTTGGTTAAAGAATCCTGTATGTAACAGTTGGATTCATTAAATAACACATCCAGTTTACTATCCTTAGCTAATTTGTGAACAGATAACAAATTAACACAGTAATCAGGAACCACAAACACATCAAACAAGGTTACTTCATTAGTTAACCTAACATCTCCTATATCAGTCACTTTAGCACTTGTTCCATTTGGATGATTAACTTTGATATTTAAATCACTAAAATTAATTCTATTTATCACACAATTGGCATTCATGACCATGTGCTGATTTGCACCTGAGTCACAAATCCAGCCAAGTTTTTTAAACAAGGCATGAACATTAGAGAATGAAAAAACAGGTTTAGTGTTAGAAGCAGAACAAAAGAAATTACATGACCTACCAGCAGCATTGCAACTACTTGTAGTTTCTTCACTCTTTTTGTTTAACAAGCTTAACAACTGAGACACTTGATCAGCAGTTAGTGAACTTAAAGAACTATGACCAGTTTCAAGAGAGGTTCCACTAGTAACATTATTACTAGACACATTTTTCTTATTAAAACCAGATTTATTTTTCATCCATGCTGGAACAATCTCAAAACATTTATCAATGGTATGACCCACCTTGTTACAGTGGGTGCATTTTAAGTTTGGATTTTGGTTACTAATTCTAGCATTCTTTTTCCTCATTTCAAAACTTTGATTAGACTTAGCAAAGAAACCTACAGAAGGTCCTTGTTCCTTTGCCAAGGTCACATTTGAATTTCTGTGTGACTCCTCTCTTGAAACAATAGCAAAGGCTTCCTTTACTGTGGGTAAAGGATCCCTTATTAACAGGTTTGTCCTAACAGAATTATAAACACTATCAAGACCCATTAAAAACTGCATGAGTTTTATCAGGTGATTAAAATCATTAAATTGTTTAGCAGCATCACAAGTACAAGCAGGTAAATGCAACATTTGATCCAAGTATTGCCACATAATATGTAGTTTATGATAATACTCAGCAACTGACATACCACTTTGACTAAAATGATTAATTTTCTGATATGTATCAAATATTACAGACCCATCAATTTTATTATATGTGTCTTTAAGATCTTTCCATACATCTGATGCAAGTTTAGCATATACCTGACCCATATATAACTCCTCAGCAATAGAATTCAATATCCAAGTAAGCACCACAGAGTTACAACGATCCCATTGTCTACCTAACACAGGATCATCCTCAGACCTAACACACTCACCATTAATGAAGCCTAGTTTATTTTTAACCTGTAAAGATAGAATCATAGCATTTGCCCATACTGTATAGTTCTCAGTACCTTTAAGTTTAATACTGATAATAGACAAGTTAGCAGAATCACTAGCATGTAGATACAGAGGATCATTTGAATCAAGTTTACTAATCAATGTGACCCCACCTAACCTACCATCACCAGAATGACTACTACTACTATCATCAACCATAACTATCAATCAAGAACCAGAACAATTAATACAGAAAAGCAATACAAACAGTCACAAAAAAACAGCAAGTCACTCACAAGCACACAACAGACGAGGCCCTGTCAGTGTTCAAGATTCCAGGTTCATCACTCAAGGTGCCTGGACATGTCTTTACAGGGGAGTCTGTGTACTAAATGTAAACACCCACAGGCATTCACAACACAATCAAGTGACCAAAAAGAACACACAATAGTTCAAACAATAATATCAAACAAGTTCGACCACTTATTGAGCCTACTCTGGTCCACCCTAACCCGGACAGTGCTCCTAGACACAATAATTGACCAAATTAACAATGAAAAGGAACAATCTCACCAAGAGGACCCAAGTTAGGTGTAACACCCGTAAGTTTTTTTTTGGGAAAGCCTAGGATTTATATATATATGTTGAAGGTGCCCACATATATTTAAACATATTATCACTAAATACATGGATTCACCATGAATTATCCATAATTTAGTCGCTATATATATACGAAATTAGAACTTCTATATAGAGTTATGTGTATATAAAGTTGAGTTTTACATGTATGCATTTTAGTAAATACATAATGAGAAAATATATAAAATGGATAACTAGTACTAGTGCAAATTAAGTGACCATATTCACTTTAGATGTTGAAATCGATATGTGTATATAAAATAAGTTTAAATAGTTTTATATAAATAACAATAATATCCAAATATTCAATTTGGCGTTTAATTTAACATTGATAATAATAACCTTGAGATGAATGAATTCTTCTATTCATTTGATTGTGTCATGCTTCTATTTACACCTCACCTCAATTGGGGATGACAAGACTTTGCTTGCTGCCATATGTAAATTTATCAAAATTATCGTAAGAGTATTTATTAATATTTTAAGTAGTCGGCAAATTGTATGGATACATTTTCTTTAGATACTTACTCACGAAGAAAACTTACTCGTGAAGGAACCAAGTTCTAGACAATATAAATACACACACATATCGCTCTGGTGCACACGAAATTAAAAATGTCGATTTAGTACGTGTGTTTTAGTACAATAGCGTGAGCCGTGAGTATTGTGATAATAATAATACGATTAGGGAATAAGAGAAACCGCAATATTTACTAGTGTCAAGGTGTTCTTCATCAAACAACCAGGTGTTAGAAGCTCTAAGCTATCACTCAACATACAATAACTAAGGTGAATACGTTTAACTCTTTTACAAACTTTTGAAATAATTTTGTTATGAAAAATGGCATGAGTTTATATTAAATATGTTGAGCATGTATAGTATGTTACTGAAGCATTTGGAACATGTGAGTGTATTCGTATTTGATCAAATGGGTACATGTCGCAAAACCGTAAAACCGGGCCTGTAAAGCACGGTAGGTAGTACTAATCCGTAGTACGAAACACGGTAGTACCACGAGCCGTAACGCTCGCTGAATGTGTAGCTTACTAGTATGTGCAAATAGCTTTAATATTGCTTATGCCTTATTTAATACTATGGTCTGTTAAATCTATTCACCAGCTTTTCGCTGACGTATTATTTTCAAAACGTTTTCAGGTAATCATGAATGATTGTATTTAGCAAGGGTAGATGCTGAAGGGATTATGACTCCTTAGGCACGATAAAACCTTGTGGCAAGAATTTTGTAAAACTGTCAGGAGACAGGAAATGATGTATAGATTACCTTTTGAAAGAGAAACGTTTTGTACAAACAAGGGATATTTAAATCCCAGTTATGAAATAATATTTTATTCAACTTACGAGTTGTTCAATGCAAAAGAAAAATATAAATGTTTCCGCTGCGTATTTACTCAAAACAGGTACCAACCAATTGGTCGCACGCCCAGGGTGTCGAAAATCCAGGGTGTGACAGGTTGGTATCAGAGCCACAGGTTTTAGCGAATTAGATACTTGGTAGTATCTAGGCTTTAACCATATTAAGATTTGACTTTTACGGATAAGATAATAGTCCGTATAATAGAATAGTAGGTTTTGACGAAATTGTTGCACTAGTATTACTTGTTTATAATACCCCGATTATAGGATTTGACATTTTTTTATATATAAAAAAAAAGATGATATATATGTCGAACTCTGTATGATAGAAGCACCATATGGTAGCTGGGAGTATCATGGAGTGTATCATATATTGCTTTCATACCTGGCCAGTATGAAGGTTAATAAATGACACCGCTATGATCTCGCAAACATCGTATTGTACTGAAATCAACAAACTGTAGACATGGAGACAGTCAGGAGATTGGAATATACTCTAGACATGCTAGTTGCTATGGGAATGTATTCCATACAGCTCCGTGTTATGTTTGATACTAAAGTATTAATTTAAGAGAATTAGATACTAGTAGTTAGTATCTAGACTTGAGTTGAAATTTAGGGGAGCAACGAAGTATGTAAGTCAAATAATCGGATGCTATGTAAGATATAAGGAATGCCAAAGGGAGATATTTTGTAGATGCCTACAGTAGGATGCGTGATGAAAGGTAGCTAGAATATTTATGTAAGGTAAGTTGAATTACACTTGTTCAACATAGCGGTGAGTATACACTTACTAGGTATATGCTATAAGATTTAGTTAAGTTTATTAATATTGATGATTTAGTGATAACATGAATGTCCTTATTATGATCTGATAATTAGGGTCGACTAAAAGAGAAATGGAGATCATCAGATGTAATCTTGATACTAAACTAAAGAAGTCTATAGTACATAATAATGATAGGTTATAAGAAAAACCCTTGTCAAATAATATAGTGGTTACGTATTGTATAGTAGAGTAGCTTGTACGTTTGAACATCAGATTATGATATAGGTCATAATTAAACTAAAAGACAGAAAGATAAAGATTTAATCATAAAAGGAATGAATTATAATGAAATGAGTACTTATAAGATAAAAGAGGATGTTAGATTTTTATCTTGGGATATTGGGAAAATAAAAATATGAGTATGTATAGTATGGAAACAAAATGAGAATGATAGGTTTTAGTAACTACATGGGGACAATGATTGATGTCAATATATATGATAACAAAATAAATAAGTGTCATCTATATATATGTGGATATGGGAATTAGGACATATGAAGTTGAAATAGTTTATCCTAAGAAGTACATTTTTTTAAACAATAATAAGTGGTGTATTATATGTATACATTAAGATAGAAGGCAAGCATATAATTCTAATCTTTTGCACCTAAACCAGGATTGTTGATTTAGGTAAAGTGTAGATAAAATAATTAAGGGGTTAAACAACGCCTTCACAAAGGAGTGAGTGAACTCACTATAGGATTATATTTGGGTAACCATTGTAATGTGTGATGACCTGCATATGACTATAGGAAGTTATAAATTTGTAGGTATCCTGACTCGAGATATAAGTGGTGTATAGTATTTTAAGAGGATACGAAAAATAAGGATACTATCATGTGATACAAGTTTGGAGACTAAATATATGGGTTAAATAAATATTAGAGACTAATTAAATTCGAACTTGCTATAAAAAGGAGACGTAGATGAAAGTAGCAAGAGGTAGTGCTTATGAAACTTATGGGATAAAATGATACCTGGATTACTTTAGACATATTAGTCGAGTGATCAGATAAGGAATCAAATGAATTAGATATCTCCACCTGTATATAAGATTGAACCATGAGTTGAAAACGAGTATGAGACAAATTGCGGCCTAGAGAAGTCAGTCGAAGCCAATTTTCCCTTATACAGTTATGATACAAAACTCTGTATACTGATTGGAGAAGTAATAACTATTTATAGAAAAAGTTGATTAATGGACTCCGAATAATGTTGATGATTTAGACTATTAAGAAAGAATGTTTATTATATCATGTCTAAGTGTACGTCGTCGATACAAAGAAAGGAAGAATATAAAAGTGTTAGTTATTTGAAAGAATTTCTGGGATTTACCACCAAGAGCTTAAGTTGGAATTTTAAAATAAATATGTTACCGGGATACCCCACCGACTGCCAAAACCCCATATTGATTGGCATTAACGGAAATAATTGAGCCAAAGAAATGAATGGAAGAGAGGTTAAAAATAGAATTTATAGTACCAAGTTATTCATCAAAAGTGATTAGAGATAGTCAATAGTTGAAACATAAGTCTGTCGAAAAAAAAAAAATTTTGACAAAGCATAAGCTTGAAACAGCTAGCAATAGACAAAAGAATTATAACAACAACCGAAATTCGGTAGAATATTGGGATTTTAATGGTTAAAAAGTGTCACTTTAGAAAAAACATAAAGTCAAAACTACCTGTTATCCGAATATTTTGAGTTTCAAGAGAATTAGATCACTAGCTTACGACTAAAATTATTAGGAGGCACGAATGAAGTGTATGACATATTCTACGTGTCAAAAGTTGAAACGCTTAGACTTATAAATTATTAGATATATTCCTACAAGATATAGAATTGAAGTAACGAGTAGGCAAATGAAAACACAACTATGAGGAAGTAGAAAGATAAGAATAATCACCGATTCTCTAGAACAAAATTAATGGTTATAGTATATAAGCAAATATATCAAGCAGTTATTTTATCTAAAGGATATGATAGGAAACATTATAGGAGATGATATAATACTTCAGGGAAGTAAGTGACAACTATAAGGTAACGACGGAAATTTCAATTGGACGTTTATAATGACAAAATTTATTTTGCGATCAGTTATGACTCTGCATGTGTCTAGCCAGAAATACCTAAATCGGGTAAGATCATCATTTGCGAGCACAAATCAAATAATAGAATTTTGATTCTAGCCACTAATGAGATTTCCTTATTTTGGTATAGTTTACATATAAAACTTCTATTTATAGTATAGTACAGATATGCCATATTATTAAGAATTGACTTATTTTTAAGTATATATCATAAAACATAGCCCAGCAAGAAGAATAATAGTGAAGTTATAATTTAAGCTTATAAATGCTTAAGGAATAATTGTTCGAATGACATAAGATGTGATATTATTTTAGACCTCTTTAAATTTAGTTTAGATCGTTTAGGTTGATTATACACTTGTTTAGGGCTAGTATATTTGTTTTAGACCTGTTGAGACGATTCTTGGCTGGTATTTTGTCGAATCTTGGCCTGAAAATGCGCCGATGGCCTAAAAGTAAAGTTTTTGAAGCGAACCGAGAAGGTTGCGCTGGACCTGAAAAGTGGGCCGAGACGCGTGCCTGAGTGGGCTTTGACAACATAGGTATAAGTGTATAGTTACGGTAAAAGCCTCAAACACTTCCGTGATTAAATCAGTAGTGTATACCTAGAAAAGTTTGTCAGTTCATAAAGCATACTCATTCGAAGTAAGAAGAAAGAAATACTCAAAAAGTGCGATTGAGATTGTTATCCAAGATAGCTATAAGAAATAAGTACTAATAAAAGATAAACAAACTAGAAGTTGGATATTAAGGTTATACCCAATCTAAAGATTTTAAATCCGAAATATCTCTCATAACAAATCTCGAGGACGAGATTTAAATAAAGGTGGGGAGGATGTAACACCCGTAAGTTTTTTTTGGGAAAGCCTAGGATTTATATATATATGTTGAAGGTGCCCACATATATTTAAACATATTATCACTAAATACATGGATTCACCATGAATTATCCATAATTTAGTCGCTATATATATACGAAATTAGAACTTCTATATAGAGTTATGTGTATATAAAGTTGAGTTTTACATGTATGCATTTTAGTAAATACATAATGAGAAAATATATAAAATGGATAACTAGTACTAGTGCAAATTAAGTGACCATATTCACTTTAGATGTTGAAATCGATATGTGTATATAAAATAAGTTTAAATAGTTTTATATAAATAACAATAATATCCAAATATTCAATTTGGCGTTTAATTTAACATTGATAATAATAACCTTGAGATGAATGAATTCTTCTATTCATTTGATTGTGTCATGCTTCTATTTACACCTCACCTCAATTGGGGATGACAAGACTTTGCTTGCTGCCATATGTAAATTTATCAAAATTATCGTAAGAGTATTTATTAATATTTTAAGTAGTCGGCAAATTGTATGGATACATTTTCTTTAGATACTTACTCACGAAGAAAACTTACTCGTGAAGGAACCAAGTTCTAGACAATATATATACACACACATATCGCTCTGGTGCACACGAAATTAAAAATGTCGATTTAGTACGTGTGTTTTAGTACAATAGCGTGAGCCGTGAGTATTGTGATAATAATAATACGATTAGGGAATAAGAGAAACCGCAATATTTACTAGTGTCAAGGTGTTCTTCATCAAACAACCAGGTGTTAGAAGCTCTAAGCTATCACTCAACATACAATAACTAAGGTGAATACGTTTAACTCTTTTACAAACTTTTGAAATAATTTTGTTATGAAAAATGGCATGAGTTTATATTAAATATGTTGAGCATGTATAGTATGTTACTGAAGCATTTGGAATTTGTGAGTGTATTCGTATTTGATCAAATGGGTACATGTCGCAAAACCGTAAAACCGGGCCTGTAAAGCACGGTAGGTAGTACTAATCCGTAGTACGAAACACGGTAGTACCACGAGCCGTAACGCTCGCTGAATGTGTAGCTTACTAGTATGTGCAAATAGCTTTAATATTGCTTATGCCTTATTTAATACTATGGTCTGTTAAATCTATTCACCAGCTTTTCGCTGACGTATTATTTTCAAAACGTTTTCAGGTAATCATGAATGATTGTATTTAGCAAGGGTAGATGCTGAAGGGATTATGACTCCTTAGGCACGATAAAACCTTGTGGCAAGAATTTTGTAAAACTGTCAGGAGACAGGAAATGATGTATAGATTACCTTTTGAAAGAGAAACGTTTTGTACAAACAAGGGATATTTAAATCCCAGTTATGAAATAATATTTTATTCAACTTACGAGTTGTTCAATACAAAAGAAAAATATAAATGTTTCCGCTGCGTATTTACTCAAAACAGGTACCAACCAATTGGTCGCACGCCCAGGGTGTCGAAAATCCGGGGTGTGACATTAGGGTTTCTCCACAACTCGTAGCTCGTAACCTTCACTTAGGGTTACGAACCAGAGAGCAATCAAGAAGATGTGCCACACCAAACCATAGCTACAGATCAACTCTTTAAGCTTCCGTGTTATCTCGAACCCTAGATCTGTCAGTGAACTCAGATCTAAGATTTTCCTCCAAGTTTCAGAGCAGATCCACTCGATAACCAAGAAACCAACAGATTCAAATCTATGGGTGATAAGGACACCAGATCTAAACCAGAAACCCTAACAGACTCAAAGAAGACGAACGATCTGAGCCAGTGGCTCTGATACCATGTCAGAGTTTCTAGATCGAAGATGAAAAGAATCAAACAGATTTTATTACTCAAGAACGATCTACAAAACTTGTAAACAAAACCATAACTACTGAATTTATACAAGAACTCTAAAGATCATTAACATATGATCTAATACAAAATACCTAACCCTTGATCATTGACTGATGACCAAATAACAGAACTAAACTATAAGATCATTGACTGATGATCAAAGTAATACAAAGATAACAACTACAATATCATTGACTGATGATACTGATCAAAACCCTAGAACAAGACTGAATATAGAAAGAAGACTCGAGAGATGTTAAACCAGGAAAAGTAGACGAGTGAAGTCTTTTATAGCTGAGTTCTAGGTTAGGGAGAAAACACAACCGAAGCTACTCCCACCGTTGGATCATGTCAAGGAAACACACCTTGACATGATCTGTGCCGTTGAATAAGAAGCACACAGATCGCCACGTAGACTCGGTGTAGGTCCGGGCTTTAACAAAGCATGCCTTGTCCATCTTGGGCTGCTCCTCACAAATACTTTATCTTCTAGCCCAATATTATCTTTAGCCCACGAACTCAGCAACAACTCATTCTCAGCCCAGTGATCATGCAAATGTAAAACACAAATACTATGAGTAACAAATATTAATAAAAGTGAAGAAAGAGAGAATTACACAGATTGTCCTTTAGTTTTACCTGAAATTGCATCCTATGTCCTTTTTTTGAATTTTTAACTCCTTATGTCCTTTCTTTTATACACTTGTTACACCCTATGTCCTTTAGGCCAAACCAAGTTAAAAATCTCGGTTAAGTTGGTCACGTGCCCCTCACGTGAGGGGCAAATCTGTCAATTCACCCTCGTTAAAGGACTATTTGTGTAATAATAATAATAATAATAATAATAAAAATAATAATAATAACACAGAATATCTCTTCTCTCTCTGTCATTTTAAATCCCTCTCTCTCTCTTCTTCTACTCTCTCTCTCTATTCTCCTTCTCTCTCTAATCTCTCTCTCTCTAGAAACAGAGAAAACACCAACCAATAACAACAACCAAGACTCCCTCTCTAAAAAAACATACACGATGGTGGCGGTGGATTTGGAAGGTGGTCGATGGTGACAGTGGAGGTGATGGTGGGTTTCGTTGGTGGGTTTCGAGTGTGGTTTTCGATGGTGGGTTCCGATGGTTGTTTCCTGGGCGGCGGCATGATGGTGGTTTCGTGGCCGTAGAGGTAGGGGGTGGAGGTGATGGTGGTTTTTGTTGGTGGTTTTCGATTGATGGGTTCCGATGGTGATGGTGGTTTCTGGATCTGGTGTGGGTGAAGGTGAAGGCGACGACGATGGTTTCTTTTTTAGAGAGGTCTTGGTGGCGACTTGCTCTGTTGTGATGGATGTTCAAAAACGTATCATATCGCATGCCTTGACCCACCTTTTAAGGTTTCTTTATTCATCATTTCATAAACACTCAAGCATTTCTTATGATGATTTTGTTAAAGATCTACCGGATTATGGTGAAAGGTTACAGTGGGAAGCCCAAAAGTAAAGATAAATATGCCAAAACCGATAAGGTGTAAAGATAAATATGTTTGACGTGGCTCCGTCGTCGTCTCAGGTCTGACGTGGTTCCGGCTGTTTCAGCTTCGCCGGAGAATTCTTATTCTGCAGTTTTAGGTTTATTAGGGTTAGGGTTTTCTGTGGTGAATCTGTAAGTGTTCTTGGGTTTTTTTTTTGTTTGGTTTTTATTATGATGGATTGGATTTGATCATTTGAAGTTTTGAAATGATTTGGTTTATTTGAAGTGTTTTGTGTTCTTGAATTATTATTATTATTATTATTATTATTATTATTATTATTATTATTATTATTATTATTATTATTATTATTATTATTATTATTACACATATTGTCCTTTTGAGGGTGAAAAGACAGGATTGCCCCTCACGTGAGGGGCACGTGAGCAGCTTAACCGAGATTTTTAACTTGGTTTGGCCTAAAGGACATAGGGTGTAACAAGTGTATAAAAGAAAGGACATAAGGAGTTAAAAATTCAAAAAAAGGACATAGGATGCAATTTCAGGTAAAACTAAAGGACAATCTGTGTAATTCTCTCGTAAAGAAATAATATGTAAATATTAATATCTATCTATATATATAAAAGAAAAGACTTTTGCTGACGTGGCGTCCATTGGTAACTTCAATCCCCCCTTGAAATCGCCACGTGGCATCTTAATGGAATGGTTTTGATGTTTTTAATTTTTTTGTTTTTTAAATTATTAAAAATACAAAAATTAAAACCCTATACGATCTGATAACCTTTCTCATTCACCTCTTCTCTTTCTCTCATATCTCTCTCATCCGCCTCTTCTTCTTTCTCTCATTGCTCTCTTCTTTCTCTCATACGCACCTCTTATTCTTTCTATTGTTTGGTGGTATTTTCTTTGTTGTTATGATTCCATCTCTAATAATATAGATCGACCTAAACATTCATAAAAGACATCAAATCCTCTGCGTAGTCCAACAAACAATTGACCATTATCTTAGGTAATCTTCTTCTTCGATCCAAGACCCATCATCTCTTCTGAAGGTAGTTTTATCTCGCCGTCGCCGGTATTATTATCTGTTACTTTTTAATGGCGTGGAAGACTTTTTATCTCGATTTGTATCGTTCGTTTATCTCGCTTTTTAAGGGTTTGAATACAGAAGTCGATTGAATCATAGAAGTTGATTGGATTTTTAAACCTTCGTGTATTGATCTGATCAGTTGGAAAACCATCGATTGGGATTGTGGCTATAGGGTTCTTGCTATTAAAGAGTCTATGGGTTCTTTTTAATTATTTGTTACTTTTTAATTAGTTTGCTTATGATAATGTTTGTTCGGATTGTGGCTATAGGGTTCTTGCTATCAAAGAGTCTATGGTCCTTCAGATTTAGGTCTTGATAGTTGATACTTTTCAATCGCATGTATTACATTTCATTTGTTTGGCAATCAGTCCAAGATAATTTTGGTTTAGTTCAAAATAATTGGATCTCAATTTGTGTATATTTAGTGAATACGAGTTGTTTCTTGAATAAATATGTTGCTAAGTAGTATGACATGAGTATTGATACACCTTAGTCTCTATTTCACATTAAAAGTTAACTGTAACACCATTCAGTTAATTAAACATGTCAATTCGACCAAACCGTGTTTATTAAACAGATTAGGTATGACAACTTAAAATCTTATTTTTTTCATGTCATGTGGAAATTTGCCACCCCTATGTAGATGGGTCATCTGATGGCTATTGATGTAGTACCCCATATGTTGTTTCATATTTAGCGATTAAAACTTCAATTTTCTGATGGGTGGTTATTGATTGAACTAAATTTGCAGAAATCTTTAAGCGAAAGGTAAACGATGATGATAATCCGCTACATGATCCGGATACCCATTCCCACAACATCAACGATGCTCAAAACCTTTTCAACCGTGATGGAACATACCAATGTTTCGTCTAAGGTTGTCTCGCCGCCACACACAACCAGAAAGAGGTTATACAGACGGCTGTCGGAGTTAGGAGCCACTGGCGGCACAGTTGCACATGCATTAAATCATCATATCAGAGAAGGTAATTTTGTTAAGAAGATTGAGTTAGATATTGTGTGTTAATAAGAAGTTGCTGAACTTTTTTATTATTAATTTTAAATTCTTTTGCTTCTAAAACATTTTCTTTTTGACTTGACTACAGGAGAAAAACAATGGGAAAACATTGCTAACAAAGATACGAGAAAATCCAATAAAGGAACAGGTGCTTATATTGTCAACAAGGTAAACCTTGAGCAACACAAATATGGTTTATGGAATGATTATAGATTTTATTCAAATTTTTTCATAGGCGTGTGAACATTTTGTGAAGGATCAGTTCCCACACTAAGAACAAACTTATTTTTGTGATTGATTAGAAAGGTGGAATCAGATTTAACAATTTCACTCAAACACTCAATGAATTGTAACTTAGACTATCTCCATTCACAACCAACACAACCCAACTTTTAAAATAAAAAACTATTTTCTCTCTCTTCCACATACACAACTCAACCCTTAACACACATTCACAACCCAACTCAACCTAAAAATATTTTTTTAAACGAACTCGGTTTTTAATAAAATCTATATCATTATGTTCACAAAAAACAGTTAAGAAATACCATGTATTTAGTTTTATTTTTAAGTTTAAATGTAATAAGTTATTTGAGTAATTAAGTTAGTGGGGGTATAATTCGGTTGCAACCCTTGGTTGGTGCACCAACCGGGTTGTGGGTTTTTAACATTTTTCTTTTTTTTTTCTTTTTCCATGACCAACCCATTGGATTTGCACACTAATAGGGATAGTCTTAGAAAACAGTAAGAACAAATAAGAACTCAAGAATAATTCACTTTTAGATCCAAAGTATATCACTCTTACGAAATTTTGCAAACTGTTCACAGGTACATGTACAATGATTATACTTATAGGAGCTCATTAAGCAGGGGGAAAGTTGGTGGACGGTTATTGAGGAGCTTACGTTGAGGGAATAGAAGTTGGGGGTTCGGTCGATGAAGTAGTCGATTAGCGAGATGTTGGAGGTTACACATCAAAAGGTGAGGCTTTAACTTAGCAGTTTAGTGGTTTATTAAGTTGGCAGGTTCTTAATTGTTGAATTTAGGAGTTTTTTTTTTGAAGTGTTAACTGCTACATTTGAATTGAGGTGAATTTCCATGAATTGTTAGTTTTATATTCTTATGCGTAGAATCTAATTAGACTGCTACTATAGTCTTTTTTAAGAAGAAGAAAAAAAGGTAAAGATTATTAGTTCTGTTAACATGTGAGAAGGTGAGAGCAACCTTCAAAACATAAGATTTAGCATGCATATCTTTTTCAGATATACAACTTGATGACGAAACAGAAGGAGAAATTCAGGCAAAGTCTCCATGTACGTCTGTGGCGTTACGTCTTATGACATCTGTCATATCGATCACGCCTGTGCCTATGTCGCCTTTGATCTACTCTTTTGGTACTATACACACACCTCTTAATATTTTCTATTTCTTTCTCATATGTTTTGTTTATACAATGTGCAATTTAAATAGAGTTTTCAGCAAGGGAAGTCAATCATTTTGCAAATAAAGTATAATCTTACAAAAACATAACTGTTTTTTTTTATTTTTTATATAGCAAAAGGTGGGGTAGTTTCTATACAAGAATGAATTATTATTATTACAGTTTAAAGAGAGAGGGTGGTGGACATGACTGTGTAAGGCGGCTGTGCTGTTGGATGGTGGAGATGATGATGGTGGCGGTGGTGCCTGAGATGATGAGTGGGGCCTTTGAAAAATGTTGATGAGAGAGGGTATAGATTCTTGAATGTAATTGAGATCTTTTGGTTTGATGGAACCTTTTTGAAGAAGGGGTGTCTTCCAAAGGAAAAAAGGTCATTCATTGATTGTTTATTATTATTATTAATCGAACCAAACGAGAGTTACGGTTAGGTTTTGGTTGCGTACTGATTTTTAATATGATTTTAGATTGGTGTGTAGGTATGTGGCTTAGGGGGCATGAAATCCCGAGTACCACCCACCCATATACCTAATTCCGGTAAACCTTCATACTATTTAAGTTCGTTTGCTGATGTTAATGAATGATTTGTAGGATCATAAGTTTGTTTATGAAGCGAAAACTGTTCAGTTGTATGCGTATTGATTTCTTTTAGCTTTAACTTTGTTTTGCTTTTTTATCTTAGTTCTTAATGATTCGTTTTCTAGACTATTACAAATAATTTATTTTTTTTATCTTTTTCTTGCATTTGAAAAAATTAATGGTTTACTCTTACAATGTTTTTTTTCCTTTGCTCTATTGAGAGTACTTCTGCAGCAAATGGCACAAGGGAAGTTTCTTTACAAGGTGATTTCGTTATCCTCTTATCTTTTATAAAGATACATTATAATGAAAATTATTGTCTTGCTGCTACAATTTAGTAACACACATAGATAACTTGGTCATTAATATAATGGTTTTCCATGCATTATATACTAGATTGACTTTGCTGTTATTGATAGTGGACATTTAGAATTAGTTATAGACTGTATTTGCTCTTGTGTTTATTTCAAATTTATCACAAATTGGTTTGAGTGTATGGGCAGTAATATGATGACAATTCATGATTTGAGTTTTCTTCTTTCGATTGGCTTTGTGCCTCTGTAAGACTGTAAGTTTGACTTCTACTTCCAGCTTTGACACTAATATGAATCTGAATTTTTTTTCTATTTATAAAATGTTTGTAGATTGAGTTGAATTACATGTGGATATTTTCGCCATTCTCAAAAAAGTAAAACCATTATGTTATCTTTTCAGATCCTATACGTTTTGTCTAAGGTTGTGATTTTACCTGGTGGGTTTTGTAATTTATGATATGTTGTGTTTTCCACCTACACTTAATCAGTTTTATTTCTCAAAATTGATAGTCGCTTTATCGATAGCAAAAGAATATTCATCTGTTTTGTGTTTTTGTTTTAAATAGGTAAATTTTGACGGTCTTGAGTTTGTGATTGGTATGTTTTTTACTTTTATCATTTTTATTAAATCATATTAGATTTTTCAACCCCGGGACACTCCCGGGTAATTAGCTAGTGTATTAATATTTTTAACAAACTGTTCGTGAACACATAATCTTCTTAACAAACGAACACGAACAAGATCTTGTTCGAATGTTTTCTCCAAGGAGCTGACCGACTATTTCTTTGCATGCAAACAGTTCACAAGTTTTTAAGTTATTTTAATCACAACATTCATGGTTAATTACAATCAAAATTTGTTTTAAAATAATGGTATGTTTTCGTACATTCTGAATATTGATTAGCAATTTGCTAATTTTATCTATCTTTCCGTATATGTTTTACCGAGCCTGTCTATGTTGCGATGTAAATTTTATTTATAATCAAGTCAGCCTATATATGACATATTTTTACTTTTTTTTTTTCTCAAATGCCTTTTCGTGTATCCTAACGCTAATCTTTACAATGATATGACTTTTTTCTTGATTTTTAAGCATACCATTGCGAGGTGTTTCATAGTTTTCAAAATCGAGCTACCTCAACTTCATGCGTTTCTCTTAATATGTTTCAATGTAAAATTTGTTCATAACTGAGTCGGGTCAAATATGACATATTTTCACGTCTTTTTTAAATACACTTTCATGTTTCCTAATGCTCATGTTTACAACAACGTAACTTTTTCATGATTTCATAATACGCCCCCGCCGTTATGGTGTGTCACGCCCAAGTGCCGACCTCATTCGCACCCCGCCAACTCTTGCTACACATGATCTTATCAAAGAACATAAACTTCGAATGTATTTTTTTTTATTTTAAACAGTATTAAAAATCTCCTTGGAGCCAAAGCACACTTTATTTAAAATTGCAAGTGAGCCTAACCACACTTTAGTTAGAATCTAGGCATACATACACAACTCTTTATCTTTATTTAATTTAGAATCTATACAACTCATGTAGGGGACAATGTTAAAAGAACCATGAAGTCGGCACCTTTTTAACAAACATCTCATTACCCCTTTTTAGATCTCTCTCAATCCACACGAATGCGTACATTCACGTCCCTCCAAACTTTCACTACATCTGAAATCTTTGTACTTTATTCTCTCCACATTATTTCGTAAAATATTAATCAACACTCAAATCCATAAACTACGGTTTCGAGTTTACCCGTTTTGTTCCTTTACTTTAAAATTACCAACTTTACGTGTCGCCATAAATTCGAGTTAGTTTACCTTTAGATGCAAACATTTTTTTTGGGAAATGAGTCAGCTCAAACATAATACGTTTCCGTTACGTACCAAATCAAGTTAAATTGGATTTTATGTACGTTTCGGTATAAATTCTAGTTGGTTTACGTTTAAACATGATGTTTTTATGGAAAACAAGTCAGCTCAAATATAATACGTTTCGTTATGTACCAAACAAAGTTAAATTGGATTTTTATATACGTGTCAGTATAAATTCGAGTCGATTTACGTTTAGACATAAACATGTTTTCAGGAAATGAGTCAACTCAAATATGAATACTTTATTATTATAAAATATGAATTTGATTACTTTACATTTTGATCCAACCACAACGTTATTGAGTTAAACTAGATACGCCAACACATACATTTCATATAACTAACGCACCATTTAACGCTTAGACTAATTAATTCAATATTTATAACGTATCGCGCCGTAACAAGCGTGAGTCCAATTACCAGTTATACCATGGGTATGTTTGGCAAGGAGCTTTTAAAAGTTTTTAGGAGCTTCAAGCTTTTAAGAAAAAGCTCATACTCTATAAAAAGTGTTGTTTGGTTGAAAGAGCTGGAAGCTTTTAGGTTAGGATAAAAAGCTCTATAGTGAAAAGCTACTAGTACTAGCGTTTAAGAAAAAACTCCTACCAGCTACAACCTTTTAATGAGTAAATGACACAAATATTCATTCTATCATAAAAATAAAAAAAAACCTTGCTTACAAGCTTTTAATTATGCTTATTTTAATCATTTTATACATTTAATAAAAGTAAATATGTTTAAAAAGCCACGGCTAACAGCTTACCGCAGCAACCAGCTACCAGTTTTACCAGCCAAATATAATAATAACAATCCGTAGTCAAAACACAAACTTCCTTACACAACACACTATTCTTTCTTTTCTTGAATGAAATAAAAAACCCAACTCCTACCTCTCAAGATTCAACCTTTTGTGGGTTTTGAACTAATGGGTTGTTGCAATTCCTTCTTTTCTAAAAAACCCACATCGGAAAAAGATAACTTTCACCGGAATAATAATAATAATACTCCGGCCAACGGAAAAGGTGCTGCTTTGGCCGGAGATGGTGGCGGAGTACCGGTGTTCTCTGAGTACTCATTGGTGGAGTTAAAGGGTGCAACTAATAACTTTAGTTCAGAGTATATTGTGTCTGAGAGTGGTGAGAAAGCTCCTAATGTTGTGTATAAGGGTAGGCTGCAGAATAGGAGGTGGATTGCTGTTAAGAAGTTTTCGAAAACCGCGTGGCCCGATCCGAAACAGTTTGCGGTATTTATTGGTTTTTTTGATTTGGGTGTTAGGGTTTACTGTTTGGTTGATGTTGAGGGTTTAGGGTTTAGTGTTTAGGGTTTTGTGGTTGGTTTTTGAATGGCATTATATGTGGTTAATTAGGTTTGGAATTTCGGTTGTGAATGTTTCGGTTAATTGCGCATTTTATGTGGTTAATTAGCTGTTTGGTTGTAGTTTGCAAATATATGTAACTTTGGTGGTGTTTGGATATGCATGTTGTGCTAATCGGTTTTATGGTGTTGGTTGTTCGTTAAATGCGGATTGTTTTAAGGAAATTGTTTTGTGAAATAAGGATAGATTGTCATAAGTTCATAACTTATAAGTAGAAGTATGCAATCCAAACACTATATATTGATTAGTGTGATTGCTTTCACTTTTCTAAATACACATCCAAACACACCTTGTTATGCCAATCAAGTTCATTACATTTGTATACATTTAGCTTCAAACAAGAATTGTTATTTGATCATTCTTTTTTTATTTGCATCTTTGTTTGATCGTAATGTAGTGAGCTTTTTGTTTCTTTTCACAAAGTGATTAGCTTGTTGGGCCATTGTATTTTTTTTTGTTTGAATCTGTTGAAGCAATGATTGTCGGTGACTCGGTGTTAGGTCTCTGAGTCATGTGGACCGGATCTAGGCTTTCCTGAGTTTAAGATGGAGCTGCAACAAGGACGAAACCTGTTAGAAGGGGCATCCGGACCACCCTTTAAACGATCAAATCAGTTGCGTATATGACCAAATGTGTGTGCGTATGAGATGTGTATAGAGAGAGTGTGTAGTAGCGAGAAAGGGAGATGAGAAAAAGTAGCCATAAGAAAGATGTAGGGAGAGTTTTACAGAGGGGAGGGTTAGGCTTCTTTAGGAGAGGATGTGGGCTGGGTTAGATCTTATCTGGACCTAGGCCAAAATGTCAAGTTAATACCAGGATTGCCATCATCAGTCCTCGTACTACGACATGATGTAGTTCTAACTGTATTATGCTAGACTCATTTGGTTGAGGTTGTTTTTGCAAGAAAGGCCAAAAAATGATTGAGAATTAGCGATTATGATCGAGTTGTGTTAAATAATAAATATAATGCCAATAACCGACCATACTTGATATTGTTGCACACATGCTGATACCTTTGATTAGTATAAGATGGTGGTCATTTTTAATTTATTTTGTTTTGTCTTGTAAGGATGAAGCGTGGGGCGTTGGAAAGTTAAGGCATAATAGGGTGGCTAATCTGATCGGATATTGTTGTGATGGGGACGAAAGGCTACTTGTTGCAGAGTATATGCCTAATGATACCCTAGCCAAACATTTATTTCACTGTATGTGTTCATAACTATAATACTATTTTACGTATGCTAAGACGATATAAAAAAAACACAAACGGTTTGGTAATATTAAGAGGTGGAACTTTTGACCCGTTTGCTCATGTTGGATCTAATTTCGGTTGTCTTTTTTCTCGAACTTATTAAAAGGGTCAAATAAAAATGTTTAGCTTTAAGGTGTCGGGGCCAAATGGATCAAACATGTCAAACGGGTTGAAAATCACCCAAAGGGTATATATTAATGCATACAACCTCCTAAATCGTCTTATTTAAACATTTTGGTTATTATTGTTGTGGTACTGGTTTTGAAATCATGACTAATGCATTAATTATTTTGTAATCCTTTTTTAAAATAGATGTAAAATTTTCTTTCTGATCTATTGACAGGGGAGAATCAAACAATCGAATGGGCAATGCGTTTACGGGTTGCTCTATGTATTGCCGAAGCATTGGATTACTGCAGTACTGAAGGCCGTCCCTTGTATCATGATTTAAATGCATATAGAGTTCTCTTCGATGAGGTATTGTAGTTTTCCCTATTTCTATTTCAATAATGCATTCCATTGTGAAATATAATGTTTTTGAGTATCTAACACGAATACCGTCGTGGTGATGATGAAATTATTATTATATGTTTATAAAATCAAGTTGATAACTTGATTGGAATGTGGCAGAATGGCGATCCACGACTTTCATGTTTTGGGTTGATGAAAAATAGTAGGGATGGGAAAAGTTACAGCACAAATCTTGCATACACTCCTCCAGAGTATCTAAGAAACGGTACATTTTTTGAAGTTACATTATAAGGTGGTTAACGGGTCAAAATGAATAAATTTGAAGGGCTGACTGCTGAGGGAAATGAGTTGGATTGACATGTCAGGATTTTTTTTTCTAAATTCTGTAAATGATTTAACCTACTAAATATAATCAAAGATAATATTATTAAAATGAAATAATAAGTTTTTTTTTTTAATAAAGCAGTTAAGGTGGTTAACTGATTGACATGCATTGTTTAGCTCAAATTTTAAGTTTTATTAATAAGATATAACCCGTATTAACCCACTTTGATCTAAATGAGTTGAAAATGCTGAACATTTTTATGAGCTTACATGAATAGCTAATCATCGATGGTCTTATTTTACACACTGTTGCCTAATAATTGTGTTTTTTTCTATCATAGGGAGAGTTACACCTGAAAGTGTTAGTTTTAGCTTTGGGACCGTTCTTTTGGATCTTCTGAGTGGAAAACATATTCCCCCGAGTCATGTAAGTAGTTCTAATGCATTAATTAACTTGAAAATTGTATGATTTGACATTTGATGCTTGCTGCAGGCGCTTGAGATGATTAGGGGGAAAAACATTTCTCTGTTGATGGATTCACATTTGGAGGGTAACTTTTCAACAGAAGAAGCGACTGTTGTGTTTGATCTTGCTTCACAATGCTTACAGTATGAACCAAGGGAAAGACCAAATACCAAAGATTTGGTTGCCACACTTGCCCCGTTGCAGACCAAACCAGATGTCAGTCCCTACTTTACTTCTTGTGTTTTATATATTTATTGTGTTTTCATGTTTTTTATATGCGGATTGAGTGTGGTGTGTGCATGATAACCGGTCGATTTGGGTTCTATACTTATCTATAACGGGTCAAATAGGTAACACATGAAGACTTGTCTAAAAATGAAACAGGTTAAAAGATCATCCTACAGGCTACATGTATTCAAATGCTTAGAACCGGATGTATCAATGTCAACCCAAAAATAGTTAGCATGGATTGATTTGGGTCGTCTTTATCTTAGTCAGTAGAATAGAATTATTAAGAAATTAGATGAGATGGAAATGGTCAAATCGGTCAAACGTTGATCTAAGTGTATTCAAACTGCATAAAACCTTATACATCATTTTACAAAATCCTAGAGCGAAAAGACAAAAGAGTGTTATATGGGTTGACACAACCCGTCTCAACGGTAATAAAGATCGACTGTTTTCCCAAACCTGTTTTTACATGTTATCTGACGTGGTGCCACCTTTACTTGGAACATGTTAAATGCTTTATTCAAGAAAATATATTATCGTTTTACAGTATAGTTTTCATCTCTAAGATATTAGATGTAGAGAAAGTATTGACGGGTCATTATCCCATTTTGATCTTTATTGAACAGTTTCTAGTTTTGTCATGGCACTCATGCTCCCCATTTTACCATGGTAGATTGTTATCTCATGTGGATGCAGTCTGTTTTATTCGCTTAATAATAAATTAAATGCAATGATGTTTGTACTTTGTAGGTTCCATCTTATCAGATGCTTGGGATCCCAAAACATGAAGAAGCACCCACCACACCACCCCGCACTCTTTCGCCAATGGGTGATGCATGTTCGAGGGTGGATCTGACAGCCATCCACCAGATACTAGTGATGACACATTATAAAGACGATGAAGGCACCAATGAGGTGATAATCCAGTTTAAGTTATCGATTCAGTTGATTATAGTTTCATGCTTTTGATATTTGTATTTAAATGGTGATGTTTTTATCAGCTTTCGTTTCAAGAGTGGACCCAACAAATGAGGGATATGTTGGAGGCAAGGAAGCGTGGTGATCTAGCTTTTCGTGATAAAGATTTTAGAACCGCCATTGATTGTTATTCCCAGGTACTTAAGTACTTTACTTAATTCAGGTTGCACCTTACACTTTACCTGTCCAGTGGGATATTTAAGCTGCTTCGGCGTTCCACGTAGATTTGGCAAAAAGCTCGCTCGAAATCAGTTCTTTATAAACGAATCACGCTCGAGCCAAGGTAAGCTGGCTTGTTGGCTCGTTTAAGTCAAGCCCACTTGAGACGGCCCTGATGTTAAATTTCAATTTAAACTAGCTAGCTCGAGCTCAAAATTTCAGCTTGTTATCCCTAGGTAAAATCTCAAAAAGTTATTTTTTGTATGCGTTGGACCCGCTTAACCCTAAACACTTTTCCCCAGAATTATTTTAGTTATTATATGTTTAATATGATTACATAAACTGTATCATTACACAATAATGTAATCAAATGAATATAATCTTGGTTTTAAAAGCGCGCTCGAGGCGCGCTTAAGCGCATCTAGGCGCAAACCCATGCGCCTTATGTAACACTAGGCGAGCAGTGTACAAAAGCGCAAGAAAATTGTAATACATGTAGCTAAAAAGGTTGTACAATTAAGTTAAATCATATATATACCTTATTTGTATCTATATTTTGAGTAAATAATGCTAAAAACCTATAGCATATATAAAAAAAATTATATAATCGTCTTGCGCCTCGCGTACGAAAAGCCCACCGCTTTTGCGCTTTGCACCTCGGTTTTAGACCTCATCGCTTTTGTGCGCTTCGCGCTTTTTAAAACCAAGAATATAATATAGATTTTGAAGGAGGTTTACTTAAAATGTATATCTGCTGTGAGTCTGTAATCCTAATCCTTTACTTCTGTTTCATTTTTGGGTTGGAACCTACCGATTCTGGTCCATGTTTTTAGTTCTGGCCAGGTTTTGGTCTGGTCTGACATCGGCGGCTTTGGCCTAGTGATCAGCCTGGCGCCCTGGCCTTTAAACCGACTTCTTTTTCAGATTCAACTTGTGTGATTACATTTTTTGTCATTATTATTATAGAGTAATTTAATTATGCGAATTTAATATTTGGTTTACTAACAGCAGTATTCTTGGATGATATGCAGTTTGTCGATGTTGGCACTATGATATCACCGACGGTGTATGCAAGGCGTAGTCTGTGCCACCTCATGTGTGATCAACCTGATGCAGCCCTTCGAGACGCCATGCAAGCACAATGCGTGTACCCTGATTGGTCAACCGCATTTTACATGCAGGCTGTTGCCCTTGCCAAGCTAGACATGCACAAAGACGCAGTTGATATGTTGAATGAAGCTGCTACTCTTGAAGACAAAAAACGACCCAAATGAGATCCTATTCTCTTGTTGTAAGCATGTCGCTATTGTTGTTGTGGCCAGTAAAGTAGCAGTGGTTAAAAACTTTCTTTTTATTTATCTATATTAATTTTCTTTATAATGAATGTGTGAGAAGCATGCAAACATGTACATCAATCTTATATAATGGATTACCGCCACCATCGCCTATTGCTATCTGACTGATCTATTTGCTGAACCCGAATCTCTCCACCATTTGCCTTGCCACACGAGAAACTTGCATGAATCATTCGACGCTCCTGTCGTCACATTTTCTTTTCCAAAAATAACCTCTTCAGCAACCCTGCAAGGCAGTTGCAGTTTAGAACTAATAAACTTGAAATTTTTTTTCTTATTTATCTTTTTGTTTTCAATTCGATGAGTATGAATTAGATTTAACTTCTTGAGCCTAGAAAGTTTGAAGGAAAGTATTGTGTTGGTTGTAGAGGCCATTGATGAGAGGTTTGAGGTTGTTTTATTGATTTGAATTGGTTGATGTGTGTGTAAATATTAATATTAATTAGTGTGGATTGTATGAAAAGATTGTGTGTGAATTGGGTTTTGATTGTGTTTGAGGGGGAAAGTTATCTGTACTTTTAGTTCGAGTGATGGAATGGGTTGCATCTATGTGTTGTTTAGTAATCACCCTCTTATGTTATCTATACTAGATTTTTTGTCATGCGAATTTGGTTTCTTAACATGTGTAATGTAAGATGATGTTATCCGGAAAGATTGAAACTTGGAATCACACTGACAAATGAATCACCTTTTTGTTTGAAGTACATAACGTAATGATTCGGCCTACCCAGCCCAAGAGGGCAATGGATTACCCTTTCGTCCGAAAAACAAAATGTGATGATATGGGCCACTCCGCTTAGGAGAAAATGCACAACTCGAAAAACTTCCTGACTTAACCTATACCTAAATACTCCTGATGAGACGCCACCCATAACCTCCCATAAGAAAAACCATGGGATACCATTGGACCAATTAGCATTTGGTAAAAAAAATGGTTATCATAACATTATTATTATGTAAAAAAAATTCCATCTCCAATAACAATTAGCAATGAAAAACACTTATGCTGTTTATACCATACCTCGTCAATCACACCATCATTTCTTTAATTGTGCACATCCATTCCTCAATCTAGTGTTTTAATTCTCGTTGATCCTCAACAGATGCATAATACAATAACGTAGATGGTCAAATTTCGAGATAATCATTTAAATCTGAGCGTCTTTTGAAATTTGAAACACGTGCATTCAAATACTAAAACACCTTTTTAACCGTTAAAACACAGCTTAAATGTAAAAAATACAGGTAAACATACCAAAATACAATTCAATCATCAAAACACGACTTTATTGTAAAAAAAGGGAGCTAAGCATACTAAAATACGGTTTAATTGTCAAAAGACAACTTCATGTATAAAATGCTTTGTTAAACCTAAATAAATGCCCCCACTCTTGTGTTGGAGTGTTATGGGAAATGAGAGTTAGAGCTTACGGTTGAAATGTCTCAAATTTGAATCTGATCCCGCCTAGATTTTACTGTAGCTGGCCTTCTGACAGGCGGGTTTTCCCCTGTTCGGGAACTTGCGGGCTTAGGCTACCCACGCTATTGGTAAACCTGAGCGTATGGGGAGCTTTCACCCAAGTGGCGGACGTCCTCGGTAGTCGGGCATTAGTTTCGTTGGCCCGTTAAAAAAAACTAAATAAATAAAAACAAAGCCAGTTCAGGAACTTACAGGCTTAGGCTACCTAACGTTATTGGTAAATCCAAACGTATGGGGAGCTTTTACCCAAAGGGGGCGAGCGTCCCCGATAGTCGTCTAGCCTTAGGGGTTGTTTGGTAGCCTCTTAATTAGGCTCTTAACCATTCAGTGCTGAATGATTCAGCATTCAGCGCGTTTGTTTCAGCCTCTGAATGGAATGGTTAAGGCTGAATCATTAAGACTTGAGATGTTGCTGAACCATTAAGCACTGAATCATTAAGCACTGAACTAGGCTGAACCTTAATGAAACTCTTATACCAATGTGGGACAAGAAAACTAACCATTAAGAGGTCCAACTTAATGATTCAGCACTTAACCATACAGACCTCTTAACCATTCAGACCTCTTAATGATTCAGCACTTAGGTGCTGTTTGTTTTTTCTGCAGGAAAAGGTCTGCAGTCTGCGGACCACATCTGCAGACATCTGTAGGAGAAGAGGTGGACCAAAGGTCTGCAGTCTGCAAGAAGAAGACTGTTTGTTTGTTAACGTCTGCAGGCTACTGAAATAAACTTAAATTTAAATAAACTGAGTTTTTACAGCAGTCTGGTGGTAGACGGTGGTGGTGGTTGGTGGACCGTGGTGGTGTGGACCATGGTGGTGGGTGGTGGTGGACGGTGGTGGGTGGTGGACCGTGGTGGCGGGTGGTGGGTGGTGGTGGGTGGATGGTGGTAGGTGGTAGATGTGGTGGCGGTGGGTGGTGGTAGTGGTGGTGGACGGTGGTGGTGGTGATGGACCGTGGTGGGTGGTGGTGGACCGTGGTGGTGGTGGGTGTTGGTGGTGGGTGGTGGTGGTGGTAGTGGTGGTGGACGGTGGTGGGTGGTGGTAGTGGTGGTGGGTGGACGGTGGTAGGTGGTGGTGGACCGTGGTGGTGGACCGTGGTGGTGGTGGGTGGTGGTGGTGGTGGTGATGGGTGGTGGTAGTGGTGGTGGACGGTGGTAGGTGGTGGTGGTGGTGGTGCTGGACCGTGGTGGTGGTGGGTGGTGGTGGACCGTGGTGGTGGTGGTGGGTGTTGGTAGTGGTGGTGGACGGTGGACGGTGGTAGGTGATAGGTGGTGGTGGACCGTGGTGGTGGTGGTGGGTGGCGGTAGTGGTGGGTGGTGGTGGTAGTGGTGGTGGTGGTGGACCGTGGTGGGTGATGGTGGTGGTGGGTGGTGGTAGTGGTGGTGGGTGGTGGTGGATGGTGGTGGACCGTGGTGGTGATGGACGGTGGTGGTGGTGAACGGTGGTGGTGGACGATGCTAGGTGGTGGTGGTGGGTGGGTGACGGTGGTGGTGGTGGTGGTGGTAGTGGGTGGTGGTGGTGGGTGAGGAGAAGAGAAGAGAAGAGGAGAAGACCTTTGAAGACCTTAGAAGACTTTGGTCCAAGTCTGCACCAAGAAGAGGTCAGGAAGAGCTTTTGGAGTGAAATGTCTTCCGAAAAACAAACAGTCTGCCCGCCCCAAACGTCTGCCCGCGTCTGCGCGGCGCAGACAAAAGAAGTCAGAAGTGCTTCTGGGAGAAAAACAAACACCACCTTAATCAACCAAACAGCCCCTTAGTTTCCCTAAGTAAATAAAAACAAAGCACCATCCATATTCCATAGGGACTCGAACCAAACAACCATGTGGATAAACCCATAAAACCAAACCGCTATACAAACCCCCTCCTCAGCTCATTTTCATGTAATCTGGAGTTTCATAATCTGCAAACTCAACTCAATTCATTCATCTTTCATCATCCATCCATTAAACATAGCATTGAATTCGGTTCTAATGCAGACACTGTTTCATCAAACGTTTTCTTAACCATAAATAACAAACAATGTTCGTCAAGCTTCAGCATTTAGACACAAACTGCATTCCAATTATTAATTCAGTCAAGACCCACAAAACCCATGACCTTAATGGCTCAGTTTCAATTCCCCATACACACAAACGTACCCAAAGACAATTGGAACAAAAACTCATCAAGAAACATGAAATTTTGCCTCAAAATCCATCTGATTTTGAACAAAATGTTGTTTTTTATAACAAGAAACATAACCCAGATGTGGAAGTTGAAAGTTTGAAAGAAAAGGGTATGGTTGAAAACCGTAGGGGTGGAAACGGGGACGTGCACGCTAAGTGTTTGATGAAATGTGTGAGTGGGAAAGCGGTTGGAAAGAAAGTGCACCGGAGGTACGGAGGGTGTATACCGGCGATATTGGAGTGTTTGGAGAGAGTTAGTGATTTGGACGAAGCGTTTAGAGCGTGGGAAGGAAGGATAAGTAAGAAGGAGATGACGATAATCTTGAAGGAGCAAGAGGGTTGGGAAAGGGCATTGGAGATTTTTGAGTGGTTTAAGAGAAAAGGGTGTTATGAGGTGAATGTGATTCATTATAATGTTATGGTTAGGATTGTTGGAAAAGCACGGAGATGGGTTGAAGTTGATATGTTGATGGATGAAATGGAGAAGAATGGGATTGAATACGTGAATTCTACGTTTGGAACTTTGATAGATGTTTATAGTAAAGGTGGAATGAGGGAGAAGGCAATGTATTGGTTGGATGTAATGAAGAAGAGAGAGATGGAACCGGATGAGGTGACTATGGGGATCATCGTTCAAATGTATAAAATTGCCGGACAGTTTGAAAAAGCGGAGGAGTTTTTCAAAAACTGGTCGGTACGTAATATTAGTAAACTAACAAAGGTTGCAGCTTTGGGTGCTGATAATCTTTGTTTAAGTTGTCACACATATAATACCTTGATTGATACTTATGGGAAAGCTGGAAGACTAACGGATGCGTTTGATACATTTGAGCGGATGCTTAGAGTAGGTATAGTCCCAAATACAGTGACATTTAATACAATGATTCACATGTTTGGTAACCATGGTCGGTTAGAGGAAGTCACATCGTTGATGCAGAAAATGGAACAACTTCGATGCGTACCTGATACAAGAACGTATAATATACTTATTTCACTTCATGTTAAGCATGACAATATTAGCATGGCAAAAGGGTACTTCAAAAAGATGCAAGAAGCTTCTCTTGAGCCGGATGTTGTGAGTTACCGTACACTATTATATGCCTTTTCAATTAGACATATGGTTAGTGAAGCAGAAGAACTTGTAAATGAGATGAATAAAAGAGGTCTTGAGATAGATGAATTCACACAATCTTCGCTTACTAGAATGTACATAGAGTCTGGTATGCTTGAAAAGTCTTGGTTATGGTTTTATCGATTTCATATACAAGGGAAAATGAGTTCAGAGTGTTACTCTGCAAATATTGATGCGTTTGGAGAACGTGGGCATATTTTGGAAGCTGAGAAAGTTTTCAAATGTTGTCAGGAACAAAGAAATCCAACTGTGCTTGAGTTCAATGTCATGATCAAAGCTTACGGAATCAACAAACGTTATGATGAGGCATGTCGATTGGTTGATGGTATGGATGAACACAGTGTGTACCCAGATCAATGCAGCTACAATTCACTCATCCAAATGTTAGCAAGCGCTGACCTTCCACAGAAAGCTACTTTCTATTTAAGAAAAATGCAAGAATCCGGTTTGGTTAGTGATTGCATACCATATTGTGCCGTCATCTCAAGTTTCGTGAAATTATGCCAACTGGAAATGGCGGTGACGTTGTTTGAAGAAATGGTTGGATTCAATATGGAACCTGATGTGGTTGCTTATGGTGTGTTGATCAATGCGTATGCTGATGTCGGAAACGTTGAAGGGGCTTTACATTATCTGAACAAGATGAAAGAAATGGGCTTGGCTATAAATGGTGTTATATGTAATTCTTTAATTAAACTTTACAAGAAAGTTGGGTGTTTAAAAGATGCAGAAGAAGTTTACTATATGCTTCAAAGATTAGACGCGGGTCCAGATGTTTATTCTTCGAATTGTATGATTGACTTATACACTGAACGGTCAATGTTGAAACCGGCGGAGGAAATTTTTGAAAAATTGAGAAGAAAAGGGAATGCAAATGAGTTTTCTTATGCTATGATGTTGTGTATGTACAAGAAAATTGGGAGTTTTGACGAAGCTTTTAAGATAGCAAAAGAGATGAGAGAATTAGGGCTACTGACTGATTTATTGAGTTATAATCATGTTCTTGGATTGTATGCATTAGATGGTAGATTCAAGGAGGCAGTGGTAATCTTTAAGGAGATGATCGAATCAGGTGTTGAACCGACTGATTTAACTTTTAAATCGCTTGGAGTTGTTCTCATGAAACGTGGTGTTCCAAAGAAAGTTGTCAAGGATCTTGAAACGGTGTGGAGAAATGATTATAAAAGTGGCTTGGAAGTATGGCTGGCGACTCTCAATTCGGTTAGTGGTATTGTGTATCATGATATTAGTGATCGATGACGGCTTATTGTATCATTAGATCATAATTAATTTAGAATGCCAGGTTACTTAGTTGTATGTTCATAGATGTTTTTGGAATTTTGAAAAAGATTTATATAGTTTCTGAGTTCCATTTTTCTTGTATGGTTACAATTTCGTGAAGCTACAAGCTCTTAAGCATCATTCCATAAGTATTTGTAAGTTTAAGTTATATCATAATTATGAATATTATAGCCAAATAGACTTAATTTTATCTGCACAAAACATAGGTTTCATGAATTCTATGACTGATTGCAGCTTATAAAACATAGGTTTGATTGATGAAAATTTAAAAAAAAAAACGTTATAATCTGTTGAAAGTGAAGGATCACAAAAGAAGATCTAATTTTTACTACATGATGCATCTGTATTCTGTAATTAATATTCTCAAAGTTGGTATCCCACATAAATGTATGTGCTGTACTGCTAAACTTTTTTCAAGGGTCTAATGCAGAATCTTGAATGGCATCATATAAGTTGTATTTTAGGTAGCCCTAACATCTAGAGGATCATGATTCATGAGTGCATTTTGAGTGTGCTATTGACTCGGGGGTCTCACTAGAAGCAACCCCTCTATTCCTACAGCCTAAAGGGTAGATGTAAGGCTGTCTACATCTTACCCTCCCTAGATCCTATCTTAGCTTTGCTATTGGTGAGATTTACTTAGTATGATCATCATTTGTTCTTTTTCTTCTTCTTTTTTCTGCTTTTTATAGCTAATAATGGCAAATTGAAATCAGATTAAAGTTAGCAATGGGTGGTAGATACGATTTGACTTAGAGAGAGACCGATTGATTACAGAATATCCTAAAGAGACACCACTTCAGACATTTCACATCTGTGATATGGTAATAAAGATAGAACTGCTCAAGCTTCATTCCGTTCAGACTGCCCATGTGGTATTTCTTATCCTTACATTTTGCTTTTTATATTATTAATTAATAGATGGGGTGGGGTATGTTTACAAGCACAAATGGGTGGTTGGGATACTACTGTAGCCAGCAGTGTCGACTTGTAGCATTGCAGCAAGTTCTATTAAATGTTGTGGACTTCTATCTGTTCAAAACCGATCTGCTGATGGGGGTATCCAGTTTCCGTATGGTTGCTGCTGGGAATTTTTGTTTTTCTTTTGGAGGAATTTAATTGTTGATATAAGGGTCAACTGTTCTGCTGTTGGTTCTTTCAAACTCAGCAGAGATGCGGATTTCATTTTGGTTAAGCTGCTTTGTGGTTGCTGTTTTAGCTTTATAATCCGAGTTCGCTGGTGTTGGCTTCAACTGTTATTGCCATCTGTCTACTGAAGTTATCTCAAATCACAGCAATGGTATGATATGGTATAAACTTTCTTCGGGTACACACTCCTTTATCCTAAGGAATTGTGTGTTTTTGCTAATCATCCCATTGGTAATCCTTCAGTCAATCCTATATTTATATATTTAGTTTATTAAAACTCAATAACTAACTTGACCTACATCATTATTAACTACTAAGATGGTCATTAGTAACATATATAACGGGTTAGAAGACAGATCGACATCATTAGCATGCCACAAATGACTACTACAGTCTGATATTCGGGAATGTAGAATGTAAGAGAAATCCAAATGTCAGAACTCCAGAACCTAGATTAGAAAAAAAATTGATTAAAAAGAGGATATGTGCCTTTTAAATACAGTGTCTTGAAATAGAATGTATCTTATGGTTCTCAAGTTGTGAATTGTTGTATTTTGAGATAATCAAACGTCAAGCGAAACACCTTATTATAGAAGTTGTTTGGCGCGATGATAGCAATGCGGTAAGATGCAAATGGTCAAGTCAAGGTTTGTTCCTACAAATGTAAAGATGCCCATGGACAATTGGAACTAAAGAAATATATACATGATGGTGCTCGTGCGAGAATACATATTATTGAGTTCAACATCATTTGGTTGATCAATATAAATAAACACAAAACTAGCCATATTAGACTGATTCGATTCTCTTATGGTAGCTTTAGAAGAAGAGAAATTTCATAGAAGAATGATAAATCCCAAGCAAATATTTGCAACGACAAGTCTATGTGTTATGGTTTCGTATTTTTTCACGCACCACTCCCAGATGAATTTTTTTGGTTGACTTTGATGGAGGGTCCTCAAGCACTCCATAATCACACTCGTGAAAACCCTCATGCTAAGCCCACTAACGTCCTTTCACGCCCCCTTGGGGTGGTATTTCATGCCCAACTTGATGATATGGCATGCGGGACATGAAACCGTAACACATAGCCTAAGGACACAATAAAACTATTGACCTAGACATCTGGTAACAAATTCATCTAGCTTACTATTATTAGCCCTTTTCTTTTTAGAACCGGCACATCACTTCCTCGTACTATTTCTTTCACATAACACGTCCATATATCACATTTAATCGGACTGACATACATAAAGTCAATTCTACTTTCATGATGTGAATAAAGGGTATTTATGAAATGAACCAACTCTTTTTCTCATCTTACAAAATTATGTATTTGTAACACTTTAAGGGATGATTCATGGTGCGTAGGAGATATTGTATCACTTGTTTCGAGATTGTCATGCAACACATTCTTCATAGCTGTCGATTTTCAAATGATTACATATTCCCGCCCCTGGTTCTTTGTACACCTTGGATCTGATTAATTGAATGAATTCCTTAGCATCGCCAAAACATAAGAAAGAGGTTATTCATGGGACCCTTGTTGCATCAAATATTTAGTAACAATCATTTAGTTAACTTGGTAGGTTATTTGGTGTTTTTTTAATAATATAGTGTTTGTTGTTTGGTAATAGAAATAGGAAGGTTAACACTAGTTGGGTGAGGCGTGTTGTAATGTTTCGTTTGTTCTCTTTCTAGCGTCTTTCTAGTCCGGTAATAATATTTAGGAAGGTTAACACTAGTTGGGTGAGATGTGGTGTTGTAATGTTTCGTTTGTTCTCTTTCTAGCGTCTTTCTAGTCCGGTAATAATATTGCTATTAGAAAAGAAAAAGAAAAGAAAAAGAAAAAAAAAAGACATAGTTTAAGGGGGTAATGTGAAGTTAAGCCATAGTACAGGGAACTCTACAAAAACCCACACAATTTACGGTTTGTTTGTATATATAAAACATTACTCATTAGGGATAAGCATATTGCACCGAATATCGACCGATATCGATCTCGTACCGAACCGAGGGTGTTCGGTATTGGTACTCACATTTAGAGGTTTTTGGTTTCGGTATCGGTACGAGATCAGTATGGTATCACTATTTTAAGGTAAAATACCGATATCATACCGGTTTCGTAACAATACCGAACCGATACCGTACCGTATGTTTTCGGTATCGGTATCGTTATTGAGTTTTGGGAGTTTTCAAGATCGGTATCGGTTGATACCGATACCCGATACCGATACCGGCTCATCCCTATCACTCATTACTAATTAGTCAGTCATTACACAGGTAGTAGTGGTTAGGTTAGGGTTCTGCACTTACGAACTTGACACCTCTTCAATCAGGTTCGTTCTATTCAATTAACGTATACTATTATTAATCTACTGTTTTTGAATCATATTACATAAAATGCAGCAAACAAATGGATGTTATTACCGGTTCATCGCTTCGTATGATCAAATCCAACGACGAATATTGCATTTCACCATCGTTGAATAATATCAGCCGTTCAATTTCAACATATAATAATAATAATAAGTTGAGCTGTATGGCGTCTGGGAATTCATCTTCTGGTGGTGCAGGTGTTACACAAGCGTTGAAGTTGACCGGTGATTCGTTTATTAGACCTCATCTTAGAGAGTTGTCTCCCTATCAGCCTATATTGCCATTCGAGGTAGTCGTTCACTCATTCGTCTGTTTGTTTGTTTGACTTATATTGATATTATAGTCAATTAATTGGACACACATATAGTTGTCGCCTTAAGTTGCACGGAATGGAATGGAATCTGGATGGAATTGGAATGCGTATTTGATTTCTTATGTTGTTCGTTTCAACAAAAGAAGGACTTGGAATTGAACAACGACATACGGAAGGAAATCTACATTACATTTCGGTTCCGTTCATATAAACGTACGCATCTACATTCCAAATCAAATTCCAGTTCACGCGCGAGTTCCAAGTCTAATACATTCCACGAAACGAACAATGCCTTAGGTTCTTATTTTTTTTTTTGGGAGCGGTCTTTATTCGTTATGGGTTGTTCTGTGTGTCTGTCTATATGATGTGTTATCTGTCCCTATTATTTCCTGGTTTGCTGTTATTGGATAGCTTACTAAGGATATTTTTAGTAATATATGATTTCTGATGTGTAGACTTTTTGAGTAGTTATGTATGTTTTAGTATTAGTATGACTTATCTTTTTTATACGAATATGAATTTGGAGCCCGGGGGGGTGGGGGGGGGGGGTGGGGGGGCTCATTGGAAGCAGTCTTGTTATCCCTTGATGTAGAGGTAGGGCTTGCAGCTTGCCTACATGTCAACCTCTTCTAACCGCACCAATAGCTTGGCTATGGGTAAGATTCTATTAAGTATGGTTGTTGTTGTACTTGTTATGTTTTCAGATTTCTATTTTTTCATTTCTGGATGTTCCAGACTTCCACTTTTGTGCAACTTTATTTTCTGCAATTTTAAAGTTGAAGTTACCTATTTGCTTATTATCATTTTTAACAAATTATTAAACACAGTGGTGTTTAGTAACAAGATTCTTCGTATTGTGTCATTATTGGAGGAAGTGCATGTTGGAAATTTTTGGAACATTTAAAACATGTAGAGTTGGGCTATATCATTCTTGTGAGTTATAGGCACGGAAATATGGTGATTTTAGATGATAGTATGTTACTCATTGTCTTTTTTATCAAGTGAGATTTAGCAGTAAGATTAATGATCATTGTCATGGGTTTTAGATGATCTTCCTTTTTTAGTGTTTGGGCATACCTTATCTTCTGTTTGAATTACATCATGTTAGGACTTAGGACGTAAGTTATTGGCCAGATTAAGATAAACTGACAAAAGTTCCATGGATCATTTTTTTTATTTAATTGGCTGAATAATGCCATTGCCAGATGTATATCTTCAGGAATTTCACTTGTATTGCCAAAATAAGTAAAAGTAGGTAGAGCTTATAACTGAGGTCTTTGTTCAACAAATTCAGGTTGTGTATGCCATTGGTCTCTTGTATTTTTCTCTTAAATTTAGAGAATGAATAATGGATTGGCATGATACTTAAATGTCTGTTTTGGCGGAGTTTATTTAAATATTTATCTGAACTCGGAAATAAGTAAGAAACAATTTATTTTCATTCTATACAGGTTCTGTCAACTCGTCTTGGTAGGAAGCCTGAGGAGATTGTTAAATTAGATGCAAATGAGAACCCATATGGTCCACCTCCAGAGGTAAGCTCTGCTATATATGTGTTCTTAACGTCTACATGTAATTCTGTTTGTTAAAAGAAATATGATATGTTTATCTGTGTTTCAGAAATTGTTAGTCAACGCCATGCTTGATTGGGTTGGGTGCAATGTGCTGTGAATTTCCTCATGTTTATCACGATTCAACATTTTGTAGGTTTCTGAGGCATTGGGGCAACTCAAATTTCCTTATATTTATCCTGACCCTGAAAGTCGTACATTGCGTGGGGCCCTCGCTGAGGATTCTGGTCTTGAATCTGAGTACATCCTTGTAGGTTGTGGGGCTGATGAGTTAATTGATCTCATTATGCGGTTAGTCATACACTTCCTTATGCCCAATTTCCAACTATTTCAGGCTTGAAGATTTTATATGAGATTGCTCTAATGATTCCGTATGCAAAAATCAGAAGATTCCTAATCCTCTCAACATTTTGTTTTCTGTAAAGTTGTGACTTTCTTATGTGATCACAGGTGTGTGCTAGATCCAGGTGACAGTATTGTTGATTGTCCCCCAACCTTTACAATGTATGAGTTTGATGCAGCTGTCAATTGTGCACGTGTTATTAAGGGTAAGGATTTACTTCTGTTCACTATGTATCTTATCCAAATTTGTTACTTCATGAATGTTGTATTAACTAAGATGTTGTGATTAGAAGTGGCTATTTTGACCCATATCTGACACAATTATTTACTATCATATGATTAATTGAGCAGTACCCCGGAAGATGGACTTTAGTTTGGATGTACAAAGAATTACTGAAGTCATTGAGCATGAGAAGCCAAAGATCATTTTTCTAACTTCTCCTAACAATCCTGATGGGAGGTAACTAATAATTCCTGTTAGTTTTATATATCTGTTATCTTTATCTGTCATTCTTTCTTATTCAAAGGTGATCTCTTAATAATTTCTGAAGTCCTTTTGGTTATTTAAGCATTTTATTGTCTTTTTAACTTCTACTCATGTAATATTGAAACATTATTTAGTATTTTTATTATTTTATCATGCAAATCTAAATGTGGCTATTGTAATATTTTGTGGTATAATGTATTCTATCATGCAAATCTGAATGTTGCTATTGTCATATTTTGTGGTATAATGTATTCCTTGACAGTGTGATCAGTGATGAAGTTTTATTGAAGATACTTGATCTACCTATACTTGTTGTACTGGATGAAGCCTACATTGAATTTTCAGGACTTGATTCTAAGATGGGATGGGTGAAGAAGTATGAAAATCTTATTGTTCTTAGGACATTTAGTAAAAGGGCAGGTATGTTTCAGATCTTTTTTCAACTCTATTCGTAAAAAATATGTGTGATGATATTCTATAACCATATGGCTTTGTGTTTGTGAATTTAGTTACTCGACTCATCATTTTTCTAAATATTGACAACTCTTTTAAGTTAGGCACATGAAGACCAGACTTTTGAGCTATGTTATCAAATCAACTTGTATAGTATTCTTAAAATCTTTGTAATAAACACTCATCAAATACAATGTGCAATATACATTCTTTATGATGTAATTCTTGCAGTTGTGTTTAAAAAAAGTAAACATAAAAAAAATTAGCACCTATTATTTACAACCCGATGAATCTGAATTAGGGGATATGCATGTCAGGACATAGTATTTACTTCTTCAGATATTATTTTATATTAATTGTTTTTCTTTTGAATTATTATTTTTCTGTTTGGATAATGAGAGATTAGAATAGTCAAATCTATCTCCTAATTGTTAGACTAGGTTTTATTAAGAACATAAATCTTATGTATCTCCATATTATTTTTGTTTTTCTATAAATTTTGCCTTTGTAGATCAGTTTACTTTTCTTTTTCTAGTTTACTGAAGGTCTGTTTTCATTATTCTTGATCAGTGCATATATTCAAGTCATTCTTAAGCAATATGCTTGTATAATTATGGACCTTTATGGTTACATCTAAGATTTTGTTTTGTTTTGTTTTGGTTCACTTAGACATATTTTTGTCGGCTAGCTCATGTTTACATTCTGCATGGTTTGTTTCACTTGTTTATTCCTGTTTGCGTACCAATTAAGTCATTATCAATCAATCGATCAATCATACATGATCAGCCATATTTGTACAATTTATCAGACAATTTGCTGTCAATTTAGAACAGGCCTAGCTGGACTAAGAGTGGGATATGGAGCGTTTCCTTTGAGCATTATTGAATATCTGTGGAGGGCGAAACAACCCTATAACGTGTCTGTTGCTGCTGAAGTTTCTGCATGTGCAGCATTGAAGAATCCTGTATATTTGGAGGTAAACTAATTATAGAGATTGTTCATATCCTAATCATGGTATCGATCATGCAAATTTAACATTTATTTCTAAATTACAGAAAGTTAAAGTTGCTCTAGTACAAGAAAGAGAGAGGCTCTTTAAGCTTTTGAAAGAAGTGCCGTTTCTAAATCCATATCCAAGCTATTCTAATTTTATTCTTTGTGAGGTTACTAATGGAAGGGATGCTAAGAAGCTAAAGGTACTGCTTTTTTTCTTATTTCTGCTTCTGGAAATTTATATTAATGTTAATGATATATAGTTTCAATATACATTAAAAGCTAAATATTAAAGTTAATGATAAAAACAATTTTGGTAGAAGACAATATATTGAACAACAAATATGAGCAATGTTCTAGGTTATCAAAAGAATACAGGTGGCAATCATGAGTCATGACCCATTCTTTAATAGATTGGTTGATTTGTGCAATTTTTGTTAATTAAAGTGTTTGATTTGGGTCACTCAAAATTATACAATGGGTCAAAATGGGTCATTTTTATGAAGCTAGCTAACTTAGAACGGGTCCAAACGGGCCAAGAGCACCCACTGCCACGGTCTGCCACCACCTACTGGTCAAAATGGGTCACACCAATGATTCATGAAGACATGAACCTTGGGATGCCTTTATTGACATCTATTTGGACATTTACAGGAAGACCTAGCAAAAATGGGGGTGATGATACGTCACTACAGCAACAAAGAACTGAAGGGTTATGTTCGTGTCTCTGTTGGTAAACCAGAACAAACCGATGCTTTAATGGATTGCATTAACCGTCTATCTTAAGGTAGCAGCTTTGTTGGACCATTAGTTTCTTGATTTTGTTTTTAAAACAATATAATAAGTTCACCATTTTTATGCATCCTGTGAGGAAATTCAAGTTTTTAACAAGATTGTTGTATGATTATATAAAAGGAAAGGCTTTTCCTCATCTTTTTGGATGTTGACGGTCTAATATGTTCTCTCCAACATGTGATAATTGTTGTGGATAACATATGACATGTTTTGTAAACATCTTTTTGCTTATTAATGAGATGAACTAAATCACCATAGATCATTCCTTTAGGTGATTGATTACCCATCTCATTTGTCCTTCACCATAGCGCGGTTTTCTTAGTCTATAATAAGTTGATTTCGATACACATCATTTATCTATAGATTGATGTTACTTGCGTACCCAATGACGTATATGATCACTGTCAAGTTGAGAAATTTGAGGTTGGCATGTTTGAATCCACTGCGAGGCTATGTATAAACTGCGATTCTTCCTTCTGTACATTCCATTTCTTCTGATATTTGATGAGCTTGGTTTTATCCGGACCTTTTCATAGATGATCAGTCCATTGGCTGCGGTTCTTTTGCTCGGTGTCTGTTTATATTTAAAAAAAAGTTGAACAATAATAAGCATGTCAAATTAACATTAACATGTATTATACATGACCTGACTCAAACGTAGAAAACGTACAAAATCAGGAATGACAACGTACACCAAATTTACGTCGAAACATAATAAACTCGAAGTTACATGAAAATTATACCAAATTTATGTTAAAATGTAAACGAACTCAAATTTATACCAATTATGCGGCGTGATTATGTACAGATTATTATCGACCCTGTAGTCCAATTCGAATTTAATCATCGAAATCAAAACGTGTTATATTTGACCTAACTTTTTCCAAGCAAAATTTACGTTGAAATGTACGTAAAAAGTAAGCATGAAAACCTATTATATTTGATCCGGTTCGTTTCTAAACAAATATTACATCAAAGCGTAGACCAACTCAAATTTATATCCTTAGGTCTAAATGTATTATATTTGACCTGACTCATTTCTAACGGAATTGAGATTTGTCAAAGTTGGGGGTTATTATGGTTGGTGGCAAACGCCACCGACTTCGCTACTTAAGATTACATAGAATATGAAGGCTTAAATAAATAAAATATGGATTTTCGACTACTAATGAATAAGAAAATGGGGTTTTGAAGAAAAGAGAGGTGAAATCCGGTTTGACCACTGATGACGTGGGTAGCTTAAAGGAAAAACGAATAAATAATATTATTGAACAAACGCTTGAAAGGTTGGAGCCTACAAAGGTTCCACAACCGGTGGTGTCACAAGTCAAAAAGATGACTTGTCACGTCGTCCCTTTCATTGAGCTAAACAAACAAGACTGATGGAGTAACATCAGCCTATAGACCGCAGGTCCATAGCATCCTCTTGCTTTTTGTGGCATGTCCTTTAGTTGTAAGCAGGATCAAGGTTTTATGCTTTCCTCTTAGAGAAGATCCTTTCTCTATAAAAGAGAAGCTCAGGATCAGATCTAGACACACCAAATCTATCACTCTCACTTCACTCTAAATTATTCTTGGTCTCTCACGTGTGAAGAATAATCCTCTTCAATCGAGTTCCAAGATCTTCTACTTCTGATCTTGAGTTCGTCTCAGATCAGAACCAAAAAGCATACATAATAAATAATTCAAGCCTTGAACCTCCTTCTACGTTTGCAACGTAGAAGGACACCACGACCTGCGTTAGGCAGATCGAAACCCTTGAACCTCTGAACCTCCCTTGTGACTCAGGACTATTGTTGGACAGATATTTGTTGTAGCAACAAGTTGGCGCCCACCATGGGGCTGCGCCATTTTCTTTACCTGAAATAAGTTGTGTAGCTCCGACTCTCTCCATGTCTGACCCTGAGTCTACAGAGGAGGTCAACCAGATCTCCCCTGGCACAGAACAGACCTCTCCGGCCAGATCTGTGTCCTTTTCCACTCCTGGAGGAACTTCAGCTGGGACTCAGTCCCCACCTGCTCACACGGTATCTGCAAACCTGCAAACTCCACCTCCTACTCGTTCTGGGGTAATGTCTCCTCTCCCTGATCTTGCACAAACTCCACCCCGTATAGATCTTACCCCTGAAGGAGTGGAGAGAAACTTCTTGCAGCTAAGGTCCCTCCTGAACCAGTACGTTATGAGGGAAAGAGACAAAGGAATTCGCCTCCGACTGGATTATGACGAGGAAGAAGAGATCTCACTCTCTCCTATACCTTCTCCCCCTCTCACTGCTACCTATGGACGCAGACAGTCACCCAGAAACAACAATGCTGGACCCAGCAACACTCACACTGCTTCCCACTATGAAGCAAGGTCCAGTCCTACTGCTTTCCCTTTGTTCACTACTCAAGCTGCCACTACCGGCATGCCTTTGGGACACGAACTGACTCTGGATCAACTCCTGCAGTCACCAGTGACCAGTGTCCCACCTCCAACTGCTACTTCCTGGGAGCAGGCTATGGCCTCACTTCCCATGGCCAGAAGCGCCTCTATGAGTCTCCCAGTGGCAACCAACACTGTAGTATCCGAAGGCATTCAAGGCTTCAACCTTATGCCCTACATGATATCTCAAATGATGGCTAACTTCCCTTGGCAGCAGCTCATCAGCCAAGCCATCGCAGCACAACAAGGAAACACTGGAGGGGTCACCAACAACAGGGTGGAGCATACCGTTAACCAACCCTACAAGCCAAACAGCTTGTCTTGCTTCTCACCTGAGATAGCAGATTATGATTTTCCCAACAAGCTGAAGTTGCCAGCCCATATAAGAACGTATGATGGCACTGATGACCCAGAAGATCACCTCCAAATCTTCTCGGGAGCTGCCAGGATCGAAAAATGGGGTGACCCCGAATGTTGCTTGATGTTCATGCAAACCCTTGTTGGATCTGCACGAATCTGGTTCAACGGTTTAACAACCGGAAGCATCCGAACCTTTGACGAGCTCAGTAAAGGGTTCCTGGCCAACTTCTCACAACAAAGACGTTGTGTCAAGGATGCAACCGTTATTTTCCAGATCAAACAAAAAGATGATGAAAGCTTGAAGAGCTTCATTGAAAGGTACAAGAAAGAAGGCCTCACTTATGTCGGCGCTGATGAAAAAATGAAGGTTGCAGGGTTCATGAATGCTATCAACTCGAAGTATTTAACCAGGGAGTTCAACAAAAGTCTCCCTAGAACCCTTGAAGAGGCCTTAGAAAGAGCTGAAGCCCACATTCGAGGAGAAGAGGCTGTGGACATCAAGGAACAAAGGAAAAGAGGTTCCAGCTGGAGGAGCAACAGTCCTTCCCGAAAGAGGAGAAATTATGGCACATATGACAAAAGGTCCAGAGGATCTGAGTCACGAAGGTCTGAAAGCAGGAACCCTCCAAGCAGAGACAGGAACGTCAATTTCACAGCACTCACCAAAACTCCTCAAGAAATTCTAGCAACCGAAGAAGTCAAACACACCTTCAGACCTCCTCGTCCCTTACCAAGAAGTAAAAGAAACGAGAACTCAAGCCAGTATTGTGAGTTTCACGAAGGGAAGGGACACCACACCAACGACTGCTTCCAACTCAAGAAAAGGATCGAGGAAGCTGTCAAGTCTGGAGAACTGGCCCACCTGGTCAAGGGTGTGAAAGAGAACATGGCAGATGGTAAAAAGAAAGATGTTGCCATGGTCTTCGTTGAGAATGAAGCCCCAAGTAAAAGGCAAAGATTGGAAGATTGGGAACGACAAGGCATTTACTTCCCTTACACTAAGGGAGAAAAGCACTGTGATCCACTCGTGCTTGAAGCCTTCGTAGGTTCCACCAAAACACAAAAGGCCTACGTAGATACTGGAGCTGCCACTGAAATAATGTTCGCCAAGTATTTCAACCTTCTAAGCCCTGAAGAACGCTCCATGCTACGGCCTGCTGAAGCTGCCATAAAAGGCATCGCTGACATACCTATCAAGCCTTTGGGCGAACTAACACTTGACGTAACCTTTTCTGATGGTCAACTACGAAGGACTGAACCATTAACCTTCGTGGTTTTGGACCTACCGTCTAATTATGACGTCATCATTGGAAGGCCTGGGGTAGTAGTCTTTGACATGACTGTCTCCATTAGCCGAAAGAGTGCAAAATTCCCAACCAAAGAAGGTGTTGGAACCCTCCAACCTTCCACTACAGTATTGACCATCGATGAGGACCACAACAAACTTGGTCTCAGCATCAACCCCAGGTATCCTGATCAAAGGGTACGAGTCAACACAGCCCTTCCTGGTGACACTCTCACTAGGCTTGAAGTGTTGCTAAAAGATAACATGGACGTTTTCGCCTGGTGCCCAAGTGACATGACAGGGATCCCACGAGACATTGCCGAACATGAACTAAGGATCCCTTCCAATGTCAAACCAGTTGTCCAAAAGAAAAGAAGTCTTGCCCCAGAACGAAGCAAAGCTGCATGCCAAGAGGTTGACAAGTTAGTTGAAGCAGGTATCCTTCGAGAGGTGAAATATCAATCATGGGTTGCAAACCCTGTGATGGTTAGAAAGCCTGATGATTCTTGGAGGATGTGTATCGACTTTAAAGACCTCAACAAAGCTTGCCCCAAGGATTGTTATCCTTTGCCTGAGGTTGATCTAAAAATAGACTCGCTTACAGGCTTCCCCTTCAAGTGTTTTCTGGATGCCTACAAAGGTTATCACCAGATACAAATGAAGGAGGAAGACGAAGAAAAAACTGCTTTCCATACTGATAAGGGTATATTCTGTTATAGAAAAATGCCCTTTGGTTTAAAAAATGCAGGTGCTACCTATCAAAGGTTGGTCGACAAGGCTTTTTCCCTGCAGATTGGCAAGAACATGGAAGCTTACGTTGATGACTTGGTCATCAAAAGCAAAACTGAAGATCAAATGCTTGCTGACATACAAGAGACCTTCAACAAACTCAGAGAAATCAACATGAAGCTAAACCCTGTTAAATGTTCCTTTGGTTTCGAAGAAGGAAAGTTTTTGGGTCACGTTGTAGGAAAACAAAGCATAAAGGCCAATCCAAGCAAGGTTCGAGCCATCCTCAACATGAAGTCGCCTCAAACTAAGAAGGAGGTTGAAAGCTTGAACGGTAAACTTGCTGCCTTGAAGCGTTTCGTCTCAAAGCTAGCTGAAAAATCACTGCCATTCTTCAAGACCCTCAAAGGTTGCACCGATAAGAAAGACTTCAGGTGGACGGAAGAAGCAGAGGAAGCCTTCAACAGCATGAAACATCATCTGGCTTCCCTTCCCACCATTGCAACACCCGAAGCAGGGGAAACGATCTCTGTCTATCTTTCAGTTACTGATGAAGCCTTCAGCGTTGTTCTCACCATAGAAAGAGACAAAGCTCAGGTACCCGTTTATTTCTTCAGTAAAACATTAAAGTTAGCAGAGGTCAAGTACCCTCCTTTGGAAAAATTGGCTTTAGCCTTAGTGCAAACAGCCAGAAGGCTTCGAAGGTACTTTCAAGCACATCCCATACAAGTGGTCACTGACCAACCAATTAAAAATGTGCTTGAAAGACCTGAAACTTCGGGGCGACTAGCCAAATGGGCTGTTGAACTAGGTGGACACACAATCACCTACGTCCCAAGAAAAGCAATCAAAGCACAAGTACTTGCTGACTTCATTGCTGAAATTCCAAAGGTGGAAACGGCTGAGGTTAACATAACCATAGACGAACCTATCGACCCTGAAGCCTGGAAGCTTTACACAGATGGAGCTTCCAGTGTTGAAGGGTCAGGGGCTGGCCTTGTATTAATCAACCCTGAAGGGTTAGAATTCACCTATGCCCTTCGTTTGGAATTTCAGACAACAAACAACGAAGCAGAATATGAAGCCTTGATAGCAGGACTCAAGCTTGCAAAAAAGATGATGGTTCACAAGCTTCAAGTGTTCACCGACTCGTTACTTGTTTCCAACCAGGTGAATGATAGCTACATTGCTAAAGAACCTAACATGAAAAAGTATAGAGAGAAGGCTAAAGAAATCATGAACACCTTCCAGTGTTGCAAGATCAAACAGGTCCCAAGGTCTCATAACAAGAAAGCCGATGCTCTTAGCAAGCTTGCTTCGTTGAACTTTGCTCACCTTACTAAAAAAGTGCTGGTTGAAGTGATCAAGCATCCTTCAATATCTGAAATTGAGGTTCAAGATGTCATTACTGAAAGTGAACCAAGTTGGATGACTCCATTTGAAAGGTTCCTGCAAAGAGGTGAACTACCCCAAGATCCTGTCGAAGCTGAAAGAATTCGGATCAAGTCTAAGCAATACACAATTCAAGATGACATACTTTATAAAAAGGGATACTTGGCTCCATTGCTTCGATGTGTTGGTCCTGAACAAAGTAGGTACTTGATCAAAGAAGTTCATGAAGGAATATGTGGAGCTCATTGTGGTCCAAGATCAGTGGTGGCAAAACTCATGAACCTTGGTTACTTCTGGCCTACTATGCATCGTGATGCGTCTGAACAATTGAAGAAGTGTGAAGCCTGCCAAATCCATGCACCAGTCCCAAAGAGTCCCAAGCATGATTTGGTTCCAATCACTTCAGCATGGCCATTCCACAAATGGGGAATGGATATCGTTAAATTCTTGTTGGTTGCTGTTGATTACTTCACGAAATGGCCAGAAGTAAAACCGTTGGGAAAGATATCCGGAAAGAAGATAATTGATTTTGTATGGGAAAGTATCATTTGTCGATACGGCTTGCCCGGGGTGTTAGTCACAGACAATGGCAAACAGTTTGCAGAAAAACCGTTCAGTGCTTGGTGTAAAGAGTATCGGATTACACAAGTCTTCAGCTCTGTGGCATACCCTCAATCCAACGGGCAGGTTGAAAGGATGAACAGGAGTGTGGTTGAAGGGATCAAGGCCAGGCTGGGTCGTCAAGGGGGAAATTGGTTGGAAGAACTGCCAAGTGTTCTTTGGGCAATCCGAACCACTGAAAAGACAAGTAACAAGAAGACACCCTACAGCCTCACCTTCGGATCTGAAGCAGTCATACCTGCTGAGATTGGGGTCACCACACCCAGAACCCTTCATGTCGACATCCAGGCTAACGAACATGAAACATCACTCAATCTTGACCTACTGGAAGAAGCAAGAGACTCGGCAGCAATAAGAGAAGCCAAATACAAGCAAAAAATGGAGTCTTACTACAATGCCAAGGTCAAGCATGAACGCTTCAAGCCAGGAGACCTGGTTCTCAGAAACAATGATGCAAGCAAGAAAGAAAATCAAGGAAAGCTAGGACCAAATGGGAAGGCCCCTACACCATCCTTGAGTCTCACAAAGGAGGGTCTTACAAGCTTGCCAACATGGAAGGCAAGAAGCTCCCTCGACACTGGAATGGTAAAAACCTTAAAAGGTTCTTTGTTTAAGTTGTAAGACAAGTTGTTCTCTTCAAGAAAATTATGTAATGCTATCATCTAATGAATGAAAGGATCTATGAATCCTCTTTTGGAAATATTGTCTTTCTATCCTATAATCAGGTTGAGAACCTAGCAATAAACTCCATGGCAAGGGCCATGTAAGGGGATGAGCTCCCAGGCCATTTCGCTCAATAGGTTCGAGGGTTGAACGGACCTATATAAGGGGTGAGTTCCTAAATCAATTCGACTCCATGAGATAAACAAAAATAGTTTTATAAGTCTCATCGACAGGCTTGAACAACCTACACCAATCGTTCCTTAAGTTTAAAAAACAAACTTACGAAAATGACAAACACTTATATAAGTGCAAATAGGATAGCTGGTGACATGTTTGCCTAGACTACCTTAAGGATGAATGACTGCAGCATTCAACCTTTGAAGGTGCTATCGGATAAACATTCCCAAACAATAACAAAGACAAACAAACACATAACAAAACAAAACAAGAACGAACAACCATAAAACTTAAACAAACAACCATGAAGACCTAACATTAACAGGCTTTATACAAAAGCCAAGCAAAGTCACAAATTGTTCAAAGGGCTTCAGCCCACAACCACCAATGAACCATCACATGTTCAGGCAAAAGATAAAAGTGTTTAAGACACGACCACATAGTTAATTGTTTTACAAACCATAGATGCTAAGAAAGCTACGAATAAAGGGTTCAGGCGTCATTACCAGACCCTGAAGGCTTGGAGGCTTCATCCTCATTCCTAGCCTTGACCACTTTAGCTTTCTTTGCCTTCTTTCCCTTCTTGGGCAGCTTCTCCACCAGACCAGCTTCGGAGGCTTCAACACTGGCATCCTTGGAAAGTTTATCAGTCATATCCAAGGTCTCTTCACTATCACCCGAGTGTGCCCTCTTCTTGGAAACAGCCTGAAGCACCTTAGCAGATACAGCTTCATTCAAACCAGCAGGCTTTAACTCCTTCAGCTCCTGTAAAGGTTTCCCATAAAGGGAAGAGACTTGGGACACATAGGGATAGCTGGAGTGTTCCATCTTGAGCACAGTCTCCTTGAAAACATCTAAGGAGTTGGGTTGATAAAGAGGAGATTCTTCCAAGGCTTGACCAGACCCACAAGCTTTGAACCCTGCAACGAAACCGGCATGCTTACCATGGGTCAATAGCTTGGTATACACTTCTCCAAGAGCTGAATTGAATTCCGCAGAATGAAGGAGATAGGTAACAACTTGTTGAAAACCTTCTTCGATCAACCACTTGTTGTCACCCTGAGCAGCAGCAAGAGAGACTTCCAGTTCTTTTTTCTGACTCTCAAAAGCTTTCTTTTCTGCCTCCAAAGCTAGTTGATCTGCTTCTACCTTCAATCTGGCAGCTTCATGCCTTGCCATCTCAGCCTCGTGCCCCTTCTTCAGCTCATCAATAAGGGCAATCAAAGTGACCTCCTTTTCAGCATACTCCTTAGCATCCCTCTTCATATCAGCTATGGACTGCTTCATTTCCTTCTTCTTCTTAGCAAATTCGCTATACTCACCCATAACTTTCCTAAACCTGCTGATCCCTTCTGGTAACATGGCTGCCAGATTACAGGTTCCCACCATCATCTTTGCTAAAAGAGCATCATCATCTAAACCCTCAAGGCAAGCCTTGGCACCAGGAGTAGCAAAGTGTGCCAAGACTTCCTCACACACAGCAGAAGACTTGAAACTGTCAGTTGCCTTTACATTCCACCCAGGCACGTACACACCCTCTTCATCAAAACTCCCAGACACATCTGCTTCCTTCACCACCTTAACCTTTTTACCCTTACTTTTCTTCACCACCACATCCACAAGAGTATTATCCACCGCCTGATCCTTCCCATCATCGGAATCCTCAATGTCATCACTAACAGTTACTGCTTCAGAAGGGTCAGCAGACTTAGCAGCCTTTAACAGTCGTCTGCTGGACCTCCTTGTTGAAGCCTTTGAGGAACTAGCTTTAGCAAAGCCCTTGACATTGGGAACGGCAACATAGTTGATCCCATCATACCTACCCTTCTCGTACTTGGTTAAAGCATCTTCACCATCCGCTGCTTCAGCATCAGTAAACGCAACGCCGGAAGCATCATCAGCTTTAATAAAATCCAGAGCAGACATGACTGCAAAATACACAAAGTATAAGAACTAAGCAAAAAGAAACAATGAAACCAATAACAAACAAAAACTCATACCCCGATCACCCTTCATTATAACGGGATCTCTACCAGGCTTGTCCCAACGAGTGCTAACACCAGATAACACTAAGAATGGTTCAGCAAAAGGACGAAGCCTTGAAGGACAGGCTCTAAGAGCAGTTAAAAAGTTATGATCCAGTTCAGATTCTGAAGGTTCTGCCTCATTTAAAACAGCCTCAGGAGACCTCCAAATGGGCTTAAAAGGAAAAATTGAATCAGAAACCCAGAAGAACTTGGTCTTCCATTGCCCAACAATAGTGACATGGGAAGAAAGGAGGTTTGTCTCCGCTGATGATCCCTCGAAGGTGAACCAGTCACCATTCTTAGCAAGACGAAAGAATCGCCTAAACATCAGCAAAGTGGGATCATAACCTAGGGCTCTGCATAGACATTCAAAATGCAACACACGGCCAACGCCATGTGGATGGATTTGACCAAGAGACACCCTATAATATTCAAGTACATTCAAAAGAAAAACAGAGAAGGGATGACGAAGATTTGCAAACTCAAAGTGACGACAATATAAAGCAACAGAACCAGACGGACAATCAGAGACAGCAAGTTGTTTGGCTGGAGCAACAGGATTAAAAGAAAGGTCTATGTCCCACTCAGAACAGAACGATTCAACCTCTTTCTGAGAAAGGGTCGAAAACGTAACGGCCATGTCCTTCTTAGCACCCATTGTGCCTACAAAGGATGATCAGTACACTAGACAAGAAGAAAGGGAACTAACCTGATGATTGAAAAATCACGAAACCCTAATGATGGAAGAGACGGTTGTGAAGAAGAAAGTGAAAAAGTGAGAAATGTTAAGTAAAAATGAAATGTAAAGGGGTTAAAAAAGAAAAAAGGAACGGTTATATTATTTAAAATATAACTGTCATAATGACATGCAATAATACAACCCTGAACAGACTGCCACATGTCACATCAGGGTCCAATCAAAATTAAAACACTGAATATTAACCGCCCAAATCACAGCGAACCCTCGAACCCTTCAAGCAAGGAACAAATAACAAAAAACAGTCAGAAGCTTTCAAGATAACTCGTCAAACCTTCTGACTTGGGGGGCTGATGACGTGGGTAGCTTAAAGGAAAAACGAATAAATAATATTATTGAACAAACGCTTGAAAGGTTGGAGCCTACAAAGGTTCCACAACCGGTGGTGTCACAAGTCAAAAAGATGACTTGTCACGTCGTCCCTTTCATCGAGCTAAACAAACAAGACTGATGGAGTAACATCAGCCTATAGACCGCAGGTCCATAGCATCCTCTTGCTTTTTGTGGCATGTCCTTTAGTTGTAAGCAGGATCAAGGTTTTATGCTTTCCTCTTAGAGAAGATCCTTTCTCTATAAAAGAGAAGCTCAGGATCAGATCTAGACACACCAAATCTATCACTCTCACTTCACTCTAAATTATTCTTGGTCTCTCACGTGTGAAGAATAATCCTCTTCACTCGAGTTCCAAGATCTTCTACTTCTGATCTTGAGTTCGTCTCAGATCAGAACCAAAAAGCATACATAATAAATAATTCAAGCCTTGAACCTCCTTCCGGTTCTCAATCCAACTAGACTGATCGGCCGGTTTGTTCATCAAAACAATTTATTTCCCCCACCTCTTAGTTTACATGTTCCAACCTATGGAATATCTTGCATGCTAAGTAAAAAAGATTATTAGTCAACAATTGAAAAGACAAAGCCAATCTATGTGACTTTTTTTTCTCTTGGTCGAAGGTCAAACCTCTTCATTAGTTTAATCAAAAGTAACAAAATTATGCAAATTATACCCTCATATTTTATTTACTCAAATTTACAAAAATACTAAAAATAACATTTAAATAATTATATGTTACCTTCAAATCTCTATATCACACCCACAAAAATTACATTTTATCATATTAAAACTTAGCGGATAAGCATTAAATGAAAAAAAAAAAAAAATACTAGGTTAAACTAAATAATTAAATATATGAAAGTGACACAAGGTGACATATATAGATACAAATATTCTTGTCAATGGCCCATTAGTTTGACAACACATGTATCCTGTTTTTCTTTGAAACTAATCTACAAGCAAAACATTATTAACAAAAACAATAAAAACTAACCACCCAAGTGGAGTGGTACCGGAAAGTGATAATTTTTGTGGTTATGGGTTCGACTCCTGATCCCTCCAGGTTTTACCAGTTCGCTGCCGTCGTGCCTTTGGGCGGGTGCCTGATGGAGCTACTTTTCGCCAATGGGTGCTGCGTACGAAGTTCCCCGTACGATTTTTAGTTGGCCGTTTAAAAAAAAAAACTAAACTAATAATAAATAAAAAATTAAATAAATAAATAAGTATGTTGAAACATATGGCTTCCAATTGAGAGAAAGAAGAGCTGATTTCCCAGGTAATACTATAATAATAATCGCATTTTGGGGATGTTCTTCTTCCACTTTCACACATAACAACAAAATAAATCACACAAACCACTAAACATAATAATAATCAAGAATCAGAAGCAGAAGCAGGATTAGGATATTAATTAATTATTAATGGCGACGACGTCGTTTAATTGGAATTGGGTTAGAATTAGTCTCCTTCTCCTCCTCATCACCGCCATCGCTATCGCCTGCTTTACTCTTCCTGTTGAAAAGGTATAATTTTTTTCAATCTTTTTTCTTTTTTACAAATTTATAATCTTTTTTATTTATTTTTGCATTTGGGATTTGGGTTTTTTGTCTTGAAGATAAATTTGTTTGCTTTTTGGTTGTTTGTTGTGTTTAAGTTAATTAATCATCCTTTATATTAATAGGGTTTGTGATTGAATTTTAATATTTATTATTATTTTTTGATTTTGTGGATTTAGACATTGAAGGAGTTCTTGTTATGGGTGGAGAATGATCTTGGTCCTTGGGGTCCTCTTGCATTGTAAGTCTTGTTAATCTCAGTCATGGGTTCTGGATTGTTTGTTGAAAAAGTTTATAAAAAAAAAAAAAAAAAAAAACTTTTTAACAAATAGTGTGACCTAATTACTTTACACACATTTATTGCATGATGGTAGTTGTGGGGTATTTGAATTTGGAACAAAAATCTTGTTTTTCTTGATTTGTGTCACTATCTAATTGATTTCTAAAAGGGTCATGTTATACAAACACCACCCTGAATAGTGTACACTAGCTTGCCTGTCGTATGATAGGACGAAAAATGGTCATATTACATCATTCGTTTCTTTGTTGGTCAACAACATATGGGCACGTATGACCATTTCGCCATGTCATACAACCCGTATGAGTATGACCAGTGGCGAATTCAGGACGGATTTCCAGGGGGGTTCCTTTCGTAGATTTTCACTATTTTTTCAAAAATTTCCACTAAATTTTTCAATTTTTTTCCAAACCGAGGGGGTTCCTGGGAACCCCCTGGATCCGCCCCTGCGTATGACATGTCTGTGGCGTCTGTATAGTGTGTCATTGGTGTTGGTTTGCACTGAGCTAAATAACTTATAGTCAACTTACGTTATTTATCTTTGAATCATCTACTTGGTTTAAAAAAGCGCGCCTCAGGCGCGCTTGAGGCGCCCGAGGCGCCCGAGGCGCTAGGAAAGCGCTTTTTTTGGCCTATATAAATTGAAAAATGGTCATACGGGTTGTATGACTTTGTTAGTGCTTACATCGGTCATTTCTTTATCAATCAAAGACATCACTAGGGCCGTATGATTTGGCCCTCATATGACCATTTTGCCCTATCATTTGACCTGTATGACACCTTAGTGGTGTCTGGATAGTGTGTCAGTGGTAAGTGGTAAGTGGTGTTTGTTTAGCATTAACCTCAATAACTTTTAGTCTGCTTATGTTATTTGTCTTTAAATCATTAATGTAAATTGAATTAAGTTGTTTTATTATTCATCCCGCAGGGCTGTTGCATATATTCCTTTAACAATTCTTGCAGTTCCTGCATCAGTACTAACCGTAAGATCTCAACGCCACACACATTCCTTTACTATTACTTTTTTTTTTATTATCAGTGTTCACTTTATCATATCGGTTTTAATGTATTTTGCATGTTTCAACGATTGGGCGTTACAAATTATACTAATTTCAAGCTATCTAGTTATATTATTCTTAGTGAGGACCGGAGGAAAATGTTGGTTTATCTAGTGTATCTTGCATGATTCCTATATATCGACTTGTTTGTTCTTTTGATCGTATCACATATAAAGTCTGTCTGCTTCAACATCGCTTTTTCTAAGTAGAAATGAACCATCATGACCATTGCATAGTACTTTTGTTATGTGTGTGTGTGTGTATATATACTTATGTATACATGTATATATTTACTGGTGTTTCTTCCAGCTGGGTGGTGGTTATCTGTTTGGTTTGCCAATGGGTTTTCTTGCTGACTCTATTGGTGCGGTGATAGGTGCAACTGCAGCATTCCTTCTTGGCAAAACAGTAAGTTTTATGTGCATTTTTATGACAGTTTCCGTTGCCTTTCTTACTACTACATGTTTTTTTTTTGTTAATCTTAAGTACAATGTTGTTAATCTTGTTTCTCCCAAGTTCTATTGCAGATTGGGAGATCATATGTCATTTCAAAGTTAGGTGATTATCCACAATTTCGAGCAGTTGCTATTGCTATTCAGAAATCTGGATTTAAGGTTTGTTTAAAAATCATCTTGATCCTGTTTTACTGTATTTCTAAACTTCAGCATTATGGAATGTTTAGTTCAAATTTCCAACTACGTTAAAGCTTGAAAAAGAAAAAAAAACTTTATTCGTCTGCAACTCACATGATACACATGATCATTTGTTATTCTATAAGTTCTTTATTTTATTATAGTTTAAGATGTTCTTTAATGATACTATAATTAGTCTGTATTGAGTGATTTTCTTATTTTGGCAGATTGTGCTGTTGCTTCGACTTGTTCCATTACTTCCATTTAACATGCTGAATTACCTTTTGTCTGTAACTCCAGTTTCAATATGGGAGTACATGATGGCTTCATGGTTGGGAATGATGGTAATTATCACTTTTATCTTTTTAGTTAACTTTCTCTTTTTTTGTTTTGTTTGTGTGTGATAATAACTCTGAGCCTCTGATTTAATGTATTGTGTATAGTTGATAACAAAATATACCAAGATGTTTTTAATTACAAAAGGAATGTAAAATTATGATATTTGATTACATCTTATTTTTATCATCCGTTTGTACATCTGCATATGTATAACTTGTTATGGGTCTGTGCAGCCAATTACCTTGGCACTTGTATATGTTGGAACAACTTTGAAGGACCTAGCTGATGTTACCCATGGATGGAGTCAATTTTCCAAAACTCGCTGGGTAAGATTTTTGTTTTTTTTTTGTGTTTTTTTTGTGTTTTTTTTTTTTTTTTTTTGTGTGTTAATCCTATTTAACTATGCATTTCATTATTTCTTCTTCAAAAGAGTAACTTTTTAATATATCTTATGATACTTTATAGATTGTCTTCACTAAATACCAATACATAACCTTTTTTATGTATAACATTGCCCACAATCCATCTATCTAGCTGTGTTTAATTGTTTAAGTTCTTAATAAATTTTAAATAGCACATCAGCCCTTTAGTTTATGGTTTACACTCATAACCTTTTCGTCATTGTACACAAATCTTTATTTTGTACCGTTTTCCTACACGTGTAGGATATATACCTAAACAATCAAACTAATTGATCATATATATATAGTTTTGTACCGTTTACACGTAAATAACAATCAAACTAATTTGTTCATATATATATAGTTGGATCTTGTAACTCACTATGTTTACATTTTGCTGGATGCAGGCACTTGTTATTCTGAGTTTTGTGGTGTCTGGTAAGTTGCTACATATAATCCTTCCTACATTAAAGACAATAACAACATTTTTTTGGTATCATGCTCAACGATGCATACTTAAAATTGTTTCAGTGATCCTAATGGTGGTGGTTACCAAAGTTGCAAAGTCGGCTCTTGAAAAAGCTTTGGCTGAAGGTATTGATATAGATGGCAGTGTCGCCGATAGCTCATCTGTTATGGAGGAAGCCCATGTAGATATTCACGAGCCACTACTAGTCAAAGGCTAATACTTGTTTCTAAAAATGAATCAAAGGCAGTTAAAAGGTTTCTTTTTATTTATACATGTTATGTATAGTTGATTTCTCGGTCTTACCATTTGTAGTACAGCGTCCACAAAAATGTTGTAGATGATTTACTTGTATTATTCAAGTCCTGATTTATATGGTATTGTCTCTTCACTTTAAAGGTTAAAAGATAGATCCGTGTAAACTTTCGGCTAAAATTCCTTCCAAGACCATCTCCAATGGGAGGGAGTTACATGTGCTCCTAACTAACCTCATTTCGGCAATCTTGATTTCTCTCCTTTGCTCCCTTCCTCTTATAATCCTTCATGCGGTTCTCCACTTCTTCTCTCTCCTTGGCAACTCCTTTTCGCCACATCTAGAGAAAAGGTCAAACGGTCACTTGGCTTTAAGCTAGGAGAGAAAAATGACATTAAGTGGATGATTCGTTCTACTCAGGCATATGATGCACATTTTGGCAATCCATGATAATGTTTATAAAAGTTATATATGATGTCTGTGTATTGTGTATCTTGACAAGGTGAGATGACATGTGATATAGTGAGTATCTAGTGGTGAATCCATGAATTATTTCTAGGGGATTCCTTTCATAAATTCTCACTAAATTTCAATAAATTTTTTTCAAACTAAAGGGATTCCTAGGAACCTAGTAACCCCTGGATCCGCCACTGGATGTAATGGGTGAACCTTTTACACTCATCTTCAACTAGAATACGACTAAACATTAAAAGTAGATTTCTCAATTTTTACTTCTTTATTTTATTTTGAGTATAATAGTAATATTTTACATTAGATTTTCGGAGTGTCACAAGGGGTGCAAGAGTGTCACGAGACTGGCTATTTGTAAGTTACTTGTAAGAGTGAAAATTAGTCGAGTTGTTCGTGAGCTACTCGAAATTGGATAGTTACAAACTCAAATCAAGTCAAGCTTCATATATCGAGCTCAAACTGCCTAGCAAGCCTAAACATGTTTTTAACTTTTATATTTTCATTTATTAAATATTTGTATTTATACGATAATAATTCAATTATGTTTAGGTTTATAAGAAAAAATAGTAACTCGAGTTGAGTTCAAGCTTTAAAACTATTTAAGAGCCGATCTCAAGCTTTAGAAATAGATCTCTAAATGAGCAGAGCTCGGGCAAAAATTTTTTACAAGTTAAATGAGCCGAGCTCGGGCCAGAAATTTCTACGAGTTGAACAACCCAAACTCAAGAAAGTAAATTAAGTTATAGTTATAAATGTATAGATAAAAATACTTGTAATATTTTCCAAATAACATGATTAAATAATGAGTAAATAACAAAGGCCTCAACTCGTTTATACCCCTATGAGTTACAGATTTGTTGTAGATTATATGAATTTCGCTTAACAGTCGTTTGATGGTCTTAACATCAAAAGAATGAATTTGAGGTATATTTGAGTGAGCAATTTCTCTTTTCATAAATACGGTTTTTTATTTTTAAAATCATATGACACACACTGGTTTTAGGCATGTGTCAACTGTTTTGTTTTGTTTTTTTTATTTAATTCCAATTGTTACTAGTTTTGATTTTATAGAATGGAAAAAATAAAAATATAAAAAAGATATGCAAATAGACCTACACAATCAAGGGCTAATTTCTTATTATGTTTTATAATATGGAGTTCAGGGTGGAGATGAAACATGCAACATGTAAGATATCTTTTTTTTTTCTTTAGCCTCAAAAGTCTTTCAAGCAATTCACAGAGATCACCCATTGGAGTTGTAAAGCTTTTTTTTTTTGTTTGGTGAATTCCACCATATCTTCTTCCTATATAACACGTGCTGCACATCTTACAGCTCTTGCACCCTTACATCGATTTATTGAAACGAGTAGACTACCACCTTCAGACCAATTTTCATGTTGAAACCCCCTAATGTCCCAAGTTGGTGTATAACAAAGCCACGTATTCCCTTTCTCATCGGCCAGTACCGAGTCTGATACCGAGGAGTCAGGGATATGAGACTGGTTATGAAGAAAAGACACTCCTCCATCTGCTTTTTTAAAGTCAAACTTGACACGAAAATCATCATATAATAATTGCCACCCCGTCACAAGAGGAAAGACAGCACATATGGCAATCCCTTTGATTTGTTTATTGCAATTGGGAGGTATCATCACTCTTATTTTCCACCTAGCTTCTTCTTCTTCTTCAAACCACCTTGGAATTTTGTTTCCAGGTATACCAATTGATATCCAACGATCTTTAACAGCAAGCCTCTGTGTTTAAAAAAAAAAACATATAGTCAATAAATCATTCATTACTCTCTGTACAAGAAGGTTATGCAAGGTAGGGCAGAAATAAATAAACAAATAAAATTACAAAGGAGCTACTGAATGAAAAGGGATATAGGGCACCTCAAAGAATGATTGCTGCAACATCTTTTCAAGGTATCTTTTACTATCTTCATCCTTTACAAGTTTCTTGCAATTAATCAAGGAAATCTTAAACCAGCAATCATACTCTGATAGGTCGTCAATCTTTTCTAGAGAGTAGCAATTGTTTGCCTGTATTTCTTTTATACTTGATGGGAGGCCATGTATAATTTGAAGTTGGTGACACTCATTCAAGAATAAGTATCCCAGAAAAGAAAGATGGGAGATGGTTGCAGGTAATTGGATTAAATTGTTGTTTCCTCTTAGGTCTAATGTTCTCAAGGAGGAAAATGATTGGAGATTTTTTAGGATGAATTCACTCTCCATTGGTCCGCAATTAAGTTGTAAATATGTCAAAGTTTGTAAAGAGATAGGCTTCAATTGGCTTTCCAAGGCCTTGGTGTATCCATGTATTTCTGGATATTCATTGCACATTGGAGAGTTGATTTTCCTAATACTTTCACGCCATCCTAGAGATAGCCTGTTAAGACTAGACAAATATCCAAGGGACGATAACAATCCCTCTATGCTTGAACAACAATCAACTTCTACATCTGATAACTTCACCATACACGGGGACAGATATGGAAATCTCTCAAGACTTGTGCATTTGTTGACCTCTAGAATCATCAAGGATTCCATTTCAAACCTGGATAGCAGACACTTGAGCCGCTCACAACGAATAACCTTCAACTTGGAAATCCGTTTGTGAGATCCAAGAGACTTATGAAACTTCACCAATTTCCTACAATTACGCACAACCAACTCCTCAATGTTTGGAGCCCCTGACACATCTGGAAACTTTGTTAGGTTGTCTAAGTCTTCAAGTTTAACGATCTTCAAGTTTGGAATAACCTGTTAACACAGATATAGTTAATGAACATAAGTATATTTTACCTATGTAAACACTACAAAAAGCATACGCATACACATACACTAAGAGTTTCTTTGTGAATTGTGATAACGCTGCTAGTGATACCCAGTACCAATTCAGTCAACAGTGGCTGAGAAGTTTAGCAATTTGGAAGTTTAGAAATGAGATTTTTCCTACCAGTTGCAATTGTAAAATTTTCAGAAGGAAAATGGAAGCCAGTTAGATTGTTTTACAGAAGCAGGCCAGGTCAATAAGAGTGTTTATGTGTTGCTGATGTCTAGAATTCTGATTTGTTTATGCTATTTGTGGTCTTGTTTTGGGTCAACCATTGGAAAATGGATATCAAATATCAGTGTGGGAAGGGTATAAAATCATCAGTATTTTGAAAATAATGATATGGAAATTTGCAGGAAAATAATGATGTGGTCTTGTTTTGGGTCAGATGCAGTCAATTTCAAAAGTCACCAATTATAATTAGTCAACTGCTGGCAGATTTCAGTTTGAAGTTTGAACTGAGGTTGGTTGTTAATCAGAAGCTTTTATTGGTCTTGGTGTTGGGTAATAAAAAAATTTGATATTGGCAACTGCTGGAAAAAGGTCAATGTGGGTCAAAAGTCGATACCAGCCAGTAATGATAATGTTGGGTAGTCAGTAAGCGTTTTACAAGGAAACTACTGTGCAGTGTAACTTTAGCTAATATGTTGTGGTGTAATATTAACGCATGACTAACTATGACTCGGATCAATTGCTAAGAATATGGTTTCATCAGCTAATTACCTTTTGTCCGTTCCAAAATTGTTTAATAGTGCCACCATTTACTTCAAGACCAACGAGCTTATTCATGTGTGTCATTGATAAAGATGAAAATGGGTACCAACGCCAAGAAATCCATCGTAAGTTATCAGGGAAGAACGTAGGCTTACTAGAAGTAAATTTGCCTCTGACATCAAGTAGGCGAAGATTCTTCATGTGTTTGAAAACATTGGCGCTAAAACCCTTATCATGTTGCTCATCGGACACCATGATGGCTTCAATTTTTTCAAGGTTCTAAAACAAAGACATACAATGAGATCAAAACTTTCTCAATCTAAGAACAACATACGGTATTTAGGCAAGAGAGACAGATTTATTACCTGATTATCTTTTAAGGAATCATGGATATCTTCAAGCCGCCATAGCCTGCTATTGGGGAAATTCTCACGAACTATTTGCCAACCCATTTCTTGTATAAGATCATGCATACCTATTCTCCCCCCAAAATCATTAGAAATGGTAATTAGAGACCTCTCAATAAGAATTTTAATCCCTATCTGTGGGTCAAAACCACAACCCTCAAGTACTTTAGTTACATCTTTTACATATTTGCCCTTGAAGAAGCAAGCAATGTCTAGGAATATTTTCTTATCGGAATCCTCCAACCCATCATAACTTAACTTCAATGTCTCAAAAATCTCAACATTTGGTGCTTTTACTAGTCTACTTAAAGCACTTTCCCACACATCTGCTTCCCTCCCACGAAAGAAAGAGCCCAAAACTTTCACAGCTAAAGGAAGATAGCCGGAATAGCGAATAGCACGCCGAGACAATTCTTCATACCCTTTTGGAGGGCTATCTCTTTTAAAAGCATGCCTGCTAAATAGCTCAAGCGCTTCATGCTTTAGCAAACAATCTGGTTCGTACTGGGCATTTGCACCATATAACAACTGCTTGTTTCTGGTGGTTATGATGATTCTGCTTCCCGGACCAAATGATTTATGTGTTGCAGATAGAAACTCTAACTGCTTGCAATCATCCACATCATCAAAAACCAGAAGAACTTTTTTGTGCGCAAATCTTGCCCGTATCAAATTAGCTCCATCTTCAGGATCCCGAACATTGAAATCATGATTGGTCATTAGGATCTCCTTTAGAACCTGTTCTTGTAAGGCGCATAGATCTCTTTTACTAAAACTGTTTTCTCTAACATGGTACACAAAGCTACTACCCTCAAACTTATCAGCGATTCTTCTAAACAAAGCTTTGGCAATAGTTGTCTTTCCAATTCCTCCCATTCCATGTATCCCTACTATGCACACTTTGTCATTTTCTTCTATTCTCAATAATGAATTTAATGCATCCATATGAGAGTCGATGCCAACTAAATTGCTCTCCATAGAAGAAAGTCGTCTATCAGCTAAGATTCCCTCGACGATCTTTCTGATATAACTGGATTCACCCCTGTAAAATTTAGACTGTCTTTAGCAAGGTAATTAACATGTGAAAGGTAGAGTGATGAATGTTTCATACTAGAAGAGAGAATTACACAGATTGTCCTTTAGTTTTACCTGAAATTGCATCCTTTGTCCTTTTTTTGAATTTTTAACTCCCTATGTCCTTTGTTTTGTACACTTGTTACACCGTTTGTCCTTTAGACCCAACCCCGTTAAAAAACTCAGTTAAGTTGATTATGTGCCCCTCATGTGAGGGGCAAACCTGTCTTTTCACCTTAAAACATGATAAAAATTTTTTTTTTTAAAAAAAAACCTTCAACAATCAGACAAACATCATCATCTTCATCTTTACCCCTTCAACAACTCAAACCCTAAACCACCATTATTCATCACCAACATACCTATCTCCACCACCGCCGCCGTAACCACCACCACCTCCTCCATACCTATCTCCACCACCTCCCCACCGTCGAACCATCGCCGGACCACCACCACCTCCCCACCGTCGAACCATCAACCACCACCAAACCCCTCATTTGGATACACCCAACCACCACACCCACAACAACCACCTCTGAAACCCACCTTCGTCAACACCACAACCCCCTCCTCTGCAAAACACCCTCAACGACCACCATCAACGACCCTCAAACACCCACCACCAAAAAACCACCGCCGTCCCCCCTGCCACAATCACCGTCCTCCGCCGTCCCCTGCCACCACCGCCAGCACCATCCACGTTTCTTCTTTTGTTTTTTAGAGAGAGAGAGAGGGAGAGTGAGTGTGTGTGTGTGTGTTTTAGAGAGAGAGAGGTGAGAGAGAGGGAGAATGTCAGAATAGATCCAACCGGGCAGAAGCCATAGATTATGGTCGGGGACGTCTTCTTCGTCGATCTCCTCGTCTTCTTCGTCGATCTCCTCTATCTTCCTCCGTCTCTCTCTCTCTACAGCTCCTCTCTCTCCTCGTGTCTCTCTAAAACTCTTCCCTCTCATCCTCCGTTTTCTCTCTCTCCTTTCTCTGTTGTTTCTCTCTCTACGTCTCCCCCTCTCCTCTCAGCTCTTTCCCTCTCTATTTCTATAGACAACAGAAGTGTGTTGTTTGTGGGGTCTTAGAGAGAGAATGAATGTGTAAGGTGAAATGAGGGAGAGGATGCAGGTAAAATGAGGAAGGAAAAGGATAATGTGTGAAATGACATATCTACCCCTCATGTGAGGTGTACATGTGTGAGATAACTGGATTTTTTAACGGAAGTTAGCTTAAAGGACAGGGGGTGTGATAAGTGTACAAAACAAAGGACATAGGGAGTTAAAAATTCAAAAAAAGGACAAAGGATGCAATTTCAGGTAAAACTAAAGGACAATCTGTGTAATTCTCTCTACTAGAAATTAGTGTCATACTAACAGAATTAGATCTATACAGACTTATCACATGAATTAAAATGAAGGAAACTTCTACTTACTCCTTGAAGGTTTCCGAGATATGGAAGCCAGATAAATTGGCTGCAGCTGTTAGAGCTTCCCTCCACTCCTTCACTTTATCCAGATCTTCTCTAAACCTCTCCTCATGTTGCTGAAAGAATACAGCAACCTTGTTCTTCTGTGTTCGAATATCAGATGGATCGACATAATAAAACACCGGTATCACCTTCTGTCCCATTTCCTTATGGCATTCCATGATTTTGGCCAACTCAGCCAAACACCATGACGAGTTGGCATAGTTTTCTGAGAAAACCACCACTGCATATCTTGACTCTTCAATAGCTTTTAAGAGTTCCAGAGAAATGGGTTTCCCTCTTTTAAGCTCCTCATCATCTTTAAACACAAATATTCCCTTCTGAAGTAGAGCTGTATGAAGATGATCTAGAAAAGTGTATCGTGTATCCTCTCCTCGAAAGCTTAAAAATACATCATATTTCCACTTCAATGTTGGTACAGCAGATGATGAACATGAACCTGACGCCATCTTTAGAACAATCAGAGTGTTTTGAGTCTTGAGATGGCGGCTGCAACTGAAACGGAATGAAATAAGATGTGAAGTAATAAAATGGAATGAAATGAGATGTGAACAATCAGAGTGTTTTGTTTACTCCCCTTTTAACAATAATACTTGCACCCACTCCAATTTACACGTCAAAAAAGAATGCTTTTTCTAGTATTATAATTTCTTGGAAATTTTATAGTGTTCCCATTGAAACGTTAAAGTCTTTGATCACATCCCAATTTACATATCTAAAGACAAACTTTACAAATCAAAAGACAAACATTAAGGTCCCTTGCCCTTAAAAAAAGTAATAATTAAAATATATATTTTAAAGTTTTACAAGTGTATGATATAAATAATAATAGAATTTTTTAACGTGCAAACTATGGTAAAAACAATAATAGGTTTCAAATATTCCTTCGAAAAACTAAAAACTGGGTGATGCAATTTTGCTTGTGAATTGTGATATGCTCCAATCTTGCAAGTGATGTATTGAAGATTAAAAAACTTAACTGTCTATGAATTGAATGATGGAAGGGAATAAGTTTTGATTAAATCTTTGAAGAAATAAACGTAAAGATGATTCATATAGTGATATAGATATGAGGGTTAGCATCAAATACACAAGACACTTTTTCTAGGAAGGGTGAGAAGGATTAATGTGATCCATTGATCATATATTTGAAGGGTTGAGATTAGTTTGTTTGAAAAAAATAAATAATAAACTAGAGGAAGGGCATAAAAGGAAAACAACATTTGTTGACTTTCTTTCTCCACATGCAATGCACATGTCAATTCCCCCATCATTTTAAAACGTTTATAACTTTTTCATACGATATTTTTTTTTCAAAAAAATTTCACCATATTAACGAGCGTTTTTTATCTTTAATATGAGTACCACATTGCTACATTAAAATTGAAAAAAAAAATTCGTGCTAAATGGGTTTTCTTCTCCATTGTGTCTTCTGCTCGTTCATTGTGTTATACTATGCACGTGTGTTTTATAAATATGTTATTTATGTTTTTTTAGTCTACACATGATTTAACTTTGTCCATTGTGTTTTTAGTATGTTTTTCATTGTGTTTTATGCAAATGAGTTTTGTATTTAGGTGTACATTGTGTTTTATTATGTTGTTCATTGTGTTTAAGTCTATTATTCATTGTGTCTTTAATATGTTGTCCATTGTGCTTTATTAGACTGTTCATTGTGTTTTATACCTTATTGTTCACTGCATATTTAATTGGTACTTATTGTGTTTTACGTTATCTCCATTGTGTCTTATGCAACTGGGTTTTCAATTTTTTTCAAAAGTATTCATTGTGTAATCTTCTGTTCATTGTGTCTTTATTATGTCGTCCATTGTCTTTTACACAATTGGGTTTTTGACTTTTTTTCAAAAGTATTCATTGTGTTTTAGTTTTCTGTTCATTGTGTCTTTAGTATGTCATCCATTGTGTCTTACGCAACTGGGTTTTCAACTTTTTTTCTTTTCAAAAGTATTCATTGTGTTTTAGTCTTCTATTCATTGTGTCTTTAGTATGTCGTTCATTGTGTTTTACTAGAATCTTGATTATGTTTTATACCCTATATTTAATTGGTGTTCATTGTGTTTTACACTCCATTGTGTCTTACGCAAGTGGGTTTTTGAAATTTTTTTCAAAAGTATAACAATATGGTACTCATATTAAAGATAAAAAGACGCTCAATTTTATGGTATAATTTTTTTAAAAAAAGATGACGTATAAAAAAGTTACGGACATTTAAAAATGAAGGTGGAAATGGCATGTGACTTGCATGTGCATATGTTTTTTACAAAATTACCCCCTCCACTTATTTAATCTTTGGACACATGTCATTTTCTAGTGGCTTCTCACCCTTCTCATTTTTTGTAGCCTTTGTAGAATAACCCAACCCATAAATATTAACTATTTTGGATAAACATCTACAAAAATGAAAAAAGTGTATATATATATATATATATATATATATTTGTAGTGCAATAATTTCTTGAAATTTCCAAATTTAATTGAAATACAGGGCCGGTCTTAATGCTTTGTAAAACTAGGCAAGCGCCTAGGGTCCCAAATTTTTCTAGCCTCCGATCTTAATTTCATAGTTGAACGATGATGATGTATCAAAACAAATTTTACAGATTGTGATATACGGATTGAAGTATTTTGTGTTTACTTTTAATTAAATTTTGCAGGAAGTTAATATTTGGTGGTTTGGACTTTTAGGTAAATAAGTATTAGATACTGATATCAGAACTCCTCCGTCTTGCAATATATTCATTCGATCATTTGATAGCATTGTTATGGTTTAGGAGTAAACACTCGCCACCTTCAATAAATAATGAATCTTATTCGTACATCAGTTGTATGATATTCGTAACGTGTTAGAGGAAAATCGTATATTATTAGTGTAGTAATTCTTTAAATGAATATGATTTATTCCCTTCAAGTTCTTCTCTACGGTTGGCTCTTGTCAAGAACCAAAAATAACAAGAAGTAGGGCATTACTCTTACCAAAGAATGGTTGACCCGCCTCTGCACCAACTATAAACTTTTTAGTTCATTGTTGCCGGTCCAAAGTCCGGGTAAGTGGAGAGAGTTTATAAAAAAAGGACCTCGACTTTTTAGTTCACTCAGGACCTTCAAAAAAGGTTGGTCTGGCACTGTTGAAATATTGAAGTCTTTGATGCATCTCAATTTACACACTATAGAAGAACGAGAAAAGGTTAAAAAAAAAATTTCTAGTATGAAAATTTCTTGAAATTTTCCTATTGTTTCCATTGTACTCCCTCCGTCCCAATTTAAATTTCTCACTTTCCTTTTTTGTTTGTCCCAAATTAAATGTCGTTTTCCAAAAATAGAAATATAATTTCCAATTTTGCCCGTAAAAGACAAAACACAATCACCACTTTTGAGGATATTATTGTCACTTTTGAGGACTTTTGAGTAATAATTTCTTGGAAATTTCCTACTGTTTTCGTTGAAATAAGTCTGATCCATTCCAATTTACACGTAAAAAAAAGAATGCTTTTTCTAGTATCATAATTTCTATCTGATCCATTCCAATTTACACGTCAAAAAAGAATGCTTTTTCTAGTATCATAATTTCTTGAAAATTTCCTAGTAGTCTTTGATGTTTGATCCCATTCCAATTTACACGCAAAGAAGAAAAAGACAAGGCTATCCCAAATTTTCAACACTAATGATTGCGGAGAAAAGAACATCCATAAAAAGATTCCAAACCTAATGGAACACCGTATAATATGAACTAGTGGAATTAGTTTGTTATGGTATCAGTATCGACAATCTTATAGCGGCTGCTTCGGCGCTCAAAACACACACACGAAAATGCGGCTATTCAAGAAAGTGGACACATAGACTACATCAACACACCCGTAACATTAAGACACAATTTTAAGGGGTAAATGTGCTTATAAATGGTGCAAACATGTTTTCTAGAAAAGTCTATCTTCATAGTGTATATACATCATCTCCTCCCTCTTGACCACCACCACCACCACCACCACAAAGTCCACTACCCAATACCATGACCAACAACCACATCCACTTACACCTTATATAATTACTATTATTATTTTTCTAGAAACACACCAAACCAAAAGAACCATTCATTCACTCTCTCTGTATTTTCAAGACCACTCACTCCGAATAGGGTTCCGGTGAAGGTTCCGACACCCACTTTGCACACGTATGTCACATTTTCATGACAGATCGGTGACTTTTAAGGTTGTAAAAGGGAGCCAGCGATGTTGACCGCGTTAACGCCGTTTACAGCCGTTACCCTCAAAGCATGAACCAAAGCTATGGCCAAAGTGGAGGACGTAAACTTTTGTGGTACAAACTTGGAAAAGTAGAAGGTGGTTGTTAAGAATCTATCTATATATATAAAAGAAAAGGTATATGCTGATGTGGCGTTCAATGGATGCCTCAACCTCCCCTTGAGAGTGCCACGTGGCACCATGAGAGATGAGAGATGAGTTTTTTAATAAATTTTAAAAAAAATCCATTAATATATAAACCGACCCTAACATTCTTCTCCCACCCCCAACCCTAAAAACCATAATAATTTTGTGTTTTGCCGATAAAGAAAGACGAACAACCACGATTGTTCTTCCACGTCGATGGGATCATAAGACTCGATCGAAATCAACGGCTTCAACTAGCATCGTAAAAGGAGGGTTTGATAAAGAACGCCGTCGTAGTCCTACCACTCATCTGTCGTGGAGTGGTGGTGGTTCGAGTAGCGATGTTCCAGGAGGAAATAGTTTCATGATGTATTTGATTACGTCATGGACGAATTTACATGAGTTTAATGGGACGGAGTTTAGTGTTAGGAGACGGTTTAGAGACGTTGTGATATTATCCTATCGGTTATCGGAGAGTTATAGAGGTTATTTTATACCGTTGAGGCCAGATAAGCGGGTTGTGGAAGCGTAGGTGATGAAGAAGCAGGAATTTGTTGAGCAGAGGAGAATTGGATTGGAAAAGTATTTGAAAAAGCTTGCGGCGCACCCGGTGTTACGGAGGAGTGAGGAATTGAGAGTGTTTTTGCAGGTGCAGAGGAAGTTGCCATTGGTTAAGACGACTGATGTGGCGTCGAGGATGATCGATGGAGCAGTGAAGCTGCCGAAGCAGTTGTTTGGAGAGAGTGTTGTGTCTGCAGCTCTGGATCCTGGGGATGTGGCGCAGCCGGCGAAAGGAGGGGGGATTTGTTGAGGATGTTTAAGGAGTTGAGGTAGTCGGTTGTCAATGATTGGGGCGGTGTGAAACCGATGGTGGTGGAAGAGGATAAGGAGTTTTTGGAGAAGAGTAAGAAGACGCAGGATTTTGAGCAGGAGTTGAGTAATGTGTCACAGCAGGTATATTGTTTGGCATTCTAATTCTTATGATATGTTTAGTGACATATGTTAAAATGTAATGGTAAATTTGCACTTCCATACGTTCGTTTCAGTAAGTTGCAGGTGAAAAACAGAAAACCTTAGGGTAGATTATTGTTTTTTTAAATTTTCCATGTGACATATTTGTGTCTATTAAGAAAGATTGTTCTTTACTAAGTTTGATAGTCTACAACTCTATATATTCCATTAGAATGACATGTTTTAGATTAATTAGGTCATATCCTTCGTTGTAATACTATGTTTTCAAAAGCAGATTGCATGTTAAGAAGAAATCAGAATTTATGAATTATGATAAATATAGTTACTAATTAATCTATTATCTATTATATATATATATATATATATATATATATATATATATATAAAACAAAGCCCTTTTGCTGACGTGGCGTTCATTGGTAACATCAATCCCCCCTTGAAATCGCCACGTGGCATCTTAATGGAATGGTTTTGATGTTTTTAATTTTTTTGTTTTTTTAATCAATATGATAAAACCCTAAACCTCCCACCCATTCCCTTTTCTTATTAAACAAAACACACACGCACACACTTTAGAGAGAGAAAGAGAGCGGCGCCGAAGGATCCCAGGCCACCACCCTCTACGGTGGCCTCTGACGGCAACCGACACACATCCACCCAACCGATTCATATTCTAGAGGGAGAGAGAGATATCGGGATAGAGGAGAGAGAGACGCGAGGGAAAGAGAAAGAACCGAGAGAGAGAAGCTGAGACCTTCACTAACGCATACGCCGGTGTTGTTATTACGCCGCTGCACAACCGTCATCAGTACCAAACCTCCAAGGTATTATTATTATTATTACTATTATTATTATTATTATTATTATTATTATTATTCACTGGACCTTAATTGTGTTTAATTAAACCTCCAAGGTATTATTATTATTATTATTATTATTATTATTATTATTATTATTATTCACTGGACCTTAATTGTGTTTAATTCGTTTTATTTTATTGAGGATTTTGATATTTTTTTATTACTTGATGAGACCTGTACATATCAAGTAAGTCTTCCACTGCAAAGGACGGTAAGGATGGGGTAGAAGTGCAGCGTCACGCAGGAGGTAGTTTGAGAAATTGTGATTTGTTTTTGTATAATTTTACAATTAAGTTTTAGGCTTCTGGTTTTGTTATTGATGCTATTTGTGTGTTGTTTTTACTGAAAATTTTTAATGTGGTTTATGATTGTTTGTTACATGTTAAACCTTGCAGGAAATCAGTACCTCAGCAACCTGGTTCTATACCTAATCGTAGGTGAATTATCGTATAGCGTTTGTTCTTTATTTTATGTCATTTAAAATGTGAATCCGAATGTTGTCCACTGTTCCATTCTATGAAATTGGTTTTGGTAAAGATAAAGATGACATGATTTTTTTTGTGCAGTTGGATTATGTTTTGTTTGGTTACAGCTAATGTTTATTTATCTGATTAGGCTGACAGAAAAAATGTTACCATTTTGTATATGTAGGTTGCATTTTGTAGATTGCAGTTACCTGGACTTTTTGTCATATCACAAGTTATATTTACTTGGTAACATGTCACATTGCATATAGTAGGGTCAGATTATAACTGGTTAGATTGCTGCTTGGATGTCATTGCTAACGGGTGAAATTGCAGGTTGTACTTTCTTCATAACAAGTCAAATTAAAATCATATTGTGGCGGTGTTGTTTGAGTTATGATATGGAGAAGAGACTAGCCAAAAGTAAGTTAGCTTTCAAGTATTAGAGGTTATGCTGATTTCCATTTTAATCATTGCCTCATTGTAGATGAAATTAGCTTGCAGAGGTATTGATTTAATTAAATTTTGTTCATTGGCGTTGTTATTTATATTTCGTGGATTGTGATGACCTATGTTGCGAATTTTCATTAGGCAATTTAGTACCAGGTAGTTTGAAGTGTGAAGTAGAATAGATTTTGTATGGTTGTTCTGTTATATTTGTTTTCACTAGAAATCAATACAAGAAGTTATACTCATCTGATATTAGCATTCACAGGTAGACAAGGTCACCTTAGATTTTTTATGAAAGTTGATTTTTGGTTAGGCAATTTAAATCCGGATGAATAGAACTGATTAATTGAAGTTGAATTTTGAGGTAGTTATTAGGTTGGTTGGATTAGATGTTGAAGAAATAAGGTAACGGTTCCGTTTCAGGAGGGGGGGGGGGGGTTTGGGGCGATTGATCTTTTGAACAACTTTGAAGACGGCTCTGTGCCGGCTCTGAAGTCTGACCAAAGCCTACTCCTAAATCATGTAAGTAAACTACCTCAATCGTTTTATCGCTATTCAATAGGGTGATCAACCATGGTATGACTTTCGGTTTCAAAGTTATCACCGGCATTGTAGTTGGTTAGTATTGTTTCCTCTAATTGAATTGTAGGGTAGATTACCAACCACTTTGCTATATTTAGTTAATAATTAGATTGATATTAAGGCAGTAGTTGGTATTTGAATAATGTTATCCTGGAAGGCTTTGTTAAATTTTGTTGTTTATGGGAATGTAAAGGTCACATTAAGAACAATAAGTTGGTTTGTAACTGTTATTGATTATGATTTGCTTCTGCCCATTCTAAGTTATAAGATCTTTAACTTCCTTTGTAGATAAATAAAAATAGATTCATGGGCATTTGAGGATGGTGTGGAGCCTTTCAGTTGGTTAGTGAAGCAGTCAAATTTCGCCGTGTCTAGGATTTCGGGTCGTGTTGAGTTGAGAATGAGACAAATTGTTGATGATTTTGGTTCTTCTGTGATTAAGTCTTGGATTGCTGCACATGCTGATCTTTCAGGGTATCAAAATTTTTAGAATCTAAGTTATTTCCTTAGTTTTGTCATTTGTTTTGTATTAAATTACTATGTTTAATCTTGCATACATCTAACATGAATTCATAGTTCTAGATCATAGGATTACTTTGATGGTTTGATTATTGAATGGAAAGGATGTAACTGATATGGACATGACATTAAAACTTAACTTTTTAGGCAGACTTGACTTGATCTGAATGACTGAGTTTACGTTTCGTATGTTTTCTTCTTTTATTTTTTTTAATAAGTCATATTAGATTTTTCAACCCCGGGACCTTCCCGGGGTAGTTAGCTAGTTAATATATATAGTAATACATGATTTGTTTAAATACAAGCCCATTACTACCTATTCATGGATTTGGGCTATATATTTAAGCCCATATCCCTTTAATGTCGTATTAGGATTCGGTCATATCGGTTATCCAATCGTAAAAAGAGTTGACCACCTATGACTATAGTTATTTTATATTTTTTAAGATTCATATACTGATTTATTATTTTTTTAGGGGTATTGGATTTCAATAATCCAAAGTTTGGGCCTGATGACCTGTCGTTAGGGTCATGCAAAAACCTAAATAACCTAGGTAGTTAGGGTAAGTCAGGTATCGAATCCACAAGTAGCATGTGGTTAGTTGTCACACCCTCAAAATCCACTTGCGGAGTTTTACCGCGAGGCGCATTACAAACCAGGATCCAAGTCAACGATCACAATAAACAAATCTAAATGAACATATGCAATTTCAAAAACATAGTTTAAAATCCCCAATTAACAGCGGAAGCTAAATCTCAATACATAAACCAAAGTAAACCAAAGTGTTCAATGTTTGAAAACCATGCAACCCTAATTAGACGCCGTGCAGACGCGTGCGCCCTAGTCCCATTGTGCTACCTTAGCGACCTGAGAAAACATGTAAGAGTTACGTCAGCACAAAAATGCTGGTGAGTTCACAGGTTTGTAATCAAAGTACCAAGTTCAACCTGTCCATACTATAAACAATTGTAAACCAAAGTACGCTAGCTAGGCGTATGTTTTGTTACTACTACGATTGGAAAACCATTACTAACTCGCAAACCAGATGTTGTGCCCGAATAGTAAACCTGTTCCTGTTTGAGACAATATGCACCCGCCCGACCCTCCAAGCCGACGAGTGGGGTTGGTCACTCCCAATAGCGCTATTCACATTTCCCCGTTGTGCAAACCCGCACATTCATGGTTCCCTCCTGGACTTCCAAAGATCGTATAGTAAACCATAGAAAACCCATAGTATGACAGTTGTTACCAAAACATTAGTTTAACACATGTTTTCTCCCCCAAAAGTGAAACCAATTAAAAGTGGGGCCGTGAACTCACCTTAGGTTGCGTTACTTCGTAATACGAATAAGATCAGCAAGATATGCTAGCCCCGTAAAGCGGCGACCTAACATATGACAGTTACAAGTACTTAGACTAATAACCCGTAGGTTAGTTAGTCCCTAGATGTCCAGACCATAACCAAGTTCGTTTAAAAACACTGTGACTGTTAAACTAACCCAATGTACAAGACCCGACATCCCATTGGTGACCCGAGACTCCCCGTGTTGTACTTGCACTCTCAAACATACCATCATGCAATCACACTTAACATACGTTAAAGTCCAACAAGTTCTAGCACATAGTTCACGTATCACATAAATAAGTCCGAGCACATGTTACTATGTTATTAGGTATGTTACGGGGTTCCTAGCATGTTCCTAGGTGTCAAATCGGGTCCCGGAATGCTAAAATACACTTACAGCAGCAGTACAGGCGATTAGGAAAAGTCAACTAGCAATTACGTTGGTCAACAGGCAATTAGGAATGCTAATCGCCTATACTATAGGCAATTAGGGTCATGTGGTATGCAAATCAGGAGTTTATAGGCGATTAGGGTCATAAGACATGCATTTGTAGGCGATTAGGGTCATAAGACATGCATTTCAGGACTTAGCTAGCAATTAGGATCACAATTGCATGCAACGAAGGCAATTAGCCCCCAATCACCTATGCTATAGGTGATTAGGGTGTCATAGCAGGCGATTAGCCTCCTAATCGCCTATTGCATAGGCGATTAGGGTTGCTAATCGCCATCAACCCAGCTGTTCCAGTTTTTCGCGCGTTTAACACTCCAAATCAAACCCAGAACGTGTGTAAACATCAAATATCAATCAAACAATCATATCAAACATATTTCAATCAAAATCCTTCGTTTAACCTCGTTCTATCAGCCCTGAATGCATCCATGTATCCCAAAAACAATACACATAGCATGAAACATCACATTAACATGCATAACCGTAACCCTAATGAACAATTACTCAGATTTCATCAACATGCTATCATCATTAATCTGTAACTACCATAATATCAGGTTAACAATCCTTCTTGAATCACAAAAACCCTATCTTTTAATTATAAACACACATATAACATGCATGATAGTTAGAATCCAATTAACAACGATTATTAACGAATTTCAGAAGACACATACGTTTATAAACAGGTCTGGACCATTAGGGATTGAAGAAAAACATTATTAAAGGTTGCATGAATGAAAACCACACCTTAGGTTTATGATAGATTGATGTAATAAGCTTGAAATCGTGTGTTTTGATCCAAAATCGTGTTCCAGAGGTTGTGTGTGTGTTGGGGCGAGTTGTGGGACGACTAGGGTTGTTATAATGAAGTTTAGGAGGTCAAGTATTGTATTTATAGTCGTTTTTAGTCGCCAGGTACGTTGCAGGCGATTATGCAGCTTTTGCAGGCGATTAGGGCTGCTAATCGCCATCCTTATAGGCGATTAGCCTGCTAATCGCCTAGAACAATTCCCAATCGCCTAACATTTGAAGCTAATCGCTACCCTATAGGCGATTAGCCCTCCCTAATCGCCTATAGGGGTTGGTTCTGCGTATTTTGCGCGTTAAACCCCGTTTTAACATATGTTAACACATTTTCACATACCGACAAGTCACATAATGATTGTAAACACATAATACTTGCAAACAAACACATTCACACTTGTTCACCAATTCCCGGGACTCGAGACTTGTATGTTCCCTATGCTCTGACGATTCTACGAATCGTCACCCCTTGTACACTTGGTTAAGGACTGACATCTAATGATTCTCTAGACTGATATCTAACGATCCTCTAGACTAAAATAACAGTTCCCGACCATAACACGACTCAACTAACCCAGTTAAGTATAATATACGCGTGACTCGCTAAGGTAGACTTTAATCTAGACAACGTTGTTAACCTGAATTTGCCGGGTGTCACATCATCCCCACGTTAAAAGAATTTTCGTCCCGAAAATTTGCACAAGTACCAAAAGGAATAACAAAAGAACAGACAAAAGATAGAAACCAAGAGAGAGATTTACCCGAGTTGTCACATCATCCCCACGTTAAAAGGGAATCTCGCCCCGAGATTCATTCAGCTGCAGTGGAAACATATCTCGATTCGAACGCTTCCTTAGGAAAGAGATGAGGATACTTAGACTTCATCTGATCCTCCCGTTCCCAAGTGTACTCTGGTCCCCGGTTTGAGTTCCAGCGAACCTTAACAATGCGAATCTTGCTATGACGTAGGCTACGAATCTTGTAATCAAGAATCTCGACAGGTTCCTCCACAATCCGAAGACGATCATCAACCTTGATCTCTTCCAGTGGAACAATAAGAGACTCGTCAGCCAGACACTTCTTTAAGTTGGACACATGGAAGACGTTATGTACATTGCCGAGCTCCGTCGGTAAATCAAGACGATATGCCACCGGTCCAATCCGTTCCAGGATCGTAAATGGTCCGACATACCGAGGGTTGAGTTTGCCACGCTTCCCAAAGCGTATGACGCCCTTCCACGGTGAAACTTTCAGAAGTACTTTATCATCAACTTGGAATTCCAATGGCTTGCGACGATGATCGGCATAACTCTTTTGCCGATCCCGTGCCGCTGCCAACCGGTTACGAATCTGTACGATCTTTTCTGAAGTTTCGTACACTAGCTCAGGCCCAGTGAGTTGACTCTCACCCACCTCAGCCCAACAAAGAGGAGACCGGCATTTCCGCCCGTACAGTGCCTCGAACGGAGCTGCCTTGATGCTCGTGTGGTAACTGTTGTTGTAAGAGAATTCTACTAACGGTAGGTGAGCTTCCCAACCCTTGCCAAAATCGATCACACATGCCCGAAGCATGTCTTCTAAGGTTTGAATCGTGCGTTCACTCTGACCGTCAGTCTGTGGGTGATAAGCTGTACTCATGTCTAGCTGGGTACCCAAAGCCTTGTGTAAAGACTTCCAGAAGTGAGAAGTAAAGTGGGAGTCACGATCCGAAATAATAGAAACCGGCACCCCGTGCTTAGATACAACTTCCTTCAGATAAAGACGAGCCAAACGGTCCATGGTGTCGGTCTCCTTAATAGCGAGAAAATGGGCTGATTTCGTCAACCGATCAACAATCACCCATATCTTATCATTCCCGCTCGGTGACTTAGGTAATTGTGTGACAAAGTCCATCGTAATCCGTTCCCATTTCCACTCTGGAATTTCAGGTTGTTGCAAGAGACCCGACGGTTTCTGGTATTCCACCTTGACCTTAGCACAGGTCAAGCATTTGCTCACGTATGAGGCTATATCCGACCTCATGTTTGGCCACTAGTAGAGCACCTTTAGATCTTGGTACATCTTATCCGAACCAGGATGAATAGAATAACGGGACTTGTGAGCCTCATCTAAGACAAGCTCCCGAAGTCCCCCGAATAAAGGAACCCATATGCGTTCTGCGAAGTAGTGCAGGCCATCAGGCCTTCGTTCGAGGTGTTTGTCGGCACCGTGCATAGTCTCAGCTTTAAGGTTTTCCTCCTTCAAAGCTTCTAACTGAGCAGAACGGAGTTGGTCAGGTAGAGAGGAATGAATGGTGAGCTGCAACGCCCGAATGCGACGAGGATTAATTGATTCCTTCCTGCTCAAGGCGTCTGCTACTACATTCGCCTTGCCAGGATGGTACTTAATGGCACAATCATAGTCGTTCAGGAGTTCAACCCAACGACGTTGTCATATGTTCAAATGTTGTTGGTCGAAAATATGTTGAAGACTCTTGTGATCGGTGTAGATGGTGCATTTGGTACCGTACAAGTAATGTCTCCAAATTTTCAACGCGAATACCACTGCACCCAACTCCAAGTCATGGGTGGTGTAGTTCCTATCGTGCACCTTGAGTTGACGAGAAGCATACGCAATCACTTTCTCGCGTTGCATCAACACGCAACCGAGACCATGAATAGAAGCATCACAGTAAATAACGAAATCATCAGTGCCTTCAGGCAAGGACAAAATAGGAGCAGAACAAAGTTTAGTCTTCAGTTTTTGGAATGCCAACTCTTGTGGCTCACCCCAGTCGAATTTTCTATCCTTCTGAGTAAGAGTGGTGAGGGGTTGAGCGATCTTCGAGAACCCCTTAATGAAACGACGATAATAGCCCGCAAGGCCTAGGAATTGCCGCACCTCAGTTGGCGTCTTTGGTGCTTCCCAGTCCTTGATCGCTTCGATCTTAGCTGGATCGACATGAATTCCTAGTTCATTAACCACATGTCCTAGGAACTGAACTTCGCATAACCAAAAGTCACACTTTGAGAACTTAGCATAAAGTTATTCCCGTCGCAAAAGTTCCAAAACCAAACGCAGGTGTTCCTCGTGTTCGGTCTTGTTCTTGGAGTAAATCAGGATATCATCAATAAACACGATGACGAACTTGTCAAGATACGGTTTGCAAACGCGGTTCATCAAATCCATGAAAACCGCCGGTGCGTTGGTGAGACCGAAAGGCATGACCAAGAACTCAAAATGGCCATAACGGGTACGAAAGGCAGTCTTTGCAACGTCAGCTTCCCTTACGCGCAACTGGTGATAACCGGACCTCAAATCAATCTTAGAGTAGTAGCTAGAACCCTGGAGTTGGTCGAATAGATCATCAATACGTGGAAGAGGATAACGGTTCTTGATGGTCACTTTGTTCAACTCTCTGTAATCCACGCACAATCGAAAACTTCCATCCTTCTTCTTAACAAACAGAATCGGGGCTCCCCAAGGGGAAGAACTTGGTCTGATGAAACCCTTGTCCAAGAGTTCCTGTAACTGGCTAGATAATTCCTGCATCTCGGGAGGTGCAAGACGGTAGGGGGCCCGAGCAATAGGAACAGCGCCCGGTACAAGATCAATACCGAACTCAACCTGACGATGGGGAGGAAGACCAGATAAATCATTGGGAAATACATCAGGAAACTCGCGTACAACAGGAATATCGTCGATCTTCTTCTCATCGGTAGAGGAAACAGACAAAAGTGCCAAAACGGCCGAATAACCCTTTCGGAGATACTTAAGGGCTTTCATGCTGGAGATGAGATTTAGCGGAGCACCGCCCTTGATACCGTACACAGAAAGAAATTCTCCGTCAGGGAGAGGAATCCGAATAATCTTGTCGTAACAAACGATCTCAGCGCGAAACAAAGACAACCAATCCATGCCTACAACAACGTCAAAACTACCCAAAGGTACTGGCATAAGGTCGATGGGGAAAGACAAACCCGACAACTCTAGTTGACATTCCCGAAGGATACAAGTAGCTTCAATCTTTTTACCTTCAGCCAACTCAATAATATACTTAGCCTCTAGAGGTACGGGCACTACATCTAGCAAACGACTAACTTCCAGAGATATGAAACTTTATCGGCACCAGAATCAAACAAAACACTAACAGAGCGATTATTGAGAAGGAACGTACCGGTAACTGTGTCAGGATCCTGTCTTGCTTCTGCGGTTCCAATGACGAAGGCGCGTGCATTCCTGCCACCGCCCCCGTTGTTCCCATTACCATTTCCATTACCATTCCCATTCCCGCCCTGTTTCAGCTTCGGACACTCCTTCTTGTAATGCCCAGTCTCCCCACAGTGATAGCAACCCTGCTTTCCCGAAGTCCCTTGAACGGCAGGAGTCGGAGTAGTAGTTGGGGCCTGGGTCGATGGAAGTGTCGCCCGACAGTCTTTAGCAAAATGTCCCAATCTCTGGCAGCGATGGCAACGATTACGGTCACAGTCCCCTTGATGATGACGCCCACACTTGTTGCACTTAGGTAACTTCCCCGCATAACCACCACCCGGTTTAGAACCCGACGAAGATGAACCCCCACTGTCAAACCTTTTACCCTGCTGAGTTGGTGCTGGCACAGATCCTTTCACCTCATTATCCCATTTACGCTTGTTACTCTCCGGGGCCTTGACAGTCGAACCCTTAGCAGGCAAGATACCCTCATTCACCTTCAAGTTTGTCATCCTGTGAGCCGATCGGACTACCTCTGAGTATGTAGGAAGATTCCCCGCAGCCACCAACCCTGCGATCTCTGGTACTAGCCCCGAGATGTAGTGTTCAATCCTCCTGTATTCTGGCACATGTAGATCAGGACACAGCACGGCCAACTCATTACGCCTTACCGTATACTTCTCAATCTCTGACCCGGTCATCTTGAGGTTCCACACCTCATGCTCTAGCTTCTGAATTTCTTCTCTTGGACAGTACTCTCGCTTCAGTAGTTGAACGAAATTTTCCCAAGGCATAGCATAAGCCTCCCCTATACCCATATTCTGGGTGATATTGTTCCACCAGGTCAAAGCAACATCCTGGAATAACGCAGCAGAATACTTGACTCGATCCTCTGGGAGACAGTTGCACATCAGAAACACTGACTCCACCTTTTCCAGCCACCTGAGCAAGCTCACCGCACCCTCAGTGCCAGAGAATTCCTGGGGCTTACAGTCCCGAAACATCTTGTAGGTACACATAGGTGGGGGTGGGTTAATAGGACCACCTGAAATGAAACACATGAGAAACCACAAAGGATGTAAACAAAGTTCACCAATGAGGCAAAAGTTGATAAGTCAACTTACCACCACCATTGTGCCCTAACTGAAAGGCAGCTTGCAGCAAGTTGTTCAGATCTTCTTGTGTTAAGTTTACACCTCCACGACCACCTCCACCACGCCCACCAGCGCGGCCACCTCCACGTCCTCCTCGTACTCCAGACATAATTCTGACAAAAAGGACGAGAAAATTTAGTTTCACAGCTAATGATAACCACTAGCGTTCACAAGATCAAAGCTAGATCCAACCCAGGACTATCCATTCAAACCCAGAGCTCACTAGGGCTTTCATGCATTTCGGTTTACGATTTTGTGTGCACCCAAAATGATAAACCGCTCTACATGGTCCTCCAAGTGTTCTCCTAGTTCAAAGTTCAAATCACCGGACATAGACTCTTAGCTATACACCGTAATGCTACGGTAGTTTATGGCAATTGTTTCTATTGGAGTATGAAAGGGAGATGTCCGAGCCTTGGACAAATCTCAAGAGTGCACGATTTACCCCAATATACCACACTGCCTAGAAAGCAAGTAACCCGACATAAGAGAGAACGGATGATGTAACACAGGAAGGTCAGATGATTTAGAGACACCCCGACAAGCCCATTCGTAACCCACCATAACGTTTGCGACTCGGCTATAGACTAGACTCTACATGCAGTCCTAGTTCACTATAACCATAGGCTCTGATACCAATCTGTCACACCCTCAAAATCCACTTGCGGAGTTTTCCCGCGAGGCGCATGACAAACCAGGATCCAAGTCAACGATCACAATAAACAAATCTAAATGAACATATGCAATTTCAAAAACATAGTTTAAAATCCCCAATTAACAGCGGAAGCTAAATCTCAATACATAAACCAAAGTAAACCAAAGTGTTCAATGTTTGAAAACCATGCAACCCTAATTAGACGCCGTGCAGACGCGTGCGCCCTAGTCCCATTGTGCTACCTTAGCGACCTGAGAAAACATGTAAGAGTTACGTCAGCACAAAAATGCTGGTGAGTTCACAGGTTTGTAATCAAAGTACCAAGTTCAACCTGTCCATACTATAAACAATTGTAAACCAAAGTACGCTAGCTAGGCGTATGTTTTGTTACTACTACGATTGGAAAACCATTACTAACTCGCAAACCAGATGTTGTGCCCGAATAGTAAACCTGTTCCTGTTTGAGACAATATGCACCCGCCCGGCCCTCCAAGCCGACGAGTGGGGTTGGTCACTCCCAATAGCGCTATTCACATTTCCCCGTTGTGCAAACCCGCACATTCATGGTTCCCCCCGGGACTTCCAAAGATCGTATAGTAAACCATAGAAAACCCATAGTATGACAGTTGTTACCAAAACATTAGTTTAACACATGTTTTCTCCCCCAAAAGTGAAACCAGTTAAAAGTGGGGCCGCGAACTCACCTTAGGTTGCGTTACTTCGTAATACGAATAAGATCAGCAAGATATGCTAGCCCCGTAAAGCGGCGACCTAACATATGACAGTTACAAGTACTTAGACTAATAACCCGTAGGTTAGTTAGTCCCTAGATGTCCAGACCATAACCAAGTTCGTTTGAAAACACTGTGACTGTTAAACTAACCCAATGTACAAGACCCGACATCCCATTGGTGACCCGAGACTCCCCGTGTTGTACTTGCACTCTCAAACATACCATCATGCAATCACACTTAACATACGTTAAAGTCCAACAAGTTCTAGCACATAGTTCACGTATCACATAAATAAGTCCGAGCACATGTTACTACGTTATTAGGTATGTTACGGGGTTCCTAGCATGTTCCTAGGTGTCAAATCGGGTCCCGGAATGCTAAAATACACTTACAGCAGCAGTACAGGCGATTAGGAAAAGTCAACTAGCAATTACGTTGGTCAACAGGCAATTAGGAATGCTAATCGCCTATACTATAGGCAATTAGGGTCATGTGGTATGCAAATCAGGAGTTTATAGGCGATTAGGGTCATAAGACATGCATTTGTAGGCGATTAGGGTCATAAGACGTGCATTTCAGGACTTAGCTAGCAATTAGGATCACAATTGCATGCAACGAAGGCAATTAGCCCCCAATCACCTATGCTATAGGCGATTAGGGTGTCATAGCAGGCGATTAGCCTCCTAATCGCCTATAGCATAGGCGATTAGGGTTGCTAATCGCCATCAACCCAGCTGTTCCAGTTTTTCGCGCGTTTAACACTCCAAATCAAACCCAGAACGTGTGTAAACATCAAATATCAATCAAACAATCATATCAAACATATTTCAATCAAAATCCTTCGTTTAACCTCGTTCTATCAGCCCTGAATGCAACCATGTATCCCAAAAACAATACACATAGCATGAAACATCACATTAACATGCATAACCGTAACCCTAATGAACAATTACTCAGATTTCATCAACATGCTATCATCATTAATCTGTAACTACCATAATATCAGGTTAATAATCCTTCTTGAATCACAAAAACCCTATCTTTTAATTATAAACACACATATAACATGCATGATAGTTAGAATCCAATTAACAACGATTATTAACGAATTTCAGAAGACACATACGTTTATAAACAGGTCTGGACCATTAGGGATTGAAGAAAAACATTATTAAAGGTTGCATGAATGAAAACCACACCTTAGGTTTATGATAGTTTGATGTAATAGGCTTGAAATCGTGTGTTTTGATCCAAAATCGTGTTCCAGAGGTTGTGTGTGTGTTGGGGCGAGTTGTGGGACGACTAGGGTTGTTATAATGAAGTTTAGGAGGTCAAGTATTGTATTTATAGTCGTTTTTAGTCGCCAGGTACGTTGCAGGCGATTATGCAGCTTTTGCAGGCGATTAGGGCTGCTAATCGCCATCCTTATAGGCGATTAGCCTGCTAATCGCCTAGAACAATTCCCAATCGCCTAACATTTGAAGCTAATCGCTACCCTATAGGCGATTAGCCCTCCCTAATCTCCTATAGGGGTTGGTTCTGCGTATTTTGCGCGTTAAACCCCGTTTTAACATATGTTAACACATTTTCACATACCGACAAGTCACATAATGATTGTAAACACATAATACTTGCAAACAAACACATTCACACTCGTTCACCAATTCCCGGGACTCGAGACTTGTATGTTCCCTATGCTCTGACGATTCTACGAATCGTCACCCCTTGTACACTTGGTTAAGGACTGACATCTAATGATTCTCTAGACTGATATCTAACGATCCTCTAGACTAAAATAACAGTTCCCGACCATAACACGACTCAACTAACCCAGTTAAGTATAATATACGCGTGACTCGCTAAGGTAGACTTTAATCTAAACAACGTTGTTAACCTGAATTTGCCGGGTGTCACATTAGTATTGCACCTTTTGTTTGATTGTTTAAACTAAAAATAAATTAAATCTAACTGAGTTGTAGGTTGTTTTGAGTTTTAAGAAAACGAATTTTATAAGTTGTAAACAATAATATTAAAGAAGTAACCCGCTCCAGGTTTCCGGTTCAATGATTCCCCCTACCCTTGGTTAGATGATTGGATACCACATAGACATAGTTTTGTTGAAGGGTTTAAGTTAAGTGATAATCAAACACAAGTTTTTAATAATAACTTGTACAATTTAATTACCAACCCACGAATAACAAGTACCCTCCCGTTAATCAAATTGCTCACGATGCAAGAAAACCGAATGCGAATGACTAAAAGATAAGCAATTGCACTAGGGCTGGCAAATCGTGTATACCTGACCTGTTAAGACACGAACCTGTTAAGACACGATACACGAAACCTGACTACCTGTACACGACACGAAAATTTTTCGTGTCTATTTTTTCACACACGAACCTGTTAATTTTTTTAACAAGTATACACGAAAAGTACCTGTTAATACCTGTTTGTGACCATTATACTAATCGCAATTTTACGAACCTATTTAGTGAGACAAAATTTCCAAAAGTTCACCAAAGACCTAGATAATACCTGTTTGCGTACCTGTTAATACATGTCAGCGTACCTGTTAATACATGTTTGTGTACCTGTTTGCGAACATTATACTTAGGGCTTACAAATCATGTGTATCTGACCTGTTTATACACGAACCTGTTAAGACACGATACACGAAACCTAGCTACCTGTACACGACACGAAAATTAACAGGTAAATTCGTGTCTACCTGTTTAGGACACGAAACCTGTTAAAGCCATACCTGTACCTGTTAAGATCGTTCAGGTTCGTGTCAGGTAATCGTATTCGTATACAAAATTGCCAGCCCTAAATTGCACAAAAGTGACTTGTTTAAATAACTCAAACCACAAATATCTTTCAAACAATTAAAAGACAATCCATAAACCAAACCAAACAAGAGTTAGAGTTTCACAAATGAACCGTGCACCCGAAGATGGTTACAAACACTTTAGTCCAGTGTTTCGATCATTGCTCTATTTTTCTTCGTACGATCCTCTGTAACAGTCGACTCCCCCCCCCCAATAATTGCCGTCAAAAGAATAAATAAAACCTCACAAAAACGTGTCATCCACTTCCCACATGGGCTCCTTGGGCCCCAACTCATGTAGTCTCATTGTTAATTTCAATTGTCGTTGACTTTGTGTTGTAGTAGCCCACTTCTAGTTTTGTAGCCCAATCATTTTATTTAACTCTAGTCCACCAGTTAATTGTTATGCCTAACTCCACCATTAGACCTCTTAAGTTGACCATCTTATTTAATTTGCTTCTCAAGAATGCATATGGCATTATGGCATCTTTACATTATCCTTTTGCACCTACACAAACAATGAAAATTTTAATACATCACACACCATATTTATTTACCTAAAAGATTAATTATAATTACCATTAGACTCAATCAATTTCTAAATATTGCAAAGTTACGATTACGTTTCTATTTATTTTTTATTTATTTTGCAATCTCATCTTTAAAAACAACTCAACGTAACTATCTTTTATATCAAATAACATTTAAAAACACATAGTTGAGCATGTTAAAACTTCATCAAATATCCTCACATCAGGGCCATTGGCCAATAATAATCCAAACTTTAACGTTGGACAAGTATAATCCTAGGTGAACATGAGGATGTAAAAAATGGACCTCCGTTAAGTCTGGACTAACTGAGTTAGTTTAGCTGTTGATGTGGCATGCTGATGTGTAGCTGATGCTGACATGGCACTGAGTTAGCATGCTGACGTGTTTTTTTTAAATCCACGCAATACATTTTTTTTAATCCACGTCACTTTTTTGTGGGCCCATTCTTAATCCTTAACATAACATAACATAAACAAACACACATACTTGTTATCGGTTCTAAACATATCATTCAAATAGGGTTCCTAAACACAATCAGAGTACACGATCACGATCAAACACGACTATTGAACAAGATTCTTTAAAATCATACAACAACACTGTTGAATTAGGGCATGATCATTATTGGCAATGGAAGAGGCGATCTCCGTCAAACCTCCATTTCAGCATGGGTAGTTGAGTAATAAAACGAACAAAAGATTTTGGTTAGATAAGGAATTTATATTTGGGTCATAAGAAGCATAAACGGATACCCACAAAGAAATAACTTTGACCAGGAATGGATAACGTCAAAACCAAGAGGAGATGGTGTATCAAGATGTCATATGTACCACAAGTTACTTTATAAAAACTAGTTTATCCTCAGAAGAGCATTCCGACATAGTCAAATCTAATTTGAAATGATAAAATGCGTGAACTATAAAAGGAATATGCCGTTTTTTAGATTTTTTTTTATAAAGGATCAATACATTGTCTCCGTACAACCATCACTTTCTCAATACACTCTAAAGTTGAAACGTGAACAAAAAAATTTGATATCAAATGATATTTCATGATGATGATCATGATAGGTGATTCTAATGTTTAAAATGTGCATATGTTAATGATTGGCATACCTGTTCAATTTTTACTAAATAAAACAATCAATATGTAAGTAGTGAATATCCATTTTAAAGATAAATAAACATGATCTAACTGTCATTGACTAAAAATATTGTATGATGGTAACTTTTCATGTCTTCGGACTATTTTCTCTACTCATATATAATTTAAGTATCTATTTTATTAATCACCACATAAAAAATGTCTGTTTTTTTCTTTTCTTTTTGTATAGCACTATGGTATTCGTTGGAAAGATAATAAAACGCTCATTAATTTGATGTTTTTTTTTCAAAAAAATGTCATATAAAAAGTTATTAATGTTCAAAAATCGTGGGGAACAGTGCATGTGCCATGCACATGCGAGAAAAAAATATTTTTCTCTACACATATATAATTTAGAGAGAATTAACCGATTACCTACCAAAGTATGACACATGGTATACTCAATGAGGGGAAATGACCTCAATAAATGTCATATCATCGTGAGTCTTTCCTTTATATATAGTTAGATTATAGATTATAGATATATACATATTTTAAGACAAGATAACATAGAAAATTTTACTCCCCCCCCCCCCCCCCCCCTACAACAAAAAAATTACCAATTTACTCTCTATATATAAACCACTAGGTTAAAGTCCCGTATGTACACACGGTATATCCCCAAGTCAAATGATAAAAACAGTTTATAAAAAATGCAGTATATAAGTTTTAATTGTTGGAATTTACGTATTAAGACAATAACAACATTTTTTTGGTATCACGCTCAATGATGCATACTCAAAATTGTTTTCAGTGATCTTGATGGTGGTGGTTACCAAAGTTGCAAAGTCGGCTCTTCAAAAAGCTTTGGCTGAAGGTATTGATATAGATGGCAGTGTCACCGATAGCTCATCTGTTGTGGAGGAAGCCCATCATGTAGATATTCATGAGCCACTACTAGTCAAAGGTTAATTCTTGTTTCTAAACAATGAAACAAAGGCACTTAAAAGTTTTCTTTTTATTTATACGTTTTATGTATAGTTGATTTCCCAGCCTTACCATTTGTAGTACAGCGTCCACGAAAATGTTGTAGATGATTAACTTATATTATTCAAATCCTGATTTATATAGCATGTCTCTTCACTTTAAAAGTTAAAGGATATATCCTTCTAAACTATAGGCTAAAATCCTTCGAGGACCATCTCTAATGGGAGAGGACTACATGTGCTCCTGACTACCCTCATGTCGGCCTGCCTGGTTTCTCTTCTCCCTCTTATCTCTCTTCCTTCTCTTACCATCCTTCATGCGTTTCTCCCCTTCTCTCATTTTCTCCACATCTAGGAAGAAGGTTGAACAGTCACTTGGCTTTAATTTGGATGACATTAAGTTGTTGATTCATTCTATTTGAGCATATGATGCACCGTTTGAAAATCCATGATAATGACATTTAGAAGTTTATAAAAAATTAGGAATCAAATGATGCCTATGTATGGCAAGTGATATACGTGTGGGTGGACCTTTTAGGTCGCAGGTCAATGCTCTTTCATTAAATAAAATGGTTTTGTTACTTATTTTCAACTTTTACACTTACCAATCTTCAACAAGAATACGATTCAACATGAAAAGCAGATTTCTCATTTTCTACTTTATTTTATTTTGAGTATAATACTAATATTTTACATCACATTACATTTTCGGGTGTCACAAGAGGTGTAAAACTATAAACGAGTCTGCTTGCTCATGAGCTACTTTTAGGAGTGAAAATGAGTCGATCTGTTCGTGTGCTACTTGAAATTGGCTAGCTACAAACTCAAATCAAGCAGAGCTTTAAATTTTAGTAAACACGAGCCTAAGCTTAACATATCCAACTCAAGTTGGCTCGCTAAATAGATTTATAACTTTTTAAAATTTTATTTTATTTATAAACATTTGTATTTATATGATAATAATTCAATTATATGTAAATTTAATCATCATACTCGGTTAATCCCACCAATCGCAAAGCTAAGGTAGGGTCTGTGGAGGGTAAGATGTAGATAGCTTCACCTCTATCCTATGGGAATAGAGACGCTGCTTCCAGTGAGACCTCCGGCTCGATAGTGGTTTTGCATCAAGCCTTGAACATAAGGCACATAATACTTAGCAATCGGGACAAACCCGAATTGGTGCATGTACCCTCTTGTCTTTTGGCTATTAACGCCACCACATGATGTATGATTAACCATCCTCTGTTTTTAACGTTATTTTCACAAAATTACTAAAATAACCTTAAAATTAGTACACTTTTAATTTTGCCCCCGAAGGCTCACACATATATACATTATATGCACCACGCATATATATAAATTTATAATAAACAAATAGTAAATAATAAATGAGCAAGCCTGAGCGAGTTCAGGCTTGAAAAACTACTCACGAGTCAAGCTCGAGCTTTAGAGTTCGATTTTTTTATTTGATTTTATACAAATGAAAAAATAAAAATACAAATAAAGAAAAATATGCAAATAAAACTAGACAAAACAGGGGACAATTTGTTATTATATATTGCAGTTCAATTCAGAGATCGCTCATTCAAGTTGTAAAGCTTTTACTCTCATAGCATACTAATTACTTAAATCCAAAAAGTTTTGGAGGCTTCTTTGGAATTGTAATATTTTTATCATAGTTTTTGTTCAACCATCAATAAGTTATACACGTTCAAATTTGTTGGGTGGATTCCACCATATCTTCTTTGTATAAAACACGTGCTGCACATCTTACACATTTTTCAAGACTTAATTTTAGCCAATCTATTGAAACGCGTAGAGTACCACCTCGAGAACAATCTTCATTTCGAAACGCCCAAATGGAACGAACTGGTCTATAAGAAAGCCACGTATTCCCCTTCTCACCTGATAGTACCGAGTCCGATACCGAGTCAGGTATATGAGATTGGTCCTGAAGAAAAGACACTCTATCTGCTTTTTTAAATTTAAAGCGGGCACAAGGATAAGGATATGTCCGCATCTCCTCCACAGGAGGAAAGATAGCACATGTCGCAATCCCAATGATTTGTTTATTGCAATTGGGAGGTATCATCACTCTTATTTCACACCCAGCTTTTTCTTCTTTAAACCACCTTGGAATTTTCATTCCAGGTATAACAATTGATATCTCACGACCTATCTGTATTCAACAAAAAAAAACATATAATCAATAAATTGTTCACTAATCTCCGTACAGGTAGCTTAATGAACATATAAACAAATAAAATTAAAAAGGAGCTATGGGATAAAAATAGGGCACCTTAACGATTGATTCCCACAAAAACGTCTTTTCAAGGTATCTTTTACTATCTTCACGCTTTAAAAGTTTCTCGCAATTAGCAAAGGTAATGTCATACCGGCAGTCATACTTCTCTTCTGCTATGTCGTCAATCTTTTCCAGAGAGTAGCAATTGTTTGCCTCTAATTTTCTTATACTTGATGGGAGGCCCTGTATAATTTGAAGTTGGTGACACTCATTCAACTTTAAGTGTCTCAGAAAAGAAAGATGGGAGATGGTTGCAGGTAATTGGATTAAATTGTTGTTTCCACTTAGGTCTAAATCTTCCAAGGAAGAAAACGATTGGAGATTTCTAAGGAAGAATTCACTCTCCATTGGTCTACAAGTAAGATCTAAGGAATAGAAATTTTTGAGAGTTTGTAAAGAGATGGACTTGGATTGGGTTTCCAAGGCCTTGGTGTCGTCATCCTCTACTAAATTTTCTCTGTATCCATGCCTTTCTCCATATTCATTGCACATTGCAGAGTTCATTTTCCTAAGACTTTCATCTCTTCCTAGCCACAACAACTCAAGACTAGAAAAATATCCAAGAGACGATAGCAATCCCTCTATGCTAGAACAACAATCAACTTCTATTTCTGATAACTTTACCATACATGGGGACAGATCTGGAAATCTCTCAAGACTTGAGCACCTTTTGACCTCTAGAGACCTCAAGGATTCCATCTCAAACCTGGATGGCAGACCCTTGAGCCGATTACAACCAGTAACCTCCAACACGGAAATCCTTTTGTGAGATCCAAGAGACTTATGAAATTTAACCAATTTCTTACAATTACGCACAACCAACTCCTCAATGTTTGGAGCCCCTGACACATCTGGAAACGTTGTTAGGTAGTCTAACTTTTCAAGTTTAACAATCTTCAAGTTTGGCATAATCTGTTAACACAAATATAATTAATGAACATAATTATAGTTTACATATGTAAACACTACAAAAAGTATACACTACACTACATGATTATTTCTGATAAAGCTGGTAGGGATAACCGGTTCTAATTCAGTCAACAGTGGCTGAGCTGTTGTAAATTCAATGTTAGCACTAAAGTAGGTCATGAGAACTTTAGCATTTGGAAGTTTAGAAATGACATTTTTCCTTTCAGTTGCAGCTATAAAATTTTCGGAAGGAAAATGCAAGCCAGTTAGATTGTTTTTACAGAAGCAGGTCAGGCCAATAAGAGTGTTTATGTGTTGCTGATGTCTAGAATTCTGATTTGTTTATGCTATTTGTGGTCTTGTTTGGGTCAACCGTTGGAAAATGGATATCAAATATCAGTGTGGGAAGGGTATAAAAAAGGTTTCTGGTGATTATCGATATTTTGAAAATAATGATATGGAAAATTGCATGTCGAGTTCAAAGGTCAGATGCAGTCAATTTCAAAAGTCAACGATTGTAATTACTAATTAGTCAACTGCTGGCAGATTTCAGTTTGAAGTTTAAACTGAGGTTGGTTGTTAATCAGAAGTTTGTATTTGTCTTGGTGTTGGGTAATAAAAAATTTGGATATTGGCTACTGCTGGAAAAAGGTCAATGTGGGTCAAAAGTCCATACCAGCCAGTAAGGATAATGTTGGGCAGTCAGTAAGCGTTTTACAAGGAAACTACTATGCAGTGTAAATTTAGCTAATTGTTGTGGTGTAATATTAACGCATGACAAACTATGACTCGGATCCATTGCTAAGAATATAGTTTCATAAGCTAATTACCTTTTGTCCGTTCCAAAACTGTTTAATAGTGCCACCAACCACTTCAAGACAAACGAGCTTACTCATGCGTGTCATTGATAAAGATGAAAATGGGTACTGACTCCAAGAAAGCCATCGTAAGTTATCAGGGAAGAACGTAGGCTTACTAGAAGTAAATTTGCCTCTGATATCAAGTAGGCGAAGATTCTTCATGTGTTTGAAAACATTGGAGCTAAAACCCATATCATATTGCTCATTAGACACCTTGATGGCTTCAATTTTTTCAAGTTTCTAAAACAAAAATTTAGATTGAGATCAAAACTTTCATAATCTAAGGACAACATACGGTTTTAAGGAAAGAGAGACATATTTATTACCTGATTATCTTTAAAGGAATCATGGATATCTTCAAGGTGACATAGCCTGCTATTAGGGAAACTCTCACGAACTATTTTCCAACCCATTTCTTGTATAAGATCATGCATACCTATTATCCCATAATCAGTGGTAATTAGAGACTTCTCAGATAGAATACTAATCCCTATTACTGGGTATAAAACACAGCTCTCAAGTACTTCAGTTACATGAAGTACATATTTGTCCTTGAAGAAGCAAGCAATGTCTAGGAATATTTTCTTCTCGGAGTCCCCCAACCCATCAAAACTTAACTTCAATGTCTTAAAAATCTCGACATTTGGTTCTTTTGCTAGTCTATTGAAAGCACTTTCCCACACATCTGCCTCCCTCCCACAAAAGAAAGAGCCCAAAACTTTCACCGCTAAAGGAAGACAGCCGGCATAGTGAATAGCACGCCGAGACAACTCTTCATACCCTTTTGGAGGGCTGTCCCTTTTAAAAGCATACCTGCTAAATAGCTCAAGAGCTTCATGCATTTGCAAACAACCTGGTTCGTACTTAGCATTTGCACCGAATAACAATTGCTTGTTTCTGGTGGTTATGATGATTCTACTTTCTGGACCCAACGAGTCATGTGTTGCAGATAGAGCCTCTAACTGCTTGAAATCATCCACATCATCAAGAACCATAAGAACTTTTCTTTTCACAAATCTTGCTTTTATCATGTAAGCTCCATCCTCGGGATCATGAACATTGAAATTTTTATTGGTCACTAAAATCTTCTTTAGAACCTGTTCTTGTAAGGCACATAGATCTTTATTACTAGAACTCTTTTCTCTAACATCCTTCACAAAGATACTACCCTCAAACTTATAAGCAATTCTTCTAAACAAAGCTTTGGCAATAGTTGTCTTGCCGATTCCTCCCATTCCATATATCCCTACTATGCGCACCTCTTCATTTTCTTCTGTTTTCAATAGTGAATTTAATGCAGCAATATGAGAGCTGATGCCAACTAAATCACTCTCCATATAAGGAAGTTGTATATCAGCTGAGATTTCCTCAACGATCTTTCTGATATAACTGGATTCACCCCTGTAAAATATAGACCGTCTTTAGCAAGCTAATTAAGATGTGAAAGGTAGAGTGATAAATGTTTCATACTAGAAATTAGTGTGATACTAACATAAATAGATTGCATTTAAACATATTAAACATCTTTGCTACAATATAAATAGACATCTACCAAATATTGAAAAAAACTAATAGTAATGAAAAAATAAACTAAAATAATCATACTAAGCATCTTTGATTAGATTATATGGAATAAAATGAAGGAAACTTCCACTTACTCCTTGATGGTTTTGGAGATATGATGGCCAGATAAATTAGCTGCAGCTGTAAGAGCATCCCTCCACTCCTTCACTTTATCCAGCTCTTCTCTAAACCTCTCCTCATGTTGCTGAAAGAAAACAGCAACCTTGTTCTTCTGTCTTCGAATATCAGACAGATCGACGTAATAAAACACCGGTATCACCTTCTGTCCCATTTCCTTATGGCATTCCATGATTTTGGCCAGCTCAGCCAAACACCATGACGAGTTAGCATAGTTTTCTGAGAAAACCACCACTGCATGCCTTGACTCTTCAATAGCTTTCAGGAGTTCTGTAGAAATGGGTTGCCCTGTTTTGAGCTCCTCGTCATCTTTAAACACAAATATTCCCCTCTGAACAAGAGCTGTATAAAGATGATCTAGAAAAGTGTACCGAGTATCCTCTCCTCTAAAGCTTAAAAATACATCATATTTCCACCTTCCAGTTGGTACAGCAGATGATGAGCATGAACCGGATGCCATGTTTAGAACAATCAAAATGTTTTAGTAAGAAGTTTTATTTACTCCCCTTTAACAATATTACTTGCAGCACATTGTAATAATTTCTTGGAAATTTCCTACTGTTTTCATTGTAATACAAAAGTCTGATGCATCCCAATTTCATGATTCATACTGTTCCCATTGAAACATTAAAGTCCTTGATCCCGTACCAATTATACGCCAAAGAAGAAAAAGGACAAAATTGTCCTACATTTCACTACTAATGATTGTCGAGAAAAAACACCCATAAAAGATTCCAAACATAATGGAACATGACATAATATGAAAACAAAATTTGTTTAAATACAAGGCCATTACTACATATTCATGCAACCGATTTACTTCATGATTCTTTGATTGTTCTAACTACCCATCTATGCCCCATTTGGGTTTCGTCAGATAGGGTATCGAATCGAAGTGGCATATCCAGAATTGTTTTTGTCGAAGGCACAATTTATTGGGTTAAAAAAGACGGGTCAAATTAAGTCAAGTTAAAATGGGTCGGATAAAACTTACTCATACCAATATCAACAGGGTATGACCATTTGATGAAACTATAACTTGTTATTTCAAGGGTCCTTATAAAAAAAACTACAATTGTTTTTACGTGCTAGTTAGTTATTTTTGCGATCAAATAATACATTATGCACACACGTAAATTCAATGTCTCATTTTTGTACCAAACGCATTTAGTTTATATTATTTTCACCGATATGTGTTAAAAATATGAGGTAAAATATTGTGTTATGCCTTATATTTTCATGGTTATACATAGTGGCGGACCCATGATTTTTCGTCACTGGGGTCCCCATTTTTTGGTGCTTAGAATTTTTATAGCGAAATGTTAGAGTTTTCGGCCCGGTTGCCCTTCGGGTCGGGGCAGGGCGACACCTATTTGGGCTGCAAATTGTGTAAAATAAAACCAAAACTTGAGCTACAATATTTGGTTGCAAATTTAGCTATAAAACCACTAGCAAAAGATGATCAAACAAGCAAAAGACTCCCTCTTACTACAATTAAGCTTAATTCATTTTCTTATGTTTAAGACACATTCTATGTCACATATGGTAAATTAATTATATATGTTTTCCATGTTTGACTCAAATGAAGTTCTTTCAATGTGTTATGTAATTGATATGTTATAACCAATGTTTTTAGAATCGGAGCGAGGATCGAACTGGACATCTTACCGGTTCACTTGAACCGGTCGAACCGGGTGATGCTTTCAATATTATTTAAAAAAATATATTTCCACATATTTATGAAACTTCATACACAACCATAAATATAAATATTATACATCAACCATTTTAAACAAGCGAGATTTAATACTTAAGTTTATATCATATATTTTTTTCTCAACAGAACTTTAATTTAGTACTAAATCCAATCGAAAACATTAATTCTTCAAAAATGAAATTAAAAACACTAGAAGATAGTTGTGGGCCTGTGCCTCCTTGGGCTTTGAAAACAGATAACTTGCAAGAGCAATAAATAGCTAAATACTATGAAGCTTGCGTTTGTCAGATCTGCAATAATCATGAAACAAAAAACCAAAAGAGGAGTTTACAAACCTCGAACTCCTAACCATATTGTTAATATACAAGGGAAATTACCACTAGACCATCTTCCATCTTGATGTTTTGGTGTCTATCTTAATATTTTTATGGGGTCCTTACAAAAACTGGTATACCAGCTCTACTACATTTTAAAAAAAGATTGTTGTCCGGGGACCCCGACCCAATACACGTGGGTCCGCCCCAGGTTATACATTTTAACATTTTGTTACATCTTTTGGTTAATAAACATTTTTTTTTTGTTATAAGTATGTTTTGGGCAACTTGTGTTGTATAGTCCAAATATTGAATGGGAGTCCATAAGAGTTATTTGGGCTTGTGGTTTATATTGAGCTGGTGTATTTCTTGCCATCAGATGGTCGATCCGTGTGAATGAGTTAATCCAATGGTGGAGAGTTAACCTGATTGTGTTTTCTCTCTAGAATGTTCTCTTGGCTCTATAAAAGGGTTTGTTTGTTGTCATGTGCAGGTTTTAGTTCATTCTTAATGTCTCTCAGTCTCTCTCACTCGTCTCTCTGTATCTTGGCGATTAGGGTTTTGATTCAACTTGGAGTTGAAGATCCTCTTACCAGATATTGTCTTAGTCTTGTATTTGTGGTTGTATAGTCTATAAGATCATTCTATTTTTTCTCTTTGTATCTGTATTATTCTTGGTTTAGATCAACTGATAATTCATCAGTTGATCAGGTATTGTATGTTTCTGAGTTCTTCTGTTTGGAAGAACTTATTAGGCAATCGGTTGGGGTTTTTTTGGGTTGGTTAACTAATAAAATTTTGGTCACTTGTTTTGTCGCTATATCTGGTTGTTCTTGATTGTTTGTGAGCTGTGTTGTTGTTTGTTGAGAGATTTGTATTAGTCTAAGTTTTTTACATGGTACAAGGCTCTTGTTTTTTAAAGAAACAAAAACGATTATCGTGTTCTTCCGCTGTAAATACGTGGTCTTCTTCCTTGAGATCTGTCTGATTAGATCTTAAATTTGTAGATCTAATAGTTCAGATCTTGTTTTTGTGTTCTTGTCTAACTCTGTTTTGTTTCTTGTGAAGGTTGTCAAGGATTTGTTGCCAACAAACTTGTTGGCAGTAGATCTGTGGTGTTGATTGCTTGTGTAAGTAATCTATATTGTTGTGTTGGAGTTGCTGTACAACCAGTAAGTCTTTCTTACTTCTGTTTAGTTAGTTGTTATTACATTGTGCTTTGCTTTGCTGCTAGAGTACACTGTAAGTCTTCTGCTTCTCATTCTTTGTCTTGGTCTAGAAGTCTTTGGCCGGGTTAGGGGGACCGGTGTGTTTGTGAATTGTATTTGTCTGTTATTGTTTGATCTATTGATTGCTTGTTCCTTGTTGGTATTATTTGTGTTAGTTGGTCTCCATCTAAGTCTAGTACGAACAGGCTCCTGTGATAAGACCTGCACGGGCACCTTGAGTGATGAACCCGTGATCTGGATCACTGTCAGAGTTTCGCCTTAGTGGTGTGGTTGTTGTCTATTATCTGTATTATTTGTGTTTTTCTAGGTGTGTTACTTGTCTGGTTATTTTTTTGATAAGGTTGGATGGGTACTAATGTTGATCCACCTCAACCTCAACCCTAACCCCTACCAGCAGGATCAGGTGGTTCTGATCAGGCTGGTGGTGTTGGGTCTCTTATTAGTAAGTTAGACATTAGTGATCCTTTGTACCTACACCCTAGTGATACAAGTAGTTTAACCATCACTACCATAAAACTCAAAGGAACTGAAAATTATACTGTTTAGGCTAATTCTATGAAGCTTGCCTTACAAGCTAAAAACAAGTTTGGTTTTGTTGATGGTACTTGTGTTAGGTCTGATAGTGATGAAGTTTTAAAAAGTCAATGGGATAGGTGTAATTCAGTTGTATTATCCTGGTTATTGAATTCTGTTAGTGAAGAGTCGTTCTTAGGACAAGTTTTTTCCCAACTTGCTAAAGATGTATGGGAAGAATTAGATGAAACATATAACAAGATTGATGGGTCAATTGTTTTTAATATGTATCAACAAATAAATTCTATTTTTCAAAATGGTAGTAGTGTTGCTGAATACTATCATAGGTTAAATACACTGTGGAAAAAAATTGATTCTATGATTCAACTACCTGCTTGCACTTGTCAAGCCTCTAAGGACTACAATGATTTGAGCACATTAATCAAATTAATGCAGTTCTTGATGGGGCTTGATGAAGTATATCAGCTAGTAAGAACAACATTGTTAACCAGGGAGCCCCTACCAAGTGTCAAAACTGCTTTTTCCATTATTTCAAGAGAGGAATCTCATAGAGGTTCCAACTCAAATAAAAAAGGTTCAAATGTGTCTTTCTTGTCTACTGAAAATCAGTTTTATGATAACAATAGGAGAATTAATAGAGGTCCTAATCCAAATTTAAAATGTACACATTGTAATATGATTGGGCACACTGTTGATAAATGTTATGAGTTGGTAGGTATCCTCCTCGTATCAAAAAGAAACCACCTAGTTCAGGTTTTAAAGGAAATACGACTGGTAATAAAAATAATAAAAAAGGAAATATGTCCAACAATGTTGTGTCTTCTTCTACTGGCTTGCCTTTCACTTCTGATCAGATTAGTAAGTTGATGAATCTTATAAGTGACAAGTCTTGAAGTGAAGGTCAAGGTCAGATCTCCAATGTTGGAGGTGAGAGCTGTATTTTTAGTGGCTTTTCTAGTATGTCTGTTTTGTCTAAGTTGTATAATGTGTTTGGAAACTTTTCTAGTTGTTCAAACTTCCTTAAATTTGCCCTTAAGTCTGGTTGGATAATGGACTCAGGGGAAAATCAACACATGGTCAGCAATGGTGATCAAATGGTTAATTGTGTTGATGTGTCTAAATATAATATTTTGGTTAAACATCCTAATGGAACTAGTGCTAGGGTAATTAAAATTGGTGACATTAAACTTGCTGATGGGGCTATTCTAAGGGATGTTTTTTTAATACCAGAATATTGTGTGAATCTTGTGTCTGTGCAAAAGTTGTCTAAAAATAATAAGTTGAATGTGCTGTTTGATGAAAATGCATGTTATGTCCAGGATTCCAAGTCCAAGAGAATCCTGGTGACTGGTAAAGAGTGTGATGGATTGTATATTGCTGGTGCTAATTTGAATGTTAGTAATTTGTGTTTTAATAGTGTGTCTGAGTCTTCTTTGTGGCATTCTAGGCTTGGACATCCCTCTGATCAAGCCTTAGCTATGTTAAAAGACACCTTAAGTCTGAGTTTGCATAATTCTGAGCCTTGTGAGGTGTAACACCCCAAAACCATTCGTTTGCCTAATTACGCCATTAGGCGTGATTAGCAAAATATTAACACGAGACTTAGAGGATAAGAATTTGGGTTATATTGTAATATGGAAATAGCCTAGTTAATAATATTATGTTTATAAATTAACAAAAAGGTGTTTGAAACTAGCTTATGAGTTAGTTTTTATACGAAAATGACAGTGGGAAAACTAGTGAGGGACTAAATATGTTAAGTGAGCAAACTTGACATTGTTATTAGATAGCAAAAAAAGGGGGAACGACATATACAGGAGTATATGTTGCCACCCACATCCACACACACACACTTCATCTCTAAACTCACTAATCAAGGGCTAATCAAGGCAAAATCAAGTGTTAATCAAGTGCATGTGTTGAAATCACGTCATCTACAGCCACTTGAACATCTAGGTAACAATTTAACTCATTAAAATTGATGTATTCTTCATGTTTAAGCATGATGAAAAACATAGGGTTGCATAAAAACGTGATTGATTAATGAATAAGGATGACCCTTGTGTTTAGGGACCCTTATTATGTTTATAAACACTACTTATATGATTCAATTGCAAGCATATAGAGATCTTGATGATTCTTGAACACACATATGAAGTGGGTTTTGTCACTAGTTACAAACCTCACTTAAAGACTTGAAATTATGTGTTAATAATGATGAAATGTATAGGTGGTATGTGTAATGCTACCTTTATGTTGAAAATGAATGTGGTGATATGGAGGTTTCCATACAATATGTTAACTAAGAAAATAGATGGTTAAAAGATGATGCACACCAAGTGTTTGTATAAATGTCTAATTGAATTATAGACAAGTATTGTATGTTAAGATCTCACCAATTTTGATGATTGAGTTAGAAGTGGGATTTTGCACTAAACTTGATAGATATTATGTTAAAAAAAAGGGATAGTTCATGATTATGATTGTTGCCTTATGGGTAGTGCATATGAACATGAAAAGGTAGTTTGACTGCTAGAAGTCAAACTAATCCATGTGTATCATATGCGGATTGCTTACCCTGGCCAGGTAAGTGTTAAACATATGATATTGTGGGTTTCTTACAATTGATACATATACAACCTATGTAACAAGGTCTAAGTAAGTGTGGGTGTCGGGACAATCATGGACTAGTCGAATATGGCCCAAAGGGCCATGATAAACAAAAAGGCAAGGAAAAACCAAGGTATAAGCGACCCGTGGGGATCGTAGAGGCCGAGGTATTGCTTTAGTAAATCAATCATAACTACGATTTTGGTTGATAGATCATAAACAACGGACATGGGCCGTGATAAACCCATGGGTCAGCTGGAATTTCGGGTCAGTGACAAAATTATAAACTAATAAGCCAAGGTATAAGCAATCCCGAGCGGGTTGTAGAGACCAAGGCAGTTGCACTCTCAATCAAAGTCATGAACTTGGTTGAATAAAAGTGCAAAAACATGATCAAAAACAGCGGTCTTGGGCCGTGACAAATCAGTAAATTATTCAACCCTCGGGTTAAGGATGAAAAAGTGTAAACTGCAATAACATTAGATTGTGTTGTTGGTACAATTTAATGCAAATTATAATAACAGTTGGATTGTATAGTTATTACAATCGGATGCAAACCGTGATAACAGGAGATTAGTTGATACAATAAGTTGTAATGACCCATCTACACCGTGTTTTATGAAAAGAAAACCGACCTCACTTTATAGTGAGATCGGTAATCATAAAAAGGACTTTTAGAAACTAAGCGTTCTAAATATATAAACGATTTGAAATATGAAACTCAAAAGTCTTTAAACGGGTCAGTTGGGGGCAATGACCACCAACCGAGTTAGCAAAACAGGAATTTGGGGGAAAACCCAAGTTCAAATTGTCAGACACAAATTAGATCTGTTATGGGTGAGCCCGAGCATAGTAAACCCGATAACTCACTTGGCGCGAGGTTAAAAAAAAGGGTGAACCATAATGGATCATACTTTAGAATGCGATACTTGAAACATGGAGTCCAGCAAACCAGCTGGGTAAAATGTAGGAAACCAGTAACGATTCCTACAATAATCACGGAGGGTAAGGGAAACCCAATAAGCGGCGAATTCTTAAGATAGGATTAGCCAAAGAATGGAAAACGTTAGTGTAAAGCAAAGTATGTTATAACATACTAGCAAACCCAAAAAAAAAAGAGACGGTAGTTGGATTCGGGGATTAATCCAAGAAAGTAGAAAACGGCTATGTTAAAAAGCCGGCTTAGTCTTGGAAACCAAGACAAATTACTTGTTAGTAATAGAAGCATAGACATGTATGCATATGCATGCTACAATCGAGTATTACAGTAGATGCCCTAAGGTGCATGATAGAATGGCCCCTTAAACCATTACATCATTCGGGATAATGGTAGACGGGGATAGTCTACGGATCTAAGGAAGACCTATGAAGAACATAAGTAGCTAAAATGTCGGGTAGGGGGTAAGTATGTAGATATTTCCCCTAGTTAACTGAAATAATAGAATGACTCAAGTCATATTATGAAAGCTAAGGCTTCCGTATAATAAGAGTTAGAACGCCGAGTAAAGGGATACAAACAATAAGTATATAGTATTACTCGTTAGACTATAGAATGTCAAGGGATTGAGCGGTGCTCAAATTGATTAGAGACACTAAGGTTCTTTGGTGTAACCAAAGCAACAACACAAGAAAGGTTTCGAGGACGAAACCTCTTTAAGGGGGGTAGACTTGTAACACCCCAAAACCATTCGTTGCCTAACTACGGCATTAGGCGTGATTAGCAAAATATTAACACGAGACTTAGAGGATAAGAATATGGGTTATATTCTAACATGGAAATAACCTAGTTAATAATATTATGTTTATAAATTAATAAAAAGGTGTTTGAAACTAGCTTATGAGTTAGTTTTTATACGAAAATGACAGTGGGAAAACTTGTGAGGGACTAAATATGTTAAGTGGGCAAACTTGACATTGTTATTAGATAGAAAAAAAGGGGCAACGACATATACAGGAGTATATGTCGCCACCCACATCCACACACACACACTTCATCTCTAAACTCACTAATCAAGGGCTAATCAAGGCAAAATCAAGTGTTAATCAAGTGCATGTGTTGAAATCAAGTCATCTACAGCCACTTGAACATCTAGGTAACAATTTAATTCATTTAAATTGATGTATTCTTCATGTTTAAGCATGATGAGAAACATAGGGTTGCATAAAAACGTGATTGATTAATGAATAAGGATGACCCTTGTGTTTAGGGACCCTTATTATGTTTATAAACACTACATAGATGATTCAATTGCAACCATATAGAGATCTTGATGATTCTTGAACACACATATGAAGTGGGTTTTGTCACTAGTTACAAACTCACTTAAAGACTTGAAATTATGTGTTAATAATGATGAAATGTGTAGGTGGTATGTGTAATGCTACCTTTATGTTGAAAATGAATGTGGTGATATGGAGGTTTCCATACAATATGTTAACTAAGAAAATAGATGGTTAAAAGATGATGCACACCAAGTGTTTGTATAAATGTCTAATTGAATTATAGACAAGTATTGTATGTTAAGATCTCACCAATTTTGATGATTGAGTGAGAAGTGGGATTGTGCACTAAACTTGATAGATATTATGTTAAAAAAGGATAGTTCATGATTATGATTATTGCCTTATGGGTAGTGGATATGAACATGAAAAAGGGTAGTTTGACTTCTAGAAGTCAAACTAACCCAAACATAAGTATAATGAATTGGGTGTGTGAAAAATCATCATACAAGTTAGTTAATTGATATAATGACTAACTTGAGTTAACCTTGAGTATAGTGAAGTGATCTTGTCAAGCTAGGTGGAGGCTTGGAACAAACCGGATTAAATGAGCTAAGCGGGTCATGGAAGGCATACATAAGGACAAGGTAAGTGACTTGTCTTAAATAAGCCTCTTAGAAACTAGAAGATCTTGTAAACATCCTTGAATCATGAATTTTTATATCGATTGTAAAGAATGGGTGTTTACTCACGAAAGGAATATGGAATATAGGTTACTAGCTTGTAATGGGCTAGAATCGCCTAAATAATAAAATTGATAAGTCCGGTTGGGACGCCTAACTAGATAATGGAAAAATCTTTGTAAATGGGTCTAATGAGTTAAAATGTTATTTTCATTAAAACTCATGAACAAAACTTGAAGATTGAAGATTGTATGAATAAATAGTTAAACGGGTCAAATGATGTTGTGAGCATCAATTGAACTCGGTACATAATGCTTCTATGCTAAGCATTTATAATTAAAAGAAAAAGCTAGACGGGCCAATTGGTGGTGTGACACCCTTTGGATCCCGGAATGTTAATAGGGTAATGAGTTTTTGCACAGATGGATAAATTGGAATGGAATGGCATGCGTTGCCAAGTTTTCTTGTGGGAATCATGTTAAAACCAATAAATAGGAATGTTATGGAAATGGGTGAACACTACTGGTAAGTCCGTAGTCAAATAAACGCCTTGGGGCGAAGCAACATAGGTGATAAAAGTATTCACATGAAGTGTGGGTGCTAATCAAGTAAGTTATTTTCGTAACTGTGTCAAATGCGCGATAATACGCTTAGAATTGACTAAACAAGTGAAAACTTTAGAAAGGATGAAACTCTAAGTCCGGAAGGACTTAGAGGTTTTTAAACAAGTCATTGAGTCAAAAACATTGGATTTGAAACAAGAAGTTTCGCCACGAATGGCTAGATCGAAAGATTTGGCCATGAGGGGCATTTTGGGGATTTAAAGGATTAATAAAGGTTGATTCTAAGAACCTAAGTCAAAATGAAACAAATCGGACAAACGCTTTTGTTGATCAAGTGTCTAATGACTTGACAACCCAAACGGTATGCAATATAAGTAGTCAAAAGTGTCTTGTTTGATTCAAGGCCTTAACGGGTCGATTTGGGTGAAAATCGACATAAACACTTAAAACTATGAACCGGGTCATAGCATCATGAACCGGACTATAATTTCAGTCAAACAAAGGTTTATTTAGTCGGCAAGTCAATACTTAGGCTTCAGGAATCATCAAATGCGGTTGCGACATGATTCCCATGCTTAAAAATCACCAAATTAACATCAGAAGCTGTGAGCGGCCGCTCACAGAGACCGCGCGACCGCTCACAGAGAATAGTCTGACAGCACGATCTTTAAAATTCCATATAAAATCGTAGAAAAATCGTTAGGAGGTGTTCTTTATATGTCTGAAGATTTCTCTGAGCGTAGAACAATTCTCATTTGAAAGACGAAGTCGGATTTTGGGTTTTAGAAGGGGTAAAAGCGATCTGAACAGCTGCTGCGCATAAGTTGCAACAGTTTGTTCTCCTGATAAAGGGCCGTTTGGCCTGGTTCGTTCCGTTTCGACGTGTAATGACTATCGTACTAGTTTAAATGTTTCATTTGACAACTCACTAACCATTCTTTGTGTAGTGGTGCTAGGTAAACATGTGATGGAAGTCCCGGAGCAAGGATCAAGTCGCGATAAGAGCCGAACACATCCGATCACTCATCAAGCTTCCGCATTAGAATTTAAGGAACTCCGGTTAAAACGCAACATCTTAGAGTATGTTTTAACTATTAAAATGTAAAAATTTGTGTGAATCAAACATATATTTGATCTTAATGGGTTGACTTATAATAAATTTCAAAGTTTTAATCGGGAGTGGTTTAAGTAAGGTCCAAACCCGTATGATTTGGGTGTTGATTGCGTGATTACGGGTTAGGGTCTTACAAGTAATATCAGAGCCATAGGTTTGAGGGATCCGAGTGTCGGGAAGGATATTTGGACTCAAACTGTGTGCTCAAAGTGTTGAAGGGTGTTCGGTTCGAGACTTGATCGAGGAATCCGGTAAGTAATATCTGCAATAACAATCCGGTTTGATCGGAGATTGTTATATGTAATCAATAAGGATATCGTGTATACACACGGCATCTCCAAAGCTTGGTAAGGAAATGGTTAGGTGGCATGAGGCCTATCCAAAGTTTAATTCGGACAACGACATTCTTGTATAACAAGAATTCTAGCACTACTATTGCAACGATGCACACTAATACTGAAATGTCATATTACTAATCAATACCCAAACGTAACTTGAACATCGAGACCGGGTTGGGGGTAATCATCCGAAACTAATGTTTAAAAATCAAAGGATGTTAGAAAGGCGTTGTGGTCATACCAATGAGTGTGATCACACAAAGCTTTACAAAACAAAAACACATCGTTTATTCTTAATGGATGAAGGTAAAAACCTAACATTAAATAGTTTATCAAGGAAAGGTTTTTACTAAATAAATAAAGGACACAAGCATGAGCTGAAGCTTTGCTTACATAGGATGTGATGTACTAATTATAACAAGTCCATGTGTACCAAATGCGGATTGCTTACCCTGGCCAGGTAAGTGTTAAACATATGATATTGTGGGTTTCTTACAATTAATACATATACAACCTATGTAACAAGGTCTAAGTAAGTGTGGGGTGTCTTGACAATCATGGACTAGTCGAATATGGCCCGAAGGGCCATGATACATATACTCCCTCTTCTGTATTGTCTAGTAAGTTTCCCTGTGAGTTAGTCTATGGGTTCCCCCCAACTTTGTATCATTTAAAAAACTTTGGGTGTCTTTGTTTTCAAACTGTTTTAACTGAAACAGATAAGTTGTTTAGTAAAGCTGATAAGTGTGTACTGATTGGCTATTCTGTTTTTAAAAAGGGGTATAAACTATGGAGTATTGATAAAAAACAGGAGGTGTTTTCAAGGGATGTTAAATTCTATGAAAACATCTTCCTTTTTAAAAAGGAAACTGAAAATGATTTTTCAAATGAAATAAATCATATTTACTTTTTTGATCAATATGATCTATATAAAACTGTTTTGCAAAATGAGTCAATTTTTAAACCTCCCAATGTTAAAGGGGACCCTACTGATACTCAAGAACTCACTCATGGTAGTCAATTAGATGACCTTGGTTCTACAACCAGGAGGGTAGATCAGGTCATGCCTGATCAGCAACCTGAAACTAGGACTAGTGGGACTGATTGCCCAGAGGTTGGAAGTTCAAATGAAGAGTTCAATAGCCCTGAGGGAGAAAGGTCTACAAGTCTTAGAAGGTCCCATAGTGAATCTGTCTTATCAAAGAGGTTTAATGAGTATGTTGTAGAAGGCAAGGTTAAGTATGGTGTTGAAAGGGTAGTTAAGTACTCAAATTTGTCTTTTAAAAATAAATGTTTTGTTTCTAGTTTAAATAACCTGGTTGAACCAAGTAGTTATTCTGAAGCCTCTAATGACCCAAAATGGGTAGAAGCTATGAATGCTGAAATGGAGGCTTTGCATAGAAATAACACTTGGGTTCTAACTAGTTTACCCAAAGGCAGTAAAGCTATCGGGTGTAAGTGGGTATATAAAATTAAGTATAAGTCAAATGGTGAAGTTGATAGATATAAGGCTAGGTTAGTAGCTAAAGGTTACAACCAAAGAGAAGGAATAGACTATGGTGAAACCTTCTCTACATTTGTAAAAATGGTGACAGTTAGAAGTATCATCTCTTTAGCTATTCAAAACAACTGGCCTTTGTTCCAGTTAGATGTTAACAATGCTTTTTTGTATGGCATAATAACTGAGGATGTATACATGATTCCCCATGAGGTTATTATACTAAAGGTGAGAATCAAGTATTCAAGTTAGTTAAGTCTCTTTATGGACTTAAACAAGCCCATAGGTAATGGAATGAGAAGTTAACTCAAGTTCTAATTGACATGGGGTTTGTGCAAAGTATTTGTGATTATTCATTATTTGTTAAGTTTGAGAATGATGTGTTTATTGTTCTATTAGTCTATGTTGATGACATTGTTGTGACTGGTAACAATGAACAGGAAATAACTAAAGTAAAACAATGTTTATGTGAAAAATTCTTAATAGAAGATTTAGGAAAATTGAAATATTTCCTTGGTATTGAAGTATTGTATACTAATGAAGGTATTTGTCTTAATCAAAGGAAGTATTGTCTTGAGTTGATAAATGACTTTGGTTATTTAGGTTGTAAACCTATTCACACTCCCATTGAAACCAGGTATGTTGTGTCTATGAAAAGTACAAAAAAATATAAGTGTTGGACAATATAACTGGATTTCAAAAGTTAATAGGGAAGTTAATCTATCTGTCCTTAACAAGGCCTGACATAAGTTATGCAGTGCAATACTTAAGTCAGTTCATGCATAAGCCTTGTAAAGGACATTTGCAAGTGGCTTTAAGATTGTTAAAGTACTTGAAGTCCGGAAAAGGCATTGTGTTTAGGAGAAGTGATTGTTTTGAGCTTTTTGCTTATTCAGATTCTGACCGGGCAAAATGTCTTGAAACAAGAAAGTCTGTCACAGGATACTGTGTTTTTCTAGGGAAATCTCTCATTTCCTAGAAAAGCAAAAAACAGAATACTATTTCTCGATCAATAGCAAAAGCTGAATATCGAGCTATGTGTTCAACAACTTGTGAGTTAGTTTGGACAACAAACTTACTCAAAGAGTTAAAAGTTCAGGTAAAATTACCTGTTAAGTTATATTCTGATAGTAAAGCAGCTATATCCATAGCTGCTAATCCTGTATTTCTGAATTGAACAAAACATTTCGAAATTGATTTACATTTTGTTCGAGAAAAAAAATTTCTAAAGGTTTTTTAGAAACTGTTAAGGTAGAGTCTGCAAATCAGGTTGCAGACATTCTAACCAAGGGATTGGGACAGGCTCAACATAATGAGCTGTGTTCAAGGCTTGGTATGATAGATTTATTTAACTATGAAATTAAGGTGGGATGTTAAAAATATGAGGTAAAATATTGTGTTATGCCTTATATTTTCATGGTTATACATTTTAACATTTTGTTACATCTTTTGGTTAATAATCATTTTTTTGTTATAAGTATATTTTGGGCTACTTGTGTTGTATAGTCCAAATACTGAATGGGAGTCCATAAGAGTTATTGGGGCTTGTGGTTTATAAAGCTTTTCCACCAAATGTGGCCCAGATATTGAGCTGGTGTATTTGTGGCCGTTAGATGGTCGATCTGTGTGAATGAGTTAATCCAATGGTGGAGAGTTAACTTGATTCTGTTTTCTCTCTAGAATGTTCTCTTGGCTCTATAAAAGGGTTTGTTTGTTGTCATGTGTAGGTTGTAGCTCATTCTTAATATCCCTTAGTCTCTCTCACTCGTCTCTCTGTATCTTGGCGATTAGGGTTTTGATTCAACTTGGAGTTGAAGATCCTCATACCAGATATTGTCTTAGTCTTGTATTTGTGGTTGTATAGTTTGTAAGATCGTTCTATTTTTTCTCTTTGTATCTATGTTATTCTTGTTTTAGATCAGTTGATCAGGTATTGTATGTTTCTGAGTTTTTCTGTTTGGAAGAACTTATTGGGCAATCGGTTGGGGTTTTTTGGGTTGGTTAACTAATAAAATTTTGTTCAGTTGTTTTGTCGCTATATCTGGTTATTCTTGATTGTTTGTGAGTTATGTTGTTGTTTGTTGAGAGATTTGTATTAGTCTAAGTTTTTTACAATATGTGAAGATTCAAGGTCTTGTTTAAATGTGATGTCCGAAGGTTTAGTTTGTTTTAATAAACTAGTTTATTCCCCGGGAGCGTCCCGGGATAAACAAATCTAATATGAAGTGATTAAATGCGTGTACTATAAAAGGAATAAGCCGGGGTCGACTGGGTTAGCCAGTCTCCCTCCCATGGGGCGACTAGGTTATCCAGTCTCTCTCCCATTATGGAGACTGGGTTAGCCAGTCTCTCTCCCTTAGGGTAGACTGGGTTTCCTAAGAGCCATTTGTTAACTTATCAAATATCAATTCAAGTATACACACATTGACAATTTATCCAATGATCAATAAAACTATAATTCTCGACAAGTTACATTCGTTATGTTATTTCTACAACACTCAGGATACGAGACTCGTGTATGCTACCAAGTGATTCCCGAATCACCAAAACCATAACCGTAGTGTGTGTAAACCTACTTAACTAACCCAGTTAAGTTCGTTTTACAAACACTTAGCTAAGATAGACTTAAGTGTTGTTAGGAAGGTTAATCCTGAGATCCCAGGTGTCACACAATCTAACCTGATGTAGGTAGGAACAAGTGATTTACAATTACACTTCTAGCGACATTCATTTTTCAGGATTTGTTTTAATTTAGGTTGGTGATTTTTTCATTAGGTTCTTGATTGCCAACTAAGGTAAAAGTGAACAAATGATGTCGACCAAACAATATAATGGAATACGAACAAAGAAGGTAACTAAAGTTGATATTGTCCGTCCTGACTTCTAAATCTTTGACTGGACTCTTAACCCAATATACACCTGCAACATACAGATATACTTAGCAATTTAGCTGGAAGTATAACTGTTGGTTTAGTAGTAAATAGATAGACTTGAGGTTACCTTCTTATGGTTTAGGTGGTTGGTTCAGATTCGTTTATTTGAACGTGAATGGCTACTAAGGGTTATAGGTTTGTTTCTTCTTGATGTTGTTACTTTGTAGTTCTTTTAGTTCACGAAATTAACATTGTATTAATATTATTATTATCAAATACTTTAAAATGTAATACTATCCTCAAAGGGAAATTAAAGTACTTTTAAGAAAAAGTTTAACTAATAAGCCCTTAATTAAATACTATTAATAAAAATATATAGTGCATTAATGCCATTGAACTAATTTCATGATAACTAATAACAAAACCATATTCAAATATTCAATTCATATATATTTTAATTAACTTAACTAAATAAAACATATAACTAACATTGAAGTCGCTTCCTATATATATACCATTTTAATTTTAATACTTATTCTCACATAGACATATTTTACAAAATGACTACAGAGATCTCGAAACGTTTGTCGGCCAATGAAGCCAACTGGAAGGGAGTACTATATTTACCACAGGTCGAGACTGAGAAGGTAATAGTAAATCATATGAGTCGCGAGCAAAAGGAACTATTTGAACAGAATAAGCTTGAACTTGATTTAGTTAAAGAGGCAAGTGGAAGCAGTAACACTGGCACTAGGACACACACGGTAGTATTTTATAAAAAGAATGAAAGATATGCTTTGAGAGGATGGGGTAAAGTTGTCAAAGAGTATGATTTAAAAGAAGGGGATGATGTTATTTATCTCTTAAGGAGGCCATTCAGAACAAACTAGATATTAGGTTCAAATCTATCCGACTTGTGACGATTTAGCTTATAAATTTCCAATTTTTTTCTTGATGTTATCACAATAATTTATCATAATATATCTTTAACCCAGTCACCAATAGAATAGTTAAAAAGATATATTATGGTAAATTATTGTGATAACATCGAGTATTGTTTTTTTGAAATTTATAAGCTAAATCTTCACGAGCTGAATAGATTTGAACCCACTAACTAGTTTGTTCTGACCGGCCTCCATAAGAGATAAATAAACATCATCCCATTCTTTTAAATTATACTCTTTGACAACTTTACCCCATCCTCTCAAGGCATATCTTTCATTCTTTTTATAACATACTACGGTGTGTGTCCTAGTGCCAGTGCTACTGCTTCCACTTGCCTCTTTACAATTAACTAACCCAGTTAAGTTTGTTTTTACAAACACTTAGCTAAGATAGACTTAAGTGTTGTTAGGAATGTTAATCCTGAGATCGCCGGGTGTCACACAATCTAACCCAATGTAGGCAGGAACAAGTGATTTACAATTACACTTTTAGCGACATTCATTTTTCAGGATTTGTTTTAATTTAGGTTGGTGATTTTTTCATTAGGATCTTTACTGCCAACTAAGGTAGAAGTGAACAAATGATGTCGACCAAACAATAGAATGGAATACGAACAAAGAAGGTAACTAAAGTTGATATTGTCCATCCTGACTTCTAAATTTTTTACTGGACTCTAAACCCAATACACCTGCAACATACAGATATACTTAGCAATTTAGCTGGAAGTATAACTGTTGGTTTAGTAGTAAATAGATAGACTTGAGGTTACCTTCTTATGGTTTAGGTGGTTGGTTTAGAGTCGTTTATCTAAACATGAATGGTTACTACGGGTTATAAGTGGTTGGTTCAGATTTGTTTATTTGAACGTGAATGGCTACTAAGGGTTATAGGTTTGCTTGTTTCTTCTTGATTTACTTTGTAGTTCTTTTAGTTCACGAAATTAACATTGTATTAATATTATTATTATCAAATACTGTAAATTTTAGGGTTTAAACAACAAATCAACAAGACAAAGAATAATACTGGAGCCAACATAAACTCACAACCATAACAACAGATGTAGGCGACAAAACCAAGGTGAAAGAACTCTTATTAACCCAAACCAAAAATGTACCCCCCAATACCCAAATAGATCTCAGCAATCACTGAGATCAAATATAGAAGTACAATACAAGAGGATCTGCTGATTGATAAGATCAGCAGATCAAAGACGACGAATAATACACAAGATTAAAACTAACAGACTTACAAAGATGAAAGAAACCCTAAAACTAAGACAACAATCAGAGAGAACAAAGAGAAAAGTGAACGAACAACATGATTTGATTCGTTCACTATTTTTTATATACTCCAGCTAGAACATTCCATGAGATGCCAATCCAACGGTCACGATACAATCAATCCAAGGATCATAACATAGCCAGCTCAGCGATCTGTGTGAGAAAACACAAAACACAATAACCAAATTGAATTATACTATTGTATGATATTTCAACACCCCCTCTTAATTCAATGGGCTAAATACTTAAAATGAGCCCAATACCAACGAGCCCAATATCAACATAAGATCCAATAACCATTGTCCAGTAATTGAATTATACTTTTGTATGATATTTCAACACCCCCTCTTAATTCAATTACCAAACATGTTCACCAGACCAAGTTTTTTACATAAAACTTCATGCTGACTACTCAGCAACCCTTTAGTAAATATATCAGCAACTTGCTGATCATATTTTACCTTTACAGCCTTAACAAAACCTGAACTTATCTTTTTTCTTAAGAAATGTAGATCAAGTTCAAAGTGGTTTGTTCTATCATGGAACATAGGATTCTCAGCTATGGATATAGCTGCCTTACTATCACAGAACAAACTTAAAGGTAACTGAGTTTCAATCCCCAATTCCTTTAACAAGTTTGTATCCAAATTAACTCACAAGTTGTAGAGCACATTGCTCTATATTCAGCTTCGGCTGAAGAACGAGCAACTGAAGAACGAGAAACTGTACTTTGTTTCTTGCTTTTCCAAGAAACAAGACAATCACCAACAAACACACAAAATCAAGTAACAGATTTTCGGGTGTTAAGACACTTAGCCCAATCAGCATCTGAATATGCTGAAAGGGTTAAGTCTTTACCCTTTTTAAACAATATTCCCTTTCCAGGTGATTGCTTCAAATATCTAAGCAATCTCAAAGCTATTTGCAAAACTTTTTGAGTTGGTTTATGCATAAACTGACTCAGGAACTGCACAGCATAGCTAATATCTGGAAGGGTCAAAGACAAATAAATAAGTTTACCTATAAGCTTATGAAAACCTATAATGTCTTCCAAATATTTTTCATCTTTACTATTTTTTTATAGTAAGATTATAATTTTGTTCAATTGGAACACTAACAGGTTTGCAGCCAAGGTATCCAAACTCATTTAACAGATCTAGACAATATTTCCTTCGGTTAAGACATATCTCATTTTCAGAATATAACACTTCTATACCAAGGAAATATTTTAGTTTGCCTAAATCTTTGATTTGAAAACTTTCTTTCAACAAAGTTTTTCACATTAGTAGTTTCTTGAACACTATTTCCTGTGATGACAATGTCATCTACATATACTAATAACACAATAAAGACATCCTTATCAGACTTAACAAACATAGAGTAATCACATATACTCTGAACAAACCCAATGTTTTTTAAAACCTCAACAAGCTTTTCATTCCACTTTCGTGGAGCTTGTTTCAAACCATACAAGGACTTAACCAGTTTACAGACCTTAGACTCATTTCCAGAAGAATATCCTTCTGGAAGATGCTTACACATCTTCTATAATTGATCCATACAGAAAAGCATTATTAATATCAAGTTGAAACAAAGTCCACCTATTATGAATAGCGAGACTAATCACACTTCTAACAGTAACCATTTTAACAACAGGACAAATGGTTTCTCCAAAATCTAAACCCTCTCTTTGGTTATAACCTTTAACAACTAACCTTGCTTTATATCCATCTATTTGACCATCAGCTCTATATTTTATTCTATACACCCACTTACACCCAATAGCCTTTCTACAGGTGGTAAGTCAGTAACAACCCAGGTGTTGTTTCTGTATAGAGCTTCCATCTCATTATTCATAGCCTCTATCCACTTAGGATCTTTAGAGGCTTGATAATAAGATGTTGGTTCTACAGACTTATTCACACTTGACACAAAACACTTATTTTCAACAGACAGATTAGAATTACTAACCACTTTTTCTACACCATATTTAACTTTTCCCTTAATAACATAATCATTAAACCTTCTAGGTAAGACAGACTCCCTAGCAGACTGTCTAACAGAAGTGACTTTCTCTCCCTCAGGGGTATGTATCTCATCATTTGATCCCTCCAACCTGGAAGAATCAGACTCTCTACCTACTGTACTACCACGTGGCTGATCATGTTCATGATCTACCTCACTAGCAGCCCTGGGAGAGTTGTCTAACAACTCCTCAGGTGAGTGATCATGAGCACTACTTGTTCCCCCTTCATCATTGGGAGGACTTGAACCTATATCATCATCACTTTGAGAATTTTTAGTTTCAAAATTATCAAAAAAGTTTAAGTGATTTAAATCTTTAAAAACAGACTCCTTATACTCAGTTTTAAAAGGATAAATGTTTTCATAAAACTTGACATCTCTTGAAAAGCTAACTTTCTTAGTTTCAAGACTTATAATTTAATAACCCTTTTTCAAAAAAGAATAACCAAGTAAAACACATTTATCAGCTCTACTACACAATTATCAGGTTCATTTAAAATAGTTTCAAAACAGAGACAACCAAAATTTCTCAAGTGACTCAGGACGGGGGGAACCCATGGACCAATTCATAAGGACTCTTACCAGCTAACACAGAAGAGGGAATCCTGTTAATCAAATAACCAACAATAAGAACACAATCAGACCAATACCTAAGAGGAACATTACTTTGAAACAGCAAGGCTCTAGCAGTATTTAAAAGACGCGTGTGCTTTCTCTCCACAACACCATTTTGTTGTGGAGTGTAAGCACATGAGGTTTGATGCAACATCCCATTTTTATTACAAAACATAGTCATTTGTTTATTAACAAACTCAGTCCCATTATCACTCCTTAAAATTTTTACAATTTTAGAAACCTGAGTCTTAACCATTTCACAAAAAAATAACTATGTTTTCAAAGACTTCTCCTATATTTCTTAACAAATAGACCCAGACAGACCTTGAATAATCATCTACTATTGTTAAAAAATACTTGTATCCTTCCCTACTTGTGACCTTGTAGGGACCCATTCATCTAAATGTATTAGTTCCCCTACTTCTTTTGATTGATGATCACTAAGTGGGAATGGTACCCTAACTTGTTTAGCTTTATGACATGTTTCACAAGGTTGATTTTCAGAATTACCAATATTCAATTTATCTTTCAATACTGCTAAAACCTGATTGGATGAGTGTCCAAGTCTATTGTGCCAAAGACTATGTTCAGAAACACTACTGAAACAAACATTACTAAAACTCACATCATTTCCAACAAAATATAAACCATCCTGCTGCCTACCGGTCACCAGGACTTTCCTTGAACTGGAATCCTAGACAGAGCAGGAGTGTTCATTAAAAAGTACATCTAGTTTATTATCTTTAGCAAGTTTATACACAGAGACTAAATTCACACAATAATCAGGAATGTAAAAACATTAGTTAGAATGACACCATCAGCTGACTTAATATCACCAAATTTAGATACTTTAGCATTGGTACCATTTGGGTGTTTAACTTCCATATTATACTTAGATACATCTACACAGTTAATCATGTGTTTATCATTTCCAACCATATGCTGGTTTGCACCAGAATCCATAATCCAACCAAGAAACAAAGCATACTTAAGCATAGCAGAACAACTAGCAAAGTTTTCAAAAACTTTAGACAATTTAGACAGAACAAACATACTAGAAAAACCATTTATAATAACAGACTCACCTCCCACATTAGCATTGGAAGGTTGTGGATCACTTCCAGACTTTTCACTAAGCAGGCTCATCAATTTGGAAATCTGCTCAGGTGTAAAAGGTGAGCCAGAACTAGATACAGTATTAGCACATACATTGCTGTTGTTGGACACACCATTTCTAGAAACATTACCAAAATTATTATTACTTGTTTTATTAAACTGACCAGCAGGTCTTTTTCTAAAACCAGAGGGGTATCCAACAACTTCATAATACCTATCTGCGGTGTGTCCTAGCATATTGCAATGTGTGCACTTCAGATTAGGATTAGGTCCTCTAGTATTCTTATTATTGGACCTTCTCCTATTGTCAGAAGTTTGATTTGTTCTAGCAACAAATGAAACTATTGAGCCTTTTGATCCACTGCTAGAACCTCTATGAGATTCCAATCTAGAGATAACAGCAAAGGCAACTTTGACTGTTGGCAGTGGATCATTAGTCATCAAAGTGGTTCTAACAGGCTGATATACATCAAGACCCATTAGAAACTGCATTAGTTTAATCAAGCTATTAAAGTCATTGAAGTCTTTAGCAGCTTGACATGTACAAACAGGCAATTACACAATAGAGTCAAATTGTTTCCACATAGTGTTGAACTTGTTATAATACTCAGACACAGAAATACCACTTTGAGTAATGCCATTTATCTTTTGATGTAAATTGAACATAACACATCCATCAATTCTATCATAAGTATCTTTAAGATCAAGCCAAACATCTCTAGCATTATCAGAAAACCCTTGCCCTAAGTTTCTTCACATACAGAATTAATCAACCAAGAAATAACCACAGAGTTACATCTATCCCATTGATTAGCTAAAACATCATTCTCAGTTGATCTAACACATGTTCCATCTATAAACCCTAGCTTATTTTTACCTTGTAAAGCAACTTTCATAGACTTAGACCACACAGAATAGTTTTCAGTTCCTTTCAATTTTATACTAATAATAGACAAGCTAGATGTATCACTAGGATGCAAATACAATGGATCACTAATATCCAATTTACTAACAAGAGTACCTTCTACAGGACCAAGGTTAGGGCCACCACCAGGGTTAGGACCTCCACCTCCTACTGGATTCACAACATCACCCATGATACACAAAGCACAGATCAAATACACAAATCAAACAGACAACCAATCAGACAGAGACAAACAAGATGATCAACAACTAGATAGCATATAGCTATCTAAACAATATCCTAATTAAGACGAAACTGTGTCAGTGCTACAGATCATGGGTTCATCACTCAAAAGGTGCCCACGCAGTTCTTAGCACAGAAGCTCTTTATTAACTATATTATATATGTATATAATATCAAACAACAAGACAGATCAAAACCACAATCAAGACAACAATGCCGGTCCACCCTAACCCGGCCAAGACGCCTAGACACAAAGACAAATATAAAGGACCGATCTCACAGTGAGGGGAACCCAAGTTAGGGTTTCTCCAATCCCACAACCTGCACCTTCACTTAGGGTACTGTGTTATTGAAGCAATTGTAGCTATAAATCTCCACTCCAATCCAAAGCACAGCAGATCCTTAGCCAACACACGTTGACCTTAACAACCTGATCATATAACAGTAAGACAAAGGAGAATAATAGACCAGATCTACTTAATCAAGATCAGATCTACTATTTTAGACCAAACAAGAACCAGATCTATAATTCAGATCAGATCCTTGAACAAGACCATTAGACAAAAGAAAATACAGCGGAAAACAACAATAAAAGACCAAGATCAAGAGCCTAAAGCTCTGATACCATGTAAAGTTTTAGGGTTTAAACAACAAATCAACAAGACAAAGAATAATACTAGAGCCAACATAAACTCACTACCATAACAACAGATGTAGGCGACAAAACCAAGGTGACAAAGCTCTTATTAACCCAAACCAAATATGTACCCCCCAATACCCAAATAGATCTCAGCAATCACTGAGATCAAATATAGAAGTACAATACAAGAGGATCTGCTAATTGATAATATCAGCAGATCAAAGACGACGAATAATACACAAGATTAAAACTAACAGACTTACAAAGATGAAAGAAACCCTAAAACTAAGACAACAATCAGAAAGAACAAAGAGAAAAGTGAACGAACAACATGAATTGATTCGTTCACTATTCTTTATATACTCCAGCTAGAACATTCCACGAGATGCCAATCCAACTGTCACGATACAATCAATCCAACGATCATAACATAGCCAGCTTAGCGATCTGTGTGAGAAAACACAAAACACAACAACAACCAATATAATAACCCGGTTCATGAACCATATCAACAACTTTGACCCAGGCCAAAGGCCAATGGGCTAAATACTTAAAATGAGCCCAATACCAACGAGCCCAATATCAACATAAGATTTAATAACCATTGTCCAGTAATTGAATTATACTTTTGTATGATATTTCAACAAATACTTTAAAATGTAATACTATTCTCAAAGGGAAATTAAAATACTTTTAAGAAAAAGTTTAACTAATAAGCCCTTAATTAAATACTATTAATAAAAATATATAGTGCATTAATGCCATTGAACTAATTTCATGATAACTAATAACAAAACCATATTCAAATATTCAATTCATATATATTTTAATTAACTTAACTAAATAAAACATATAACTAACATTGAAGTCGCTTCCTAGATATATACCATTTTAATTTTAATACTTATTCTCACATAGACATATTTTACAAAATGACTACAGAGATCTCGAAAAGTTTGTCGGCCAATGATGCCAACTGGAAGGGAGTACTATATTTACCACAGGTCGAGACTGAGAAGGAAACAGTAAATCCTATGATTCGCGAGCAAAAGGAACTATTTGAACAGAATAAGCTTGAAGTTGATTTAGTTAAAGAGGCAAGTGGAAGCAGTAGCACTAGCACTAGCACTGGCATTAGGACACACACTATAGTATTTTATAAAAAGAATGAAAGATATGCTTTGAGAGGATGGGGTAAAGTTGTCAAAGAGTATGATTTAAAAAAGGGATGATGTTATTTATCTCTTAAGGAGGCCAGTCAGAACAAACTAGATATTAGGTTCAAATCTATCCGGCTTGTGACGATTTAGCTAATAAATTTCCAATTTTTTTTCTTGATGTTATCACAATAATTTACCATAATATATCTTTAACCCATTCGCCAATAGAATAGATAAAAAGATATATTATGGTAAATTATTGTGATAACATCAAGAAATTTGTTTTGGAAATTTATAAGCTAAATCTTCACAAGCCGTATAGATTTGAACCCAATAACTAGTTTGTTCTGACCCGCCTCCTTAAGAGATAAATAAACATCATCCCCTTCTTTTAAATCATACTCTTTGACAACTTTACCCCATCCTCTCAAGGCATATCTTTCATTCTTTTTATAACATACTACGGTGTGTGTCCTAGTGCCAGTGCTACTGCTTCCACTTGCTTCCTTAACCAAATCAACTTCAAGCTTATTCTGTTCAAATAGTTCCTTTTACTCACGAGTCATAAGATTTAGTATTACCTTCTCAGTCTTAACCTGTGGTAAATATAGCACTCCCTTCCCACTGGCATCATTGGCCGAATAAATATTAAAATTAATATGAAATATTAAAATTAATATGGTATACATATAGGAAGCGACTTCGATGTTAATTATATTTTTTATTTAGTGAATGTTAGTTAAAATATATATGAACTAAATATTTGAATATGGTTTTTGTTATTAGTTATCATGACATTAGTTCAATGGCATTAAGGGCTGATTAGTTTAACTTTTTCTTAAAAGTATTTTAATTTCCCTTTGAGGATAGTATTACATTTTAAAGTATTTAATAATAATAATATTAAGAGCACTCGGGACAGTCCGTGATGGACCAGCCGTGATGGCTGTGATCATCACGAACACCGCCCCCTTCCAAAATGTGATGGCTGTGAAACTTCAATATCGTGATGTATATCACGGTCAATCACCACCAATACACCCTCTCTCATCCTAAATCAATTTTGTTTTTATTAGAAAAACTAGGTGGGGACCACCCACCAACAAATTCTCTCCCTTAATTTTTATTATAAAAAAATAGTAATGGGTGTGATGGAATGAGGTGTCACAAAGTTATTGGTTGTGATGGTTTTAGTGATAACTGTGAACGCCACCACATGGGTTTAGTGATGAAATGTGATAGAATGTGATAAAATGAAGTGGCACAAGATGATTGGTTGTGATAGTGTGATGAGTGTGATAAAATGGTGACCACCCCTTGTGGCCTAATACAATGTACATATCCGTGAACTAAAGAACTACAAAGTAACAACGTCAAGAAGAAATAAACAAACCTATAACCAGTAGTAACCATTCATGTTTAGATAAACGACTCTAAACCAACCACCTAAACCATAAGAAGGTAACCTCAAGTCTATCTAATTACTACTAAACCAACAGTTATACTTCCCGCTAAATTGCTAAATATAAATGTATGTTGCAGGTGTATTGGGTTTAGAGTCCAATAAAAAATTTAGAAGTCAGGACGGACAATATCAACTTTATTTACCTTCTTTGTTCGTATTCCATTCTATTGTTTGGTCGACATCATTTGTTCACTTCTACCTTAGTTGGCAATCAAGAACCTAATGAAAAAATCACCAACCTAAATTAAAACAAATCCTGAAAAATGAATGCCGCTAACAGTGTAATTGTAAATCACTTGTTCCTACCTATATCGGGTTAGATTGTGTGACATCCGGCAAACTTAGGATTAACCTTCCTAACAACACGTAAGTCTGGGAGTTGCTATCTCCTCTCCCATTTTTTTCAGACTTAGCCATTTTCCTAGTTTGTTTTTCCCCAAGCTTTTATGCCTTTATACTTAAGTTCAAGGCCCTTCCTAAGGACACTTGGGGACTTGTTTGACACCATTTATTGAGCTCATAAAATGCCCATTTACCGTTATTAAAAACCCCTTTTGGCTTAACTAAAATCTATGCGATTTTCACCCAAATCAACCCGTTAAGGCAATAGGTTATCTAAGCATTTACTTGATTATTCAAGAATCATAACAACCATTTTAATAACCTATTTGACACTTGTTAAACTAACAACATCGTCCGATTTGCTTATTATGTCTCGGTTTATAAATTTAATCTATAGCAAACCTTTAAAATTCCCAAAATGCCCTTGCAGGCAACAACTCCAATTTAGCTGCCCGTGGGCGACACTACTTGGTTTGATTCCATTGTGTCTAACCTATTAACCTTTTTGAAGTGCTCTAAGCCCTTATGGACTTAGTTTTTCCATCATTTTCAATATCACATTACTAATAGTCATTCTTAGGCGCATTAGCATGCATTGGACATAGTTATGTAAACGACTTATGAAATTGGTGTCCACACTTCACGTGGGTGATTTTTATACACATAATACTTTGCCCAACCCATCATTTATCTACGGACATACCAATTGCACTTGCCCCATTTCCATACGTTGGTGGCTCCCATCCACAATTCCTTGGCATCATGTACCACCTTCTCAACATGCCTATGTGTGGAGGAAATTCCTCGGCACACATTATGTTTTGGGAATTCAAACGGTGATGCATCACCATTTGACCCATAATAACCTTCAGTTAAAAGAATAACACATCTTAGTAGCATATGCATATAAAAGTTCTACATTAACCAAAATGATTTGGTAGATGAACTTTGCTAATGTATAAAAGAAGTTTTCTAAGTAGAAATGAATCATCATGACCATTGCATAATACTTGTGTTATGTGTGTGCAGTGCCGACCCTAAGCGAACTGCAAAGTCGGGGCCCTTCGAATTTGTGCAATTTCACTAAAAAGAACATGCCTCTGCTTTGGTTGAGAATATAAACTAAAAACCCTCCTCCTTTACCCGGGCTTGGGACCGGCAGTTATAAACAATAAAGTTTATTGTTGGTGGAGTTAATTTTTTTTTTGAAAGTTATATGTTTTGTATAAATATAGTATAGGTTCAAATAAAATTTATTTTCCTAGCTTTAACTGATGCAAATTGTTTAATAAACGAATCGTAATCAAGTTCTTCTAAAAAAGATTTTTCAATAGACAAAATAGCTAAACCGTTTAATCTTTCTTGTGACATTGAGATCTTAAGTAATTTTTTTATTAGTTTTAATTTGGAAAAGCTACGTTCTACGGAAGCAACAGTTACAGGAATAGTTAACATAATTCTATAAGCAATATATGCATTTGGAAAAGAATTATAGTTTTTAATATAAGTTAATATATTAATAAGTGTGTCGGATTCTACATGTATCATTCTCTTAGCATTTTAGTTCTTGAATAAATCTAAACCAATAATATCTACATAATTATCATGTTTCCAAAAGTTTTCAAGATGAATACACTTCTTTTTCAAATTTTCTTCATCAAAGGATTTTAATTTTTTTATACTAAACAAAAAACCAAAAATATTTTCGAACTCTTTAAATTGATCAAATCTACTTTTGATTATTGATTACCCCTAATTTCGCCTATAAATTCTCCCCAGTATCTATGCCATAGAAAAATTATCGAAGTGGTTGGAAATAGGAACGATGATGGCTCCTTAATTTTAGGATTCTTATGTTGAATATATACGTTGGAAATAGTAACGGTGGTTGGAAAAATTATGTAACTGCATATTACAATGAATTATTGGGCCGTTTTTTTAATTATACTTTATTCGGGCCTTTCAAGAAAAAAAACTAGTTTTGTTTTGCATTAATTTGGGCCTTATTAGAGTGTGTTATGGTGGTTTGACAGTTATGACCGGTTGGTTAGTTACAACCGGTCAAGATGGTTGTTATGACTGGTATTCTAGGTAGTAGATGCTAGTTGTCTTAGTTGTCTATAAATACTCTGTTTTCTGTATTTGTATTAAGAACAACAATCATAATAATAATACACTTTCTCTCTCTACAATACTTCTCTTTCTCTCTCTAATTTCTGTTACCATATTCTCTTTATGGTATCAGAGCATAAAAATTAGGGTTACGCCGTCTTCTCCGGTAACCCTCCAGCGATCTCTGAAATTCCGGTGACTTTTCTTCTCCTGCCATGGCTGGTTCATCAGCTTCCTTTCCATTCTCTTCTACTTTCTCCTTCTCTTCCAAACATTCCACTACTCTCCAAACATCACAAGCTTCTTATTAATAACATTAGATGATTCAAAGTATCTAGAATGGAAACACCAAATCATGATAGTACTCAAAACACTTGGTTTACTTCATTTGCTTAACAAAGAAATACCTATACCTTTAAAAGATTCTACTGAATTCAATGAATGGAAGAAACAAGATGGTTATGTTATAGCTCTCATTACAGCCGCATTATCTCCATCTTTAATGCATCTAGCTCTCAATACTTCTTCTGCTTCGTCTCTCTGGAGTGTTATACAAGAAACCCTTTTTCATCAAGTTTTTGCTAAATGTCATGGTGGTTTTAGTGGCCAACGGAGTGGATACAGTAGACACGACGGTGGTTGTTTCTCTGGTAACTTGATAGCCGTGGAGGTGTCTATGGTGAATGTTATTGCATGATGTCCCTAGGATAGTATATTTGATGTTTGGACGCGTTTCAGGGTGTTTGGAAGTGTTTATAAGCGTTTTAGGAGTGATTGGTGCATACAGGCGATTAAGGATTTTATGCCACGCGATTACAATATACTCGCATGTGTCAACATGCGAGTAGACTCCTAAATGCATGTTATTACAGGCGATTAGGCCCAATAGCCTGTTCCTACATGGTGGATAGCATACGTAATCGCCTACACTGTTCTGTACAAGTACGGGAGGTATAAATAGGCTCAATCATTACCCTAATCATTAGTTCTTGCCACACACACTCTCCAAACACCCCCTCCCAGGTCTGAGAGTCTGATTTGATCATTGTAAACACTCGAGCTCTGTTTTAGTGATAAATCTATAATCTTTTGGCCCGTTTGTGTGTGTTAATTACACGTATATCATTGTTTCTTAGTTGGTTTTGCTGTTGGAACATATTCAGAGGTTTCCGCACTCTGAGTATAAACCTCGTGATTGTCGGTTGACCCGTTCGTCATTCCTACAGTGAATTTGGGTATTTCTAACCCTAGATCCTTTTCTGCTTATAATATGGGGATGTTCAATGGGCCTTGTCAAGGCATTTTAGGTCCTGGACCAACAACACGAATTTTTAATGGGCCAGTGCCTTTTGATTATAATAGTTATGGGATTGGGCCTGGTTTTGGATCGCTTTTTTCTAGAACTATATCATATTTGGGCCTACGAGTTTTCGAAACTGGGCTAATTAGAAAAATGGATAGGATGGTACTACTTCTCATCTTCCTCACTATGGTCTTCATGTTGGTCTCTCGTTCACATGCTTGTCAGCGAGTTGAGTCGTGGGTTCCTGTTTCTGGAGCCACTGCTTATATGACCGGTGATCATTCTATGGTCTTTGATGCTATTCCTTATACTGGTTTTGAGAGAGTCATTGTCGGTGACGGTACACCTCTTACTATTACTCATATTGGTTCTTCATTACTTCGTTTGTCTACTTATACTTTGCTTCTTCGATACGTTCTTGTTGTTCCTGGCTTAGCCAAGAACATATTATCCATTACTCAGCTTGTTATTGACCATCCTATTGTTGTCAGCTTCTCTGTCTATGGTTTGTCCATTCAGACATTTGCAGGTCAGATTGTTCACCATATGCGTCCTAGTCCTCGTATGCTTTATTCATTATCAGCCACGTTCTTGTTTCCACGAGAGACGTGGCATTCTAGATTAGGACATCCATCTGATCCTGTTTTGTCTCGACTTTCTTTTTTGTCCATACCACATAAAACAGATAATAAACCATGTAATTCTTGTTGCATTTCCAAAGCTATTCGGTTACCATTTGATTTTGTTGTCTCTCATTCTATTGTCCCTTTGCATGTTATTCATTGTGACATTTGGGGACCTGCCCCGGTTATGTCTCGATTTGGTTATCGATATTTCATTACATTTATTGATGACTTTAGTCATTTTACATGGATGTATCCGTTGACCTGTCGTTCTTAAGCTATTAATTGTTTTCGCCATTTTCGTCCGATGGTCGAAAACTTGTTTTCATGCACCATCAAACATTTACAGTGCGATGGTGCTCTTGAGCTTACTCGTGGTCATATGGCTCTGTATCTTATTGAGTCTGGCATTGTTTATCGGATTTCTTGCCCGTACATACCAAAAAAATGGGTTGGCGGAAAGGAAAAATCGACATCTTTCTGAGGTCGCACGCACCTTGTTGTTTTATGCGCATCTACCAATGCGATTTTGGTATGATGCTTTTGCTACAGCCGCGTTTCTCATAAACCGGCTACCTACACCTGTTCTTCATTTTTCCTCTCCATATGAGATCTTATTTGGTACCCAACCAGATTATTCTATTCTTCATACCTTTAGGTTTTTGTGTTATCCTTTTCTAGGTGATACTCGTGAGGATAAGCTTTCACCCAAATCTACACCTTGTATGTTTGTCGGGGATATACTCCTAGTCATAGTGGCTATCTTTGTTTTGATCCTTTGACCTCTCATACTTTTACTTCTCGTCATGTCACATTTCATGAGTCGGTGTTTGATATTCCCGGCTCCTCTTCTTCATCTGATCCTCCAGTTACAGATTCTCTTCCTGTTTTCTTTATTCCTCCTCCCAGTTATTCTGTTGTTTCTGATTCTTCTACTTCTGATCCTTCTACTTCTTCTATTCCTACTTCTCCTCCACCACCTCCTCCTCTCTTTTCACATCCTCCTTCGTTTTCTCATTCTCCTCCTTCTCCTCCCACTTCATCATCTTCTTCTTCTCCACCACTACCAGCTCCTCCACCTCCTCATCCTCCTCCTCCCCCTACTAATACTCATCCGATGACCACTCGGTCACAGGATCATACTCGTTAGGCGAGACAGTTTCCTGATCATGTTACATTTCTCGCTTCTACTGCTCCCACCAGTGAGCCTACTACTTTTGATCAAGCTCAGCGATGGTCTATTTGGTGGGATGCTATGCGTGCTGAGATGGATGCTCTTTATGCCAACAGACTTGGCGTCTGGTTCCGGCTCCCACTGGTGCCAACATTGTTGGTTGCAAGTGGGTTTACAGGATTAAGACTAATCTTGATGGTACTGTGAGTAGATATAAAGCCCGACTTGTTGCTAAGGGCTTTCTACAGAATGAGGGGGTTGTGAAACCCACTACTATTCGTACTGTTCTTTCTGTTGCCTTTTCTAGACGATGGGATATTCGCCAGGTTGATGTCAACAATGCCATTCTTCATGGGGATTTTTCTGAGACTGTTTATATGGCACAGCCTCCTGGCTTTGTTGACTCCTCCCGTCCTCAGCATGTATGTCTTCTGCAGAAGGCCCTTTATGGCTTGAAGCAGGTACCTCGAACTTCGTTTTCCAAGCTTTCTTCGGCTCTTATTGCTAGTGGATTTTCACAGTGTGTTTATGATACATCTTTGTTTGTATATCATCGGATGGTATTATTAGTTGTGTCTTGGTTTATGTTGATGACATCATTATTACCGGGAGTTCCTCGGACTTTGTGAGAGATTTGATTGCTCGGATACACTCTCAGTATGCACTCAAGGACTTAGGCACTTTGTCCTATTTCTTGGGTGTTCAAGCGACCTTTACAGATGATGAGTTACATTTATCACAGCAGCGTTACTTTCTTGATTTGCTGCATCGGACTGGTATGTCCGAGTATCATCCTTTATCTATTCCTGTGTCATTTGGTCGATAGTTATCATGACATACAGGTACTCCATTGGATGATCCGACTATGTATCGGAGTACCGTGGGGGCATTACAGTATGTAGTATTGACTAGGCCTGAGATTGCTTATGCGGTCAGTAAGGTGTCTCAGTTTTTACAGACACCTACTGATCATCACTGGGGCGCTGTTAAGAGCATTTTGAGATATTTGCGTGGTACTGCTACATGTGGTTTGTCTATTCGGAGATCTGCCAGATGTGATATTCATGGTTATTCAGATGCTAATTGGGCGGGTTGCCCAGATGATCGCAGGTCTATGACTGGTTATTGTGTGTTTCTTGGTTCCAACCTTATTAGTTGGAGTTCCAAGAAACAACACACGGTTGTTCGATCGAGTATAGAGGCAGAGTATCTGGCATTAGTTCATACAGCAGCAGAGATTCGATGGATTTGTTGTTTGTTATCTCAGTTACGCGTTCCGCTGCCTTGTCCACCTACTATTTGGTGTGACAATCTTGGAGCTACTTATCTTGCAGTCAACCTTGTGTTGCATCAGTGCACGAAACACATTGAGATTGACTTGCCTTTTTATGAGATACGGTGATGTCTGGTGTTCTCAGTGTTCGATATGTTTCTACTATGGCTCAGTTAGCGGATATCTTGACCAAAGGGTTGTCTTCATCACGTTTTTACACTCTTCGGGTGAAGCTTCACGTTGCATCGCCCCGTTCAGCTTGAGGGGGCATATTAGAGTGTATTATGGTGGTTTGACAGTTATGACCGGTTGGTTAGTTACAATCGGTCAAGATGGTTGTTGTGACTGGTATTTCAAGGTAGTAGATGCTAGTTGTCTTAGTTGTCTATAAATACTCTGTTTTCTGTATTTGTATTAAGAACAACAATCATAATAATAATACACTTTCTCTCTCTACAATTCCTCTCTTTCTCTCTCTAATTTTTGTTACCATATTCTCTTTAGGCCTACTACATATGCTATATATATACCTTTGTAAAAAAATGAGGCCCTTGTTTTTTTTGGGGGCCCAGGCCCATGCCTAGAATCAAAAGCCCATTGGGCCGGCCATGTGTGTGTGTATATATATATATATACACATGTATGTATTTACTAGTATTTCTTCTAGCTGGGTGGTGGTTATCTGTTTGGTTTGCCTATGGGTTTTCTTGCTGACTCTATTGGTGCAGTGATATGTGCAACTACAACATTCCTTCTTGGCAAAACAGTAAGCTTTTATGTGCATTTCTTGTGACAGTTTTCATTGCCTTTCATGTTGAGAAGTAATTCAAGTTGTCCGAGTCCCATGCATGCACGTGCAGTTTGTTGAAGTTTAAAATAAGGCCGTTGGCCATAGTTGTTATGCAAGTCCTAGTCTTATGGTTGATCCTAGTTTTCAGTTCTTAGCCGTTAGTTTGATCAGTATTTAAGCTTGTCTTTGTTCGATGTTTTATGTACTCTCTTTCGCTTATTCAAAACAATAAAGTATTAATCTGTGTCAACAATTCTTTGTGTTCTTCTTGTTCCTTGTGAGTGATTTATATTCTTCTATGCCAACACGTGGTATCAGAGCCTTGTGAGTGATCTAACGATGACTGAACCCACTATATCAACCAATCCAAACCTAGCCCACATACCAGTTTTCAAAAGAGAGGGGTACGAGCATTGGAGTGTACGAATGAGAACTATTCTCAGATCAAAAGATCTCTAGGATCTTATTAATCTGGGTATCACTGATCATGGTGAGAATGTTGCTGAAAACAGGAAAGAATTAAGAAGAGATGCACAGGCTTTGACCATTATTCAACAAGTAGTTCATGATACCTTGTTCTCTGGAATTGCATCTGCAGAATCCTCTCAACAAGCTTGGGATATTCTGCGGATGGAATTTCAAGGAGATTCACAGGTTCAATCAGTGAAACTTCAAGGGCTGAGGAGAGAGTTTGAAAATCTCAGCATCAAGGAAGGAGAGGCTATTGGTGATTATTTTTCTAGGGTCATGGCAATTGTCAGCCAACAGAGATCATATGGAGAGGAAGTCCTTGACCAAAAGATTGTAGAAAAGATATTGAGGAACCTTACAGCAAAGTTTGACTTTGTTGTCCCATCAATTGAAGTGGCTTATGATTTGGCCACTTTCACCCCTGTCAAATTGATGAGGTCCTTGCAGCCTCAGGAGGAGAGATTGAATTGCCGGACTGGTATGGATGGAAAGACTCCTGAGAAGGAGAAAAGTGATGAGCAGGCTTTGCAAGCCTTCCAACCAAACAAGAGAATTAACTATGATTCAAGTTAAAGAGGAAGAGGCAGAAATCCTTATAAAGGTAGAGGAAGAAGGAGATCTAATGATGAAAGAAATAGAGGGCCCCAGTGTTACCAGTGTAATAGGTATGGGCATGTTAAAAGAGATTGCTGGTTCGGTGAGGAAGACAAGCTAGAATGGAAAATGCAGAAGAAGAAGATCAAGTGAATGAGCAAGCCCCGTTTCTATTTATGGCACTTAGTGCCCGTGATTCTGAAAATCCAAGTCTTTGGTTTATTGACTCTGGATGCTCAAATCACATGACAAGTGCTAAGTCCAGTTTTGTAACACTTGATGAGACCTTCAAATTGGATGTGAAGCTTGGAGATAAGAAGAATTTGGCTGTGGCAAGCAAAGGTACAATCACAATTAGAATGAAGGTGCAGTTAGCAGCTAACAGCATGTTCCCTCTTGATGCTACTAAAGTAAAATCCAGTACACCATCCAAAGGTCATGAGGAGTCAAAGTTATGGCACTGCAGACTTGGGCATATTAATGCACAACTCAAGCTCTGCATCAGTTGTACAACAAGCAAATGGTGATTGGTCTCCCTCAGATGAAAGATTTTGGGCAGTGTGAAGGCTTTGCCCTTGGTAAGATGCACAAGATGCCATTTCAGACCAGTACTAGAAGAGCCTCTCAAGTCTTGGAACTTATTCACACAGATGGGTGTGGTCCAATGCTTGTCAAGAGCTTAGGGGGCAGCAGGTATTTTCTATTGTTTATAGATGATTATACAAGGATGACATGGGTTTATTTTCTTGAAAAGAAATATGAGGTGTTTGGTAAATTTATAGTGTTCAAGGCTTTGGTAGAAAAACAAAGTAGTAAGTTTATCAAGGCTCTTAGGAGTGATAGAGGTGGGGAGTATTTGTCCCATGAATTCAAAACTTTTGTGAATTACATGGGATCAAAAAGCAGCTAACTACTCCCTATAAACCAGAGCAAAATGGTGTTAGTGAAAGAAGAAATAGAACAGTTGTGGAAAAGACCCAATGTATGCTGCAGGCTAAGGGTCTGCCTAGTTATTTTTGGGCTGAAGCCATTTCTACAGCTGTTCATATTCTCAATATAACACCTATAAAGGCTTTAGATGCTAAAACTCCATTACAGATGTGGAGTGGGAAGAAGCCTGAAGTTGATGATTTGAGGGTGTTTGGCAGCATAGACTATGGGTTGAAGCCTAGTCAGATGAAATCTAAGTTTGAGGCCACTTCTTCTAAGTGTATTTTGATAGGATCTTCCTATCCTTCAAAGGGCTTTAGACTATACAATCCAGTTACCAAACAGATTATTTCAAGAAGAGACATCAAGTGTTTTGAAGATCAAGAGTGGGACTGGTCCAAGATAAGAAATGAACAAATGAACAGAACAAACATCTCTGGAACTTAAGTGTTTTTGATGAATTTATTGATGATACAGGTGAATCTCACAATGAGGAAAACACTCCTCAAGATCCCAGCAGCAGTAGTCATGATCCTGCTGACCAAGGCAGCAATGAATCTTAAGGTGCAGATAATAGAGTTGAAGCTACTGCTGATGCTTCATCATCTGTTATTAAGACTAAATCCATTAGTGAGGTTTATGATCAGACCTCACCTATGGAGGAGTACATGGTGTGTGAGTTTGCCTTGAACATAAGTGATTCAATGTGTTTTGAAGAAGCTGTTGTCAAGCAGGAATGGAGGAATGATATGATGGAAGAAATCAAGGCAATTGATAAGAATGAAACATGGCCATTGGTTGAAGCACCTGTGAATAAGAACATAGTTGGTTTAAAGTGGCTGTTCAAAACCAAACTTGGTCTTAAAGGTGAGATATTGAAGTATAAAGCAAGACTAGTAGCCACGGGGTATTCTCAAAGGAAGGGAGTAGATATTCAGGATACTTTTGCACCTGTGGCCAGGTTTGAAACAATAAGAACTATGATTGCTGTTGCAGCTGCTCAAGGTTGGATGATCTATCAACTAGATGTAAAGTCTGCCTTTCTGAATGGTAGACTGGAAGAAGAGATATATGTTGAACAGCCAAAGGGGTTTGAAGTTAAGGGTGAAGAACATAAGGTGTACAGGTTGGTCAAAGCCTTATATGGGTTAAAGCAAGCACCAAGAGCCTGGTACTCCAGGATTGATGCTTATTTCTTGAGCAATGATTTCACAAGAAGCAGAAATGAACCTACTTTATATGTGAAAAAGAATGCAGCAAAGGGTGTTATGTATGTGTGCTTATATGTGGATGATATCATCTATACAAGCAATAGCAAGCAGCTGATTGATGATTTTAAGAAGGGAATGATGAAGGACTTTGAAATGACTGATTTAGGTATGCTCAGGTTTTTTCTTGGACTTGAAGTGTATCAAAATCAGTCTGGGATCTTTGTGGGTCAGAGGAAGTATGCAGAAGAGATGTTAACCAAGTTTGGGATGTTTGGATGTAAGACTGATGATACACCAATGAATACAAATGAGAAACTCAGAAGAAATGATGGTTCAGGATCTACAGATGCTGCTATGTATAGAAGTTTAATCGGTGGGCTTATGTATTTGCAACATACTAGGCTAACCATTAGTTTTTCTGTTAATGTGTTATCCAGGTATATGCAGGAGCCTAGCAAGAATCATTTTGGGGAAGCTAAGACGGTGGTGAAATATGTTGCAGGATAATTTAAATTATGGGCTCATGTATGATAGAACTGAAAAGATGATGCTGCAAGGATTTACTGATAATGATTGGGCAGGCTGTCTTGATGACAGGAAGAGTGTTACTGCCAATGTGTTTACACTAGGCAGTGGTGCAATTTCTTGGTGTACAAAGAAGTAGAATTCACAGATGTTCAAGTGGCAGATATCCTCATCAAATCCTTGTGCAGAGAAAAGTTTGAGAAGTTTAGAAGGATGCTTGGTATGAGAGAGCTTGAATTAAGGGGGGTGTTGAGAAGTAATTCAAGTTGTCCGAGTCCCATGCATGCACGTGCAGTTTGTTGAAGTTTAAAATAAGGCCCTTGGCCATAGTTGTTATGCAAGTCCTAGTCTTATGGTTGATCCTAGTTTTCAGTTCTTAGCCGTTAGTATCAGTATTTAAGCTTGTCTTTGTTCCAGTTTTATGTACTCTCTTTCGATTATTCAAAGCAATAAAGTATTAATCTGTGTCAACAATTCTTTGTGTTCATCTTGTTCCTTGTGAGTGATTTATATTGTTCCCAATTTCCGGAGAGTTTATAGCCAAAGTCTTTAAACTAAGGCTAGATTCCAGCCAAATTTTCATTTTTATCTAAGGAAAACTAATTCTATACACTAATACACAAATATTTTAAAACTTTTGATACTAACTACTTGGGCTTTTGTTATTTTGTTTACTTTATTTGAAGAATAGTATTATTATTATACTAATACATAATATATTTTTGAGTTAAATGCCAAAATGGCCCCTGTGGTTTGACCCAAATTGCCACTTTGGTCACTTTTTTGAATTTTTTGCCAAAACCACCCCTCAAATATCGAAAAGTGCCAAAATGACCCATATTTAACTGAGTTTCTAACTGAGGATGGAAAGTCAGTTAAGTCTGAGGGGCATTTTCGTCATTTCATCCCAACCCCCCCTCTTCTTCTTCTTCTGCAAACCACACCAGCCACCACAACCACCACCAGCCGCCACCACCACCACCCTTCACCGTCCACCACCACCCTTCACCCTCCACCACCACCTACTAACAGATCTAAATCACCAACACCCACCACACCTCACCCACCTTTGATTATAAAGAGACACACCAACACTTACACTTTTAAAAACCCACGTACACTTATCTCCTCACCATCCTCTTATCCTCACCAAAACAACACCCACATACATATGGGTGGAATCGTGACAGCACTTACAGATCTAAACAACACTTACACTTTTAAAAACCCACTTTTAAAAACAACACATGACGGAACATCATTAAAGAATTCGCTCTCGTTGACCAAGTCAACATCATTAAAGACAAAGCTACACGCGCCTCTCAAGGTTAGTTTACTCAATGCTGCTGCTTCCAGATCACAACATGCTTCCAGATCACAATATGCTTCCAGATCACAATATGCTTCCAGATCACAATGTTTAGGGTCTGTAACAAACAATTGGTTGAGGGAAGTTGGAATAAAGAAATAAATAAATAAAGAGGAGATTGGGTGGTGTTTAAAAGTAGGGAGTAATAGTTGAATCTTGTTGTGGGTTTGGAAAGCAGGGGGGTCGTGTTGGGTGGGGGCTCTAGCTTCAAGAGAGGAAGACAGGATGAACCGGGGAAGAAGATAAGGAAGAGACTGCCACACTGCTGTACACACCGTCGTACACCACCGGCCGGCTTCTCTCTGCTTCTTTAGTGATTTAGGGTTTTTGTTTTTATTTGTTTCTAGAAATGGATACTATGACAGAGAAGATGATGAAAGATAAAGTTTTTGTTTTTATTTTGTTTTTATTTGTTTCTAGAAGTGAAAGGACGAAATTACCCCTCAGACTTAACTGACTTTCCATCCTCAGTTAAAAACTCAGTTAAATATGGGTCATTTTGGCACTTTTCGATATTTGAGGGGTGGTTTTGGCAAAAAATTCAAAAAAGTGACCAAAGTGGCAATTTGGGTCAAACCACAGGGGCCATTTTGGCATTTAACTCTATATTTTTACTTTTACTTTTTTTCATCTCATGCCCTCGCTTTTTTTTTGGCACCTTGCGCCTAGGCCCTAGGTGAGGCCCATGCGCCTAGCACCTTTGATAACTATGGTTTTATTGTATTTCTAAACTTTAGCATTATGGAATGTTTAGTTCCAACTTCCAACTATGTTAAATTTTGGAAAAGAAAAAACTTTCTTCGCCTGCAATTCACACTATGTACATGATCATTTGTTATTCTATAAGGTCTTTATATTATTATAGTTTACCATACCATAATTAGTCTAAATTGAGTGGTTATCTTATTTTGGCAGATTGTGTTGCTGCTTCGACTTGTTCCATTACTTCCATTCAACATGTTGAATTACCTTTTATCTGTAACTCCAGTTTCTATATGGGAGTACATGATGGCTTCATGGTTGGGAATGATGGTATTATCACTTCACTACATTTATCTTTTTAGTTAACTTTTTTTTTTGTGTGTGTGTTGATAGCTCTGGGTCTCTGATTTAATGTGATGTGCATATATAGTTGATAACAGAATATACCAATATGTTTCTAATTACAAAAGGAATGTCTAGCTTACTTAAATTATGATATATGATTACGTCTAATTTTTTATGCACAAACATGTATATATTGTATATAGCTAGTTATTTAGGTGTTAATTTATTTGTACATCTGCATATGTATGTGGCTTACTCAAACTTGTTATGTGTCGGTACAGCCAATTACCTTCGCACTTGTATATGTGGAACAACTTTGAAGGACCTAGCTGATGTTACCCTTGGATGGAGTCAATTTTCCAAAACACGTTGGGTAAGAATTTCCTTTTTTTTTGTGTTAGACTGTTAATCCTATTTTAATCTATCTGTTTCATCTTACGACACTTTATAGACTGACTTCACTAAATACCAATACATAACCTTTTTTTTGTCTATAGCATTGCCCATAATCCATCTATCTAGTTGTGTTTAAGTTCTTAATGATATTTAAATAGCACATCAGCCCTTTAGCTTATTTTCGTCATTGTACATAAATCTTGATTTTGTACCGTTTTCATATATACCTAAACAATCAAACTAGAGATTACATTTATACTCTTTTTGTATACTTATGATTTTTAAGATTGGTGTTTTACATGATGTTCTTGCAATATATGGTGTTATGTTGGATCTTGTCACTCATTGTTAATTTTTACTTTTGGCTGGATGCAGGCACTTATTATTATGAGTTTTGTGGTGTCTGGTAAGTTGCTACATATAATCCTTCCTACATTAAGACAATAACATTTTTTTGGTATCACGTGTTAAAACTGCACAGGTTCTTCGTTTGTTGTTGTTGGTATACGATTGTTTAAGTGTGGAGGGAAAGAGAGAGGGAAATTTAGAAAGTTAGTTATAACACAAAACATAAACTTTCATATATTACAAATGAAACACCCGGTCCCTATATATAGTTTCTGAACCGGTGTGTCTATCAACAGACGCGACGTTTACATACATACATACTTAGGATATGATTTTCTACTAACCGGTGTGTCACAATCCGGTTATAACTACTTATCTAACTTAGAATATAAATCAATATTATCTCCAACATTCTCCCCCTTAATTTTGATTTATCCTTTCTTGCTTCAGAGTAGGATTGGATCTTCTTCTTCATGAACGAGAAGAGATACTTGCTCGTTCCTATCTTTCTTGTCTTTCCATTTTGTGCATTCATACGATAAGTGACCATAGTTGCCACATTCGAAGCATCTGAATTTGCTTTTGTCTCCTTGACTTATATTTCTCTCATACTCTTTCCTTTCTTCACTAAAGTTTCTTCCTTGTCTGTTGTTAAAGGTTCTTCCACGTCCTCTACCACGGTTATGATTACCACGTCCTCTACCATAGTGCAAACTTCCAGAATGATAATTACTTGAGGTTGCCATTAAGAGTTTCGTTTGATGATTTTCCTCTGATTCATCTTGACTTTTGAGGCGTTCTTCAAATGCTGTTATTCTCCCCACTGCTTCTTCAAATGACATTGTGTCTATCTCTGAATATTGCTCAATAGTTGCTACAATTGGTAGGAACTTCTTTGGAACTGAGTTGAGTAGTTTTCTCACTATTGCTTTGTCTTTAAGAGTTGTGCCAAGGCTTTTGAATTTTGCTCTTATGCTGGCTAACTTGCTTGCAAAGTCACTTACTGGTTCATTTTCTTTCATCTTTAGAGTTTCTAACTCACTTCTCAATGTTTGTAGTCGTGCTTTCTGAACCATATCTGCTCCAACGTATCTAACTTTGATTGATTCCCAAACTTCTTTTGCATTTTGACATTGTGCTACTTGCATTAAGATATCTTCTGGTAATGTTTGGAGAATCATTGCTTTCGTAGTATTTACTTTCTTTTCATCTGCTGCTTCTGCTCCTTCTTTCGCGTCAATTGTTTCCCAAAGACCATACGCCTTTAAGATTGTTTCCATTAATAGTGCCCATGAGGTATAATTTGTCTCTGTCAATTTCGGGCATTGTAGTGATACATTTCCTTGCTCACGAGATGTTATTGAACTGCTGGACGCGTTTTTGTTCTCTTTCTCTGCCATGTTTTCTTGCTTTACTTTCTTTGACTTTTTCTTTCCAATCTTGCTTTCTTGCTAACTTTCTGACTTACTAAACTCTCTTGCTTGCTTAGTTTAAAGCAAAGGTTTTCTTTCTTGATTTGCCACACAGGTCGAATTCGCCACGAAGGTCTAACTTGCCACAAAGGTCTAACTTGCCACAAAGGTCTAACTTGCCACAAAGGTCTAACTTGCCACAAAGGTCTAACTTTTCTTGATATACTCAACGAGTCATAAAGTCTCGGAGTCACTTGCTATTTTTCTCAACAAACCAAGATGGGTTCGGAGTACTTGCTATACGAATCGGTGTGATTCGATTTGACTTGCTTTCAATTTAATATGTTTGACTTTTTTTTAAAAAAAAAATCAAACTAAAGTGATTATTGACTTTTTCCTTTTAAAACCACTTTCTAATTGACTTCTGAAAGTCAATCTTTTCCACTGAAACAATCGTGCCCTTCTTCTCTTTTGATAAATTGTGTTGACTTTTGAAAGTCAACCTTCTTACTAACTTTCTGCCAAAAAGGCACGCACCCTTCCCCTTTTTTGTTTTAGTTTTTTTTAAAAGCGAAATTCACTTTCCTTTTCTTGATTCGCTTTCAGAGAAGTGAATTATTACTTTGAGTCTAACAACTTTCGATCGAATACGTTTTTTTCAAAAAAAAACTTGATTTTGCTTTCGGGTTAATTTTCTGGAAATCTTAATCCACTGTTTTTATTTGAAAGATCATGTATAAGAAATCAAATCGTATGATATTTGATGTTCTGATTAAAACGTTTCAAAAAAAACGTTTTGGATTCTTTGTCTAAAAAAATTGGCGGGAAAAACTTTGGTTCCAAAAAACAGAGGATAAACAAAAGTCGCTTGATTTGTTTGATTAGATTAAGATTATTGTATTCGATTTGTTCTTAAACAATAAAGGATAGGATATAACCGTTTGTTCGCGTTAAAACGCGTTTAATCTCTCTTCTTTCTTTCGCCGGTGTTACGCCGGATTCTCGCCGGAGTCGTCCTTCCGGTTCTGTTCTTTCCTTTTCCGGTTATAATCTTCAAACAATGATCTTTCTTAACGTCTGGGTTGGCAAAAACTTTCCAATGATCGAGTAATATTGTTTCTGTGGCAGTCTCTGTTTTCTTTCGGAAACAGGGGATGAATCTTCTTGTTGATTCTCTCTTCTTTCACAGGGATGGATTGATATGAACAGGCTCTGATGCCATGTTAAAACTGCACAGGTTCATCGTTTGTTGTTGTTGGTATACGATTGTTTAAGTGTGGAGGGAAAGAGAGAGGGAAATTTAGAAAGTTAGTTATAACACAAAACATAAACTTTCATATATTACAAATGAAACACCCGGTCCCTATATATAGTTTCTGAACCGGTGTGTCTATCAACAGACGCGACGTTTACATACATACATACTTAGGATATGATTTTCTACTAACCGGTGTGTCACAATCCGGTTATAACTACTTATCTAACTTAGAATATAAATCAATATTATCTCCAACATCACGCTCAATGATGCATACTTAAAATTGTTTTCAGTGATCCTGAGGGCGGTGGTTACCAAAGTTGCAAAGTCGGCTCTTGAAAAAGATTTGGCTCAAGGTATTGATATAGATGGCAGTGTCGCTGATAGCTCATCTTTTGTGGAGGAAGCCCATGTAGATATTCACGAGCCACTACTAGTCAAAGGCTAATACTTGTTTCTAAACAATGAATCAAAGGCAGTTAAAAGGTTTCTTTTTATTTATACATGTTATGTATAGTTGATTTCTCGGTCTTACCATTTGTAGTACGGCGTCCACGAAAGTGTTGTAGTTGATTTACTTATATTATTCAAATCCTGATTCATATGGCATTGTCTCTTCACTTTAAAGGTTAAAAGATAGATCCGTCTAAACTTTCGGCTAAAATTCCTTCCAAGACCATCTCCAACGGGAGGGAGTTACATGTGCTCCTAACTACCCTCATTTCGGCCTGCTTGACTTCTTTCCTTCGCTCACTTCTTCTTATAATCCTTCATGCGTTTCTCCACTTCTTCTCTCTCCTCGGCTACTCCTTTTAGCCACATCTAGAGAAAGGTCAAATGGCCACCTGGCTTTAAGCTAGGAGAGAAGGATGACATTAAGTGGATGATTCGTTCTACTCAAGCATACGATGCACATTTTGGCAATGATGATAATGTTTATAAAAGTTATGAATCATATGTATCTTGACAAGGTGAGATGACCCATGATATAGTGATGTATGCAGTAGCGAATCCAAGAATTATTTTCAATGGATTCCGTTCGTAAATTCTCACTAATTTTCACTACTTTTTTTTCCAAATTAAAGGGATTCCTGGGAACCTAGGAACCCCCTGAATCCGCCACTGGATGTGTGTGAGTGAACCTTTTACACTAATCTTCAACTAGGATACGACTAAACATTAAAGGTATATTTCTCAATTTTTACTTCTTTATTTTATTTTGAGTATAATGCTAACATTTTGCATTAGATTTTCGGAGTGTCACAAGGGGTGTAAACTATAAACGAGACTGGCTATTTGTAAGCTACTTGTAAGAATGAAAACGAGTCGAGATGTTCGTGAGCTACTCGAAATCGGATAGTTACAAACTCAAATCAAGTCGAGCTTCATATATCGAGCACAAACTACCTAGCGAGACTAAACAGGTTTTTAACTTTTATAATTTATATTTCTTTTATTAAATATTTGTATTTATATGATAATAATTCAATTGTGTATAGATTTATAAGAAAAAAAAATAGTAAATAATATATGAGCAATCCCGAGTTGAAAGCTTTAAAACTATTTAAGAGCCGATCTTGAGCTTTAGAAATAGATCTCTAAATGAGCACAACTTAAGCTAGAAATTTCTACAAGTTAAACGAGGCGAGCTCGAGCAGAAATCTCTACGAGTTAAACGACCTGAACTCGAGACTATAAATTTAAGTTATAGTTACAAATGTATAGATAAAAATACTTGTAACATTTTCCAAATAAGATGATTAAATAATTAGTAAATAACAATCAAGGGAAAATTTCTTATTATAAAAAAAAATATGCAAATAGAACCAAGGGTCAGTTTCTTATTAAATAGTATGAAGTTCAGGATGTTGTAACACTATTTTGTTGGGTGGATTCCACCGTATCTTCTTTGTATATAACATGTGCTGCACATCTTACTATACCTATACCTATACGTTTTATGAAAGTTTGGGGGTCAGCCATATCTACACTATGTACACTTATTGAAATGAGTAGAGTACCACCGTTAGACCAATCTTCATCTTGAAATGAATGATTTGATATACAATAAAGCAACGTACACCCCTTCTCACCTGCTAGTACCGAGTCAGATACCGAGTTAGGTATATGAGACTGGTTATGAGTAAAAGACACTCCATCTACTTTTTTAAATTCACCCCAAACATAAAAATTATAAAATGTCCTCTGCAACTCTTCCAAAGGAGGAAAGACAACACATATCGCAATCCCTTTGATTTGTTTATTGCAATTGGGAGGTATCACCAATCTTATTTCACACCCATCTTGTTCTTCTTTAAACCACCTTGGTATTTTGTTTCCAGCTATCACCACACGACACCTCTGTATTCAACAAAAAAAACATATAATCAATAAATCGTTCATTAATATCTGGACAAATAGGTTATGGAAGGTAGGGGCAGAAATAAATAAACAAATAAAATTACAAAGGAGTTAAGGAATGAAAACTAAAATTGGGCACCTTAATGAATGATTGCTGCAACATCTTTTCAAGGTATCTTTTACTATCTTCATCCTTTACAAGTTTCTCGCAATTAACTAAGGAAATACAACGCAAGCGGTCATACTTCTCTTCTGATAGGTCGTCAATCTTTTCCAAAGAGTAGCAATTGTTTGCCTCTAAATATTGTATGCTTGATGGGAGGCCCTGCAAAATTTGCAGTCGGTGACACTCATTCAATTTTAACCATCTCAGAAAAGAAAGATGGGAGATGGTAGCAGGTAGTCGGATTAAATTGTTGTTTTTGCTTAGGTCTAAATCTATCAAGGAGGAAAATGATTGGAGATTTCTTAGGAATAATTCACTCTCCGTTGGTCTGCAACTAAGGTTTAAATGTGTCAAAGTTTCTAAAGGGTCGTTGATTTTAATAAGCCATCCACATTGGAATGTTGACTTCCACGTTCGAGTGATGATTTTCCCAGGACATCCATGCTTTTCTGGATATTCGTAGCAATTTGGAGTGTAAATTTTCCAAGGACTTTCATATCTTCCGAGAAACAGGTACTTTAGACTTGATAAATATCCAAGGGACGGTAGCAATCCCTCTATGCCAGAACAACAATCAGTAAGTATATATGATAACTTTACCATGCACGGGGACAAATCTGGGAATTTCTCAAGACTTGAGCACCTATTGACCTTTAGAGACACCAAAGATTCCATCTCAAACCTGGATGGTAGACGTTTGAGACGCTTACAATCAATAACATCCAACATGGAAATCCTTTTGTGAGATCCAAGAGACTTATGAAACTTCACCAATTTCATACAATTACACACAAACAACTCCTCAATGTTGGGAGCCCCTGACACATCTGGAAATGTTGTTAGGTAGTCTAACTTTTCAAGTTTAACAATCTTCAAGTTTGGCATAACCTGTTAACACAAATATAACTAATGAACATAATTATAGTTTACGTACATATGTTAACACTACAAAAAACATACACATACACTACAAGTTTATTTGTGATAAAGTTGCTAGTGATACCCGGTACCAATTCTTTCATCAACAGTGGCCGAGCTGTTATTAATTTAATGTTAGCACTAAAGTAGGTCATGAGAAGTTTAGTAATTTGGAAGTTTAGACATGAGATTTTTCCTACCAGTTGCAATTGTGAAATTTTCAAAAGGAAAATAGAAGACGGTTGGAATGTTTTCAGAAGCTATTTGTGTTGCTGATGGCTAGAATTTTGATTTGTTTATGCTATTTGTGGTCTTCTTTTGGGTCAACCGTTGGAAAATGGATATCAAATATCAGTGTGGGAAGGGTATAAAAAAGGTTTATGGTGATCATCAGTATTTTGAAAATAATGATATGGAAAATTGCAGGAAAAGTGTATCGAGTTCAAAGGTCAGATGTAGTCAGTTTCAAAAGTCAACGATTTTAATTAGTCAACTGCTGGCAGAGAGTAATTAGTCAAATGCAGTTAGCTTGAAGTTAGAACTGAGGTTTGGTTGGAAGTTTGTATTGGTCTTGGTGTTTGGAAACAAAAAAGTCAATGGGTCAAAAGGTGATACCAGCCAAGATAATGTTGGGCAGACAGTAAGCAATTTAGAAGGAAACTCCTATATAATGTTTGGCCGTGTAAATTTAGCTAATATATTGTGGTGTAATAACGCATGACTAACTATGACTCGGATCAATTGCTAAGAATATGGTTTCATCAGCTAATTACCTTTTGTCCGTTCCAAAATTGTTTAATAGTGCCACCAACTACTTCAAGATGAACAAGCTTACTCATGCGTGTCATTGACAAAGATGAAAATGGGTACTGACTCCAAGAAAGCAATCGTAAGTCATCAGGGAAAAACGTAGGCTTACTAGAAGTAAATTTGCCTTTGATATCAAGTAGGCGAAGATTCTTCATGTGTTTGAAAACATTGGCGCTAAAACCCATATCATATTGCTCATCGGACACCTTGATGGCTTCAATTTTATCAAGGTTCTAAAACAAAAATTTACAGTGAGATCAAAACTTTCTCAATCTAAGAACAACACAGTTTTAAGGTAAGAGACAGATTTATTACCTGATTATTTTTTAGGGAATCATGTATATCTTCAAGCTGCCATAGCCTGCTATTGGGGAAACTCTCACGAACTATTTGCCAACCCATTTCTTGTATAAGATCATGCATACCTATTACCTTATCATCAGAAATGGTGGTAATTAGAGACTTCTCAATAAGAATATTAATTCCTATTAGTGGGTGTACTTTGGTTACATCTGGTACACATTTGCCCTTGAAGAAGCAAGCAATGTCTAGGAATATTTTCTTCTCAGAATCCCCTAACCCATCAAAACTTAACTTCAATGTCTTAAAAATCTCAACATTTGGTTCTTTTGCTAGTCTATGAAAAGCACTTTCCCACACATCTGCCTCCCTCCCACGAAAGAAAGAGCCCAAAACTTTCACAGCTAAAGGAAGATAGCCGGCATGGTAAATAGCACGCCGAGTCAACTCTTCATACCCTTCTGGAGGGCTATCCCTTTTAAAAGCATGTATGCTAAATAGCTCAAGAGCTTCATGCTTTTGCAAATTTGGTGGTTTGTACTTGGCATTAGCATCGGATAACAATTGTTCATTTCTAGTGGTTATAATGATTCTACTTCCTGGACCAAACCAGTCATGTGTTGCAGCTAGGAACTCTAACTGCTTCCAATCATCCACATCATCAAGAACCATAAGAACTCTTTTGTGCACAAATCTTGCTCTTATCATGTAAGCTCCATCCTCAGGATCCCGAACATTGAAATTGTGATTGGTCATTAGAATGTCTCTTAGCACCTTTTCTTGTAAGGTGCACAGATCTCTTTTACTAGAACTGTTTTCTCTAACATCGTTCACGAAGCTACTACCCTCAAACTTATAAGCGATTCTTCTAAACAAAGCTTTGGCAATAGTTGTCTTGCCAATTCCTCCCATTCCATGTATCCCTACTATGCGCACTTTGTCATTTTCTTCTATTCTCACTAATGAATTTAATGCATCCATATGAGAGTGGATGCCAACCAAATTGCTCTCCATGTAAGAAAGTTGTCTATGATCAGCTAAGACTTTCTCGACGATCTTACTGATATAACTAGATTCACCCCTGTAAAGATTAGACTGCTTTTAGAAAGTTGTCTATCAGCTAATTAACATATGTGAAAGTTAGTGTTTGCGATAAACACTAAAGGAACGGTAAATCAGCAGGAGATGTGTTTATTATTAGTAAACTACAAGTTTCCGAAATTTGTTTCGTTATTATTTGAAAGCTACAAGTGAACGTCTACTTACTCCTTGAAGGTTTCCGAGATATGAAAGCCAGATAAACTAGCGGTGGCCGTTAGAGCTTCCCTCCATTCCTTCACTTTATCCAACTCTTCTCTAAACCTCTGCTCATGTTGCTGAAAGAAAACAGCAACCTGGTTCTTCTGTCCACGAATATCAGACGGGTCAACATGATAGAACACCGGTATCACCTTCTGTCCCAGTTCCTTATGGCATTCCATGATTTTGGCTAGCTCAGCCAAACACCATGACGAGTTGGCATAGTTTTTTGAGAAAACCACCACTGCATACCTTGCCTCTTCAATAGCTTTTAAGAGTTCCGGAGAAATGGGTTTCCCTGTTTTAAGCTCCTCATCATCTTTAAACACGAATATTCCATTCTGAACTAGAGCTGTATAAAGATGATCTAGAAAAGTGTACCGAGTATCCTCTCCTCTAAAGCTTAAAAATACATCATATTTCCACTTCAATGTTGGTACAGCAGATGATGAACATGATCCGCCAGACGCCATCTTTAGAACAATCAGAGTGTTTTGAGTCTTGAGATGGAATGAAATAAGATGTGAAGTAGTAATAGGGTTGATAAGAAGTTTTGTTTACTCCCCTATTAACAATATTACTTGCAGCACATATACTACTTGCACCACATTGTAATAATTTCTTGGAAACTTCCTAATGTTTTCATAACTGCTGACCCAACCGCAGACCAGGCCTGCCCCGCCAAGATGTTGGGTCAGCGGGGATCTGGGTCAAGATGATGCAGGTCGTGTCACGTCAACCCGACAACAGTCTGGGTGGGGTCGGCGGCGGTCCGAGTGAACGGATTTAAAGAATGAATGTTGAGTCTGTAATCTGTATATTTAAAGAATCATTATTATAAACATTCCACTCGTTTTCACACTTTAAAGTCTTCTATATCAACCAAAATTTCCAGTGTGTGGTCCTACAAACTTCTGCTGGCATCTTTAATATATTCATTGTGTTCCCATCTAATTTTGTAATCTTGGGTCCGATCCCAAAGTTAATGCCAAATAACATTATTATAAACGATTTTAAAAGGAAAACTTTGTGGACAAAATATAATAATTTCGTGGAAATTTCCTGTTGTTCACATTGAATATTAAAATCTTGGACCATCCCAATTCGCACGCCAAAGAAGAAAAGGACAAGGTTACAATTAAAGTTTCCAAACCTGATGTAACACGGCATATATAATGATTTGTTTTAAGTACTACCTATTCATGCAACCCATTTACTTCATTATTCTCTGATTGTTTTAACTAACCATTTATGCCCCATTCAGGTTTGGTTAGATCGGGTATCGAATCATGAAAAGAGTTGACCACCTATGACTATAGTTAAGTTAATTTACATTTTTCAACATTCATGTACAAATTTATTATTGTTTTGTAAACTAAGTTGAACATAAAATTAAGTACTTTTAGTATTATAAACTAAACAGAGTATCTGTAGTATAAACATCATACCAAACTGACCGATACCAACATTAACTGTTAAGGTTTTCAATCTATGTAAAATATGTTCCAATCCTTTTGAGCATATCACATTCTCTTTTTGTTGTTACATAAGACAACTTTTGTACAAGTGAATCAAATGCTACTTTTTTTTTTTCTAGTATTTTATAATATACAAATGCTAGTTGAGTAAGTTAGAAAGCTTTGATGAAAAAAAAACATAAGAGCATCCAAAATGCTAAAACTTATAAACCTCCACTTCCGCATGAGTAGTTGAGTATTAGAACGAATGAAAGATTTAGGCTAGATAAGGAATTTATATTTGGGTCATAAGAAGCATAAACGGATACCAACAAATAAATAAGTTCGACCAGGAGAGGATGCTACCAAAACCAAGTGGAGATGGTGTATCAAGATGTCATGTATACCACAAGTAACTCATTTGTTACATATAAAAAATATTGGGAAAGGCTAACGTAAAAAGTCACCTATTGTAAAAAGTGTAAGAAACAATATGGAGCGTATGATTAAGTTTGATAATCAGGGGCACGATCTAATTTCTTAGCGTCCTTAAAGTTTCACTCTCATTTTTAAAACGGCCATAACTTTTTCATACGACATTATTTTTTAAAAAAAAATACACCATAAAAACAAGTTTTTCATCCTCTTTCATTTCCATACCATATTGCTATACATTTTTAAAAAAAAATTTTGCTGGGTTGATAGTACTTGCGTCTAAATGTAAACACTTATTACTTGTATTTAAACATGTCTGAACCAGAACAAGCCTAGTAACTGCATCTAGTGGAGGTGGTTCGAACATGTGAACTTTTTGGCTGCTTTTACTACGTATATAAAAAAAATCAGTAGGCAATTATACACTTTTGATTCCTGTTATAAACAAATAAAGCAACATAATGAGTCATCAAATTATTTCACTCTATCCAGAAAAATATGTTTTGGTAACATAAGGAATTTTTATGTAGTGGTGAATCTTGGTACGTAACTTCAATTAATTTGGAAAATACTATAGGCATATTAAGAAAGTATTACTAGATTTAATGTTGTATCTAATCTGTCAAATGAAGTTACTCATAATAACCACTAAAATTGTTGGACATATGGTATGTCCGATAATAATTAAAGTCGGAGTCTATGTAACCCGACCCGGTACGATTTGAAGAGTTACACGTTGGTACACGAATCAGATAAATTTACGTTTAGGTGGTTTATTATTTGTGAAATAATGAATTGTTTGAACTGGAGGGACTTGATAGTAAAATAGTTTATTATTAAACGTGAGTTTTAATTGTTAAATAAAAGGGGTTATATGTAAGTTTTATTTTTATTAATAAGGGATTAGAGATTAAACCCTAATCACAAGTTTCATAAAATAAAAACACACATACTCCCACTTCTCCTTCCTTGGTCGCCGCCACCACAACACGGCAGCCTCCCCACCGCCGCAAACAACCGCCGCCGGTCACCCCTTCCTTTTGGTTGGTTCGTGCTCGGTTCGTGATACTTCCTACTAGCGACGATTCGTTGTAACCCGCGTGTTGCAATCCCGGTGTAGTCGTCAAAGGTTGATTACTAAACCCCCTACGGTTGTGATTATTATTTATTTGTTTATACGCGTTTAACCGAGATCTTGATTGGGAATATTTTGTTAATTGGATTAATAAAATTGAATATTATTATATATATATAAATCGCAAAAAATATATATTTGTATACGTATTTTCGGTTTTAAAAAATAATAATATTAACCGCTTCCGCTCCGTATATGATACCATGATTCCCAACAGTGGTATCAGAGCCATGGTTACGCGCGTATAGATGGTAAAAGTTATGATTTTGATCTATGTTTTATTTGTCAAAATTTATTTGTTTTGACAAAAGATCAAAGCTTTTAGTTGTTCATGTTTGTGATGTGAATCGAGCCCTAGGTGTTTGACCCTTGTCATGGTTGTGTTTGTGATTGGTTTTATTTTTTTATTGATTTGTATTTTTTTTATTACGGATATTGGATCCGGTGTAATAGATAGGGTTAGAATAGATTTGTTTTATTTGTATTTCAAATTTCTTTGTAATCCTACAACTACAAGATCAAGACGAAGATAAAAAGGCGAACAGGTTCCATGAAGATCTCGGGTCAAGTGAGAGTTATCAAAATAGTTTTGAAACCCTTTTTTTTAGACTAGTTCATTTCCTTTCTGGCTAAAATGAAACGGGCGACCTGTTAGAGGCTCGATTCGGTTATTTTATTTTTATGTTTTGTGGTTGTGTTTTATTTATTGTAAATAATCGAGATAACCCAAAATAAATAAAAAATTTCACAATCATGGCAACGGTTTTATTAAAACAAGTTTTCTAAAAACCGAAAAGCATATTTAATAAAAAGAGTTTTATTAATATTAAAACAAGTCCATTCACGATAATACAACCAACCTAGTTTAAATAGGGTATTTAAAACTATACCGTGTCGAGTGTTGAAAGGAGTTTCAATTATCACGAACAATATAAAATTGGATTTTATAATCTATTGTGTGACTCACATCATGCTAACGAGTCATTCAAAATATTTACGGTAAATATTAAAATTAAATCTCAATTTTAAATTGATGTTTTATGCCACCCTTAACGAGTTAACACTTCTTCTAAATCAAACCCAAAAGTTAGTGCCGAACCCTGCTCTGGGCGTTGATCATGTAAGAAGGTAATCGCCGCGTTTCCTGTGTAACATAGGCCGGTATTACAGTTATTAAAGGACAAAACATCGCTTGTTTATCAAGTGCGCATAGTTGGAATTAAACATACATCGTTCCTAGCGATAACCCCAAAATGGAGAGTTGTGTAGTGGACACAATTAACAATCGTTGTTTACCTACCTAATCATACCTGTGAACAGTGCTTAGCCAGTTCATTATGTAGTGATGAATCGGGGTCTCATCCTATTTAATTTTGCTTTTGGGTCATAAAATAATTAGGACATTTAAAACATAATATACTAATAAATTAATTTTTTTGAACTTTGTAGATGTCAAACGAAAACAGTTCCGCCTCCCAATTTTCTCTCAAGTCCATCTTAGAGAAGGACAAACTGAACCATTCCAACTTCATGGACTGGCACCGCAACTTGAAAATCGTTCTCAAGGCGGAGAACAAGCTGTATGTTCTTGAAACGCCAGTCCCTGATGAACCCATCAACCAGCAAACTGTTGCTTACAGAAACTATGCTAAGCACTTTGATGACTCTATGAAAGTCTCATGTTTGATGTTGGCATCCATGATCCTTGAACTTCAAAGGACCATGGATGATAAGATGGCATATGAGATGAATGAGCACATGGTGGAAATGTTCCAATAGAAGGCTCGTTATGAGAGGTTTGATGTAATGCGATTACTCATAACCACTCGTATGCAAGAGGGTACATCAGTTAGCGCTCATATGCTAAAGATGAAGGCATATGTTGATCACTTAGCTCGTCTGGAATCTCCCTTGAGTGATGAGCTGGCTGGGGATATTATCCTCAACTCATTGCCCAAGTCATATGATCAGTTCACTATGAACAACAATATGAATGGGATGGAGAAGACATTTGCAGAGTTGCATCAGATGCTCAAAACTGCTGAGGTAAACATACCTAGCAAAACTGCACCAGTGCTAATGATCAGGGTGGGTCAAGTTAAGAAACCTAACACCAAGAAGAAGGGCAATCAGGGCAAAGGGAAGGGAAAGGGCAAAGCTGTTGCCAACAAGAAACCTCTGAAAGATGCCAAATGTTTTCATTGTGATGAAACTGGGCACTTGAAGAGGAACTGTGCTAAGTAGTTAGCTGAACTGAAGCAAGCCAAGGCATCTGGAGGAGAGTCCTCAGGTATATATGTTATTGAAATCTTTGCTTTTTCTAGCAAGACATGGGTGTTTGACACAGGATGTGGTTTCCACATTTGTAATGTTTTACAGGGACTAAGAAAGATTAGAAAGCTGAAACAGGGTGACTTGGAGGTCCATGTTGGCAATGGACAAAGAGTTGCAGTGAAGGCAATAGGAGAATATGTTCTTTTACTTCCTTCTGGTTTAGAACTTGTTTTGAACAATGTTTATTACATTCCTAGTGTGACTAGAAATATTGTTTCATGGTGAATTTATTTCTGCGTATTTTAGCGATGTGTTTTACTTTGATGCAAAACCCAACAATGGGATCTATGAGATAGAAATCCAAAACGATAACATATTATGCAATATCTCCCATTAACGTAATAAGTTGAACTTTAATGATACGTATATGTGGCATTGTAGACTTAGTCACATAAGTGAGAATCATGTTAAACAACTCAAAACCGCAAGAATCCTAGATTCTAAAGGTTCAGAGTCGTTTGGAAAATGCGAATCAAGCTTAAATGGAAAGTTAACAAAAGCACCTTTTTCAAATGTTGGAGAAAGAGCTAATGATCTGTTAGGACTTATACATACAGATGTATGTGGTCCATTCAGAACAATGTCAAGACATGGAGAACGATACTTTGTTACATTTAATGATGATTTCAGTATATATGGTTATGTTTATCTTATGAAGCATAAACATGAAACTCTTGAAAAGTTGAAGGAGTACCAAAACGAAGTAGAAAATCAGCTAAATAGAAGTATTAAAATGCTTTGATCAGATCGAGGTGGTGAATATCTTAGTCAGGAATTCAGGACCATCTAAAGGATTGTGGAATAGTTTCACAACTCACTCCACCTGGAACACCACAACATAATGGTGTGTCTGAGCGGATAAATCGAACTCTATTAGATATGATTCGATCAATGATGTGTCAAACAAAACTTCCAAAATCCTTTTGGAGTTATGCTTTGGAAACTGCCGCAAGACTTGTGAATATAGCTCCAACAAAGAAGGTTGATAAAACGCCTTATGAGATATGGCATGGAAAGAAACCTCATGTATCCTACCTTAAAGTCTGGGGATGTAATGCTTATGTCACTCTAGAATCTTCGGACAAACTAGATCCCAGAGGCGAAAAAGTGGTTTTCGTTGGATACGCTAAGAAGATCGGTTACCTATTCTACCACCCCATTGAAAATAGGATTTTCACTAAACGCAGAGGCACTTTCTTGGAGGAAGAGCTTCTGGCGCGAGGGGTTGGAGATAACCATGTGGATCATAAAGAAATTCGAGAATCACAAGTGACTGAACCAGTTGTTCAGATAGAACCAGAAGTAACTGATCCAGTTGTTGAAGTTGAGCCTGAGAGGACTCAAGAAACAACAGAAACACCAAGTGTTCGAAGAAGTATTAGGGATCGTCATGCACCTGTAAGGTATGACGATATCTTCATGATTGATGAAGCTGAGCCTGCTACTTACAAAGCTGCAATCTTGGATTCAGAATCCAAGAAATGGCAAGAAGCCATGAATACAGAGATGCAATCCACGTATGATAACCAAGTCTGGGATTTGGTTGATCTTCCTGCCGAGTGTCGGACTGTAGGAAACAAATGGATCTTCAAGAAGAAGACTGACATGGATGGGAATATGCAAACCTACAAAGCAAGACTTGTAGCGAAAGGTTTTACTCAGACTCAAGGAATTGATTATGAGGAAACTTTCTCGCCAGTATTAAGTCTATTAGAATTCTACTTGCCATTGCTGCATTTTATGACTATGAGATATGGCAAATGGATGTCAAAACCGCGTTCCTTAATGGACACTTACTGGAAGATGTCTATATGGTTCAACCTGAAGGTTTTATCGATCCAAAGAATCCTAATAAGGTGTGCAAGCTAAATAAATCCATCTATGGATTAAAGCAAGCATCTACGTTTTGATAAGAAAATCAAAGAGTTTGGTTTTATCAAGAACGAAGGTGAACCGTGTGTTTACAAGAAATCTAGTGGGAGCTATATCACTTTTCTTATACTGTATGTAGATGACATACTGATCATTGGAAACAATATCCCTATGCTTAAAGATGTTAAGACCTGGTTGGGTAAATGTTTCGCAATGAAAGATCTTGGTGAAGCCGCTTATATTCTGGGAATAAAGATTTATAGAGATAGATCAAAGCGGTTATTGGGTTTAAGTCAAAGTACATATATTGATAAGGTCATACGACGCTTCTCAATGCAAGACTCAAAAAGGGGTCTCTTGCCCATGGCACATGGAACCATTCTTAGTAGCAAACAGTGTGCAAACACTGAAGAGGAAAAGAAGAAAATGGAAAGAGTTCCATATGCTTCTGCTATTGGTTCCATCATGTATGCCATGTTATGTACTAGACCTGATGTCTCGTATGCTCTTAGCATGACGAGTAGATATCAACAGAATCCAGGAGAGAGTTACTGGGCTGTAGTGAAGAACATTCTTAAATACTTAAGAAGGACTAAGGATATGTTCTTAATATATGGAGGACTGGATGAGGAGCTGTCAGTTAAGTGTTATACTGATGCAAGCTTCCAGACTGATCGTGATAATTCAAGATCACAAACGGGATATGTTTTGATTCTGAATGGTGGGGCTATTACTTAGAAGAGCTCTAAGCAAAGTGTGGTTGCTCAATCCACCTGTGAATCAGAATACAATGCTGCATCAGATGCTGCAAAGGAGGCTGCCTTGATGAAGAAGTTCATTGCTGATCTCGATGTTGTGCCTAGCATAAAGAAACCAATCGAGATACTGTGTGACAACACTGGTGCCATTGCTCTTGCAAAGGAACCAAGGTCACATCAGACCACAAGGCATATACTCAGAAAATTCCACTATATTAGAGAGATAGTAGAGCATGGAGACATCGTAATAAGAAAAGTTCATACAGATCTAAATCTGGCTGACCCCTTTACTAAGCCTTTACCTCAAGCTAAACATGAGGAGCATGCTGGAAATATAGGGCTTAGAGTTGCTAGACAGTGGGCATGATCTGTAGTTAGTATTGGTGTTTTATTTTGAACTATGACAGTTATATTGAATGTTTATTTGATTTAATGGGTTAAATGCAAATTTAAATATTTATTAACTGTGTTCATTATTTGTATGTTTAAATCCTAGAATAAGAGTATTCTAAATGTCCGTAGTCGATCAAATTACATGGGAATGAATTTGAATGTAAGACTATTGTGAATTGAAATGATTGTATTCATGAGATGAATAGCTCAAGGGTTTGAGAATCATAATTCACAGATATCATTAGAGAATGATATTGGATGTAACTCGCTTCAAAACGATCTCCATGGATCTATGTCATGAGATGTTTTGATATTGATATGTTCAATCTGTTCTTTTTCCTTAAAGCACATATTAAACTACATTGATCAAGGACTATCTTTGATGTTATCTAACAATATCCTGAAACATGGGTGGTAATCCAGGTAGCATTGGGAGAAATCCAAGATTAAGTGGGAGTTGTATGACGCTGATGGAATTCTGTACTTCTATAGGATTTGAAGCTTAGACATTCTGGCGCCCTCGTAAACTCAAACTGGTGTAAACACGTGGCCACGCTCGGACTAAGGTAGTTCGTTTGACCATTTTGAATTAAAGACGAGAATAGAGAATGGTTGATCAATATAAGAATGAATGATCCATGTCTTATGATCAACGGATGTCTATACAGAAGGGACTTTGATAGAATTATCAGGGCTATAGTATTTGGTTAAGTAAAGCGTTACTTGAACTCAAAGAACTAGTTGACGACTGTAAAGTGTCATACTGTGTTGGGTGCAGTGCGATGCAGCTAGGCGTCCAACTCTGCACACATTGACTCATTTAATTAAAATCTTCCAAGTGGGAGATTGTTGGACATATGGTATGTTCGATAATAATTAAAGTCGGACTCTATGTAACCCGACCCGGTACGATCCGAAGAGTTACACGTTGGTACACGAATCAGAAAAGTTTACGTTTAGGTGGTTTATTATTTGTGAAATAATGAACTGTTTGAACTGGAGGGACTTGATAGTAAAATAGTTTATTATTAAACGTGAGTTTTAATTGTTAAATAAAAGGGGTTATGTGTAAGTTTTATTTTTATAAATAAGGGATTAGAGATCAAACCCTAATCACAAGTTTTATAAAATAAAAACACACATACTCCCACTTCTCCTTCCTTTGTCGCCGCCACCACCACACGGCAGCCTCCCCACCGCCGCAAACAACCGCCGCCGGTCACCCCTTTCTTTTGGTTGGTTGGTGCTCGGTTCGTGATACTTCCTACTAGCGAGGATTCGTTGTAACCCGCGTGTTGCAATCCCGGTGTAGTCGTCAAAGGTTGATTACTAAACCCCCTATGGTTGTGATTATTATTTATTTGTTTATACGTGTTTAACCGAGATCCTGATTGGGAATATTTTGTTAATTGGATTAATAAAATTGAATTTTATTATATATATATATAAATCGCAAAAAAATATATATTTGTATATATATTTTCGGTTTTTAAAAATAATAATATTAACCGCTTCCGCTCCGTATATGATACCATGATTCCCAACAAAAATAAGTAAATTTAACGTCAATAATCAACAGAAGACTTGAACATGCTAAATTTAGGGCAAAATGGTTGATAACTTGCGTTTTATTGAGGGTATACTTGCGTTTTAGAAAAGCAAGTTATACCAGATAAGACGACCTGATCAAACGCAAGTTATAAATGATAAAACGTAAGTTATACATGCTAAAACGCAAGAATGTAGAAGTGGTCAAAATATTAATTTAAATCATTTTCTTAACAATCAACAATGTATAAGACTAAAACTGTACAGTGTAGTTTTTGCAATCATATTTATGGTAATAATATGTCGACCCAAACTAATAACTTACCCATTTTGAGCTCTATCTAATTTGCCACCTTTAATATGCATGTTGTGGGCTCCATTGCATGGCGGGGGAATAAAAATATGCAGTAGTCTTTAGTTTGATTGAAAATAGATAAAAATCATATACTACTTGTTTTTTACATGACATGTAATTTGTATAGTGATTTTTTTTTTTCATATGGGTGCTATGTGTGGTGGTAATAGCTAGAGGTGATTGGAATCGATGAAGCTCAGTTTTTCGAAGATCTCTATGATTTCTGCATCAAAGTTGCTGACCATGATGGTAAAACCATAATTGTTGCTGGTTTGGATGGTGACTATCTAAGGTAAGACTCAAACATCTTCAATTTAACTTTTCCAGTTTATAGGTCCCGTTTATATACTCCATTTGAATTTGTAATGTGAAACAGATTATTTTAACATAGGGGTGGGGATTCCACACAAGCCAAGGTTTTTCCTTTCATTGCAAATTTAGTAAAAAGTCAACCTACTCATTTGTTCTACTTTTTTTTATATATGCAGTAAAAGCAGCTAAAAAGTTCACATGTTCGAACCACCCCCACTAGCTGCAGTTACTAGGCTTGTTCTGGTTCAGACATGTTTAAACGCAAGTAATAATATCAAGTGCTTACATTAAGACGCAAATACTATCAACCCAGCAAAGAAATTTTTTTTAAATGTATAGCAATATGGTATGAAAATGAAAGAGGATGAAAAGCTTGTTTTTATTGTGTAATTTTTTTTAAATAATGTCGTATGAAAAAGTTATAAACGTTTTAAAAATGGGGATGGAACTCAACCATTGTGGGTTATACCTATTTTGTCATTCTCCTCCTCTTTTAGAAACTCAACGTATACTTTTCCTATTTTAATTTCATCCATTAATTTATTTTGATCAAAGGCCCAAAATACTTCTTACGTTAAACTACTTTTTACACTAAACTTTCTAAAAAAATGTTTACATATTTTAGGATAAAAAGAAAACATTCTTAACTAAATGAAAAAATAAAAATAATAAAAAATCTGCCATTCACTTCTGATGTCTAGACTCATTAATTTGTATGTCAAGACACATTTATACAATAATTTTACCCTATCTATACTATTATATAATACACTAAGGGGGCGTTGTAACCTAAGCAGTTAATGCGGTGAAATATCAGTTATAGGTTAATAACTGAGTGAAATGGAAATTCGGGGAATTACCGGACTACGTACACACGTAGGTAACCCGGAACGTTGGTGACTTGGTGAAATGTGATTATTATAAACCTACATGTCGATATTATGTGTCATTATGTGATTATGTGAACTTATGTGGTTATACGTTAACGGATCGGTAACCCGGACAGGAAGGACCGGGATCCAGATATAAATGACGAACGTTTATGTGCCTTTTTGAATATTAATGTTTGGAATATTGATATTGTAAGGTGGTTAGGGTTTTAGAACAAATAAAAACAAAGATCTGATTTCTTGTCTTCCCCGCGGAGCGCGGAGGGAAAGAGAAATCCCCCGCGGTCCGCGATGGGATAGAATAATCTGAAAAAGTTTTGTGACACGCCGCGGAGCGCGGCAGGAATTGACATTCCGCCCGCGGTCCGCGATGGAGATAAAAACGTGGAAAACAAGTTTAGGCTCTTTAAAAACGATTTTAAACACCCTACTTCTCATAAACACAACCCTAATCATCCCTAGCAGCCACCATACGAAAAATAAACTCCATAACCTCTGCCATAACCATAATCAATCAAGTTTTGGAGCATTACTTGAGTTTTAATCACCCGAATGAAGAGCTTTAGGTATATTGTTAAACCTTTTGTGTTTTATCTTTTTATTTATGTTATAAAGCACCATAAACAAGTTGTCCAAGATCTGAAATATACTTACAAAGATTAAAACTTGGTTTTTATAAAGGTTCAATGGGTCAAACATGATAGTATGCGATTGTTACTTGGTATATTACATGATATTGCATGTTTTAGATGTTTTAGACTTCTAGGGTTTATGAATGATAATGTTTATGATGTATCATTAGGGTTTTGATCAGATTTGGGTCTTATTAATGTTGTATGATGTTTATTGGGTGTCGTTGATTGATAACATGCAACTAGGGTTTGATATAGTTGATGTTATTGCATGATTAAAATCTGTACAGAATCTGAATGTTGATTTGTAGGGTCTGTTACGTGGATTAAAAGTAGTGGTTTTGATCGATTCTTTACATGAATGTAATGTACATGGTCTTAGCTTTTCGTAATGGGGAAAATCGTTTGATTTGGACTTCGTTTGAGTAGTTTTTGGAATTTTATTTGATAAGAGGTCATATCAGATTTTCGGAGTTGTAAATTGGGTCAACTTGAAACGGTCATAACTTGAGTTTTACAAAGTGTTAAGCTTTGAAATTTTGAGAGTAGATCGACATTGGAAAAACTCGGTTTTTTCAAGTGGATTCACCCCGTTTGGGCGAATACACAATTTTTGGGAATTTTTCTACTAAACTGACCTGTTGTGGAAATTTTCTGGACATAGCTGTGTTGTATGAATTTTAATAATTTTTGTGTTTGGTTTTAAGACAAAACAAAAAATGGGTTAGCAACCGAATCCCAATGAATACTCAGTAAAAATTTGGGACTTTAATTCATTCGTTAAGTATTTTAGATAATTCGTTTTTCACAGCGCACAATCTGCCCTAAAAACGCAGATTGCGTATGAGGTCTTTATGTGACTATTTGGAGTCTTATATGGTATGTATTTGACATAAACTTGTGTGGACACTTGTATGAGACGTGTATGAAGTGTATGACTGATGATAATCATAACGTTCACAAACGGGTTACGTAGGACTTACTTGTGCATAAAGAAACATTAGGTGTCACTACACGGTTTTGAACATTTAAACGTCTTGGACAAACGGGTTATATGGTGTATTGGTTGTACACATATACTCACTTAGTGACACTTGTATTAGGGAGTCGGTAGCACTCTATTGTTTTGGAATTTGGATAATTTGCTTGCAAACTAAGGTGAGTTTCACTACTTTTTCTCGAAAGCATGCGTCTCGGGTTTGAGACAACTCTGGTAAACATTTTCTGGTCCAGTTTGGGACTACTCTTGCAACTTGGATTTTTGACTCCTTGTGTGGGTCGGGGTTTTTGGACTCCTTGTGTGAGTTACGCTTTTATCAATTTAAAACTTTTAACTGTCCTTTGTGAACTAAACACACTCTATCATTTGAAGTCCTTGCATATTATTGGGTTAATCGCTGTAGGCGAACGGGGTATTAGTTGATAGCGCTATTAGGTTGTGCAGAAACCTCATGCTTGAGGTGCTTGTGTCACGGGAATGAACTTTTGACCACGCTCTAAAGGAGCTGAATCGCTAGTGTTGATAGACACTAGTGCCGAGGCAAAACTTATAACAACTTCTGTATGTTCCCAATAATCAACTGTTTAGTTACAATGAGTGGGCTAGCTACCCCTGACAAGCTTAAACTAAAAACACTTGAACTTTTGGGTCTTAAGGACCTGCGTTTTTACTTGGTTACGTAGGTTTTTGGAAACTTACGCGTTTACTCACTCTTTTACTTTATTTAGTGAACTCACCAACATTGTTTGTTGACCCACCGTGTACATGCTTTTGCAGGTAGTTAGCTTCCGGTGTCACGATTAGGAAGCACTGCACGTTTCACTGCATTTGGGGTCTTGGGCATACACCAAAACTACATATAATGCTTTTACATTTATTTCTATATGGTTTTAATTTGGGCGCGTTGTTTTGCGCATGGTTTTTAAAAGATTTAAATTTGGTTTACGCTTCCGCAGCTTAACTAAACTTGGTTTTTGAAAACGAACTAAATGGTTTGGGCATTTAGAGTTCGTTCATGTGACTTATGGCTATGGAATCCTGGTATGTCATGCGCCTCGCCGTAAAACCCCGCAGTGGAAATTTGAGGGTGTGACACATTGGTATCAGAGCCATTGGTTATAGTGAATTAGGACTGCATGTTGAGTCTAGTCTATAACCATCATAGCATAAGCATTAGTACACTCACAGCTTAAGTGCACAATTAGCTTTTGTCTACATATATCTACAACACATGATCTCAGGAGATATGATATCTTCTAGTCCTATACCTGATTCTGAACACATCACTGGTGGGGACCCAAGGTTACACCAGGTGGCGTATTACTAGGATTAGTATCCTAACAAACCTCGTGGATGAGGAAACGACAATTGTACAGGGGAGAGAACCCTTGCGAGCGTTATGGCGCATGTACACAGGAAGTTGCACGATGCGCATGACGTGGTACCATTAAACCGAATCGTATTCGAAGAAGGTCAAATACTGAGACATACTTTTTTTTAGGAGACAATTAGTTTCTGTTCCTTGTTAATTGATCCTTCATACTCTCATTTGAAACTCAGACGAGACTGGGTTACTCATATGAAATTTATTTCTTACTTTAGTACCCTTACGCCCAGTACAAGCGGCGAACGTATGACTTGCATATCCCTGATTCTCGGGGACACATCAGATCAGAACTTGTTACTCACACTCTTGAGGAGTGGTGTAAAGCTTGCGACGTAGTACAATATCTACTAATGACTGACGATCACGATTTGAGGAACGAGTGGTGAAGCTGACCACTGAACTGACTTGCACAGGACCGAAGTAGGAGACTATACGCGACAAGATCCATATAACACAGAAACCTACAGAGAACGAAGGAGAGACGAAAGAAAAACCTGAGCAGGGCGAACACATGGAAAGTGAGAATGAAGGCTCTACTATCTAGACAGATAGTGAGGACGATTGACTCTTACCTTTTCTTATCTGTCTTTTCTTTCCTTTCCATTTGTGAACTTAGATAAGAGTGAAATCTTAAGAGCAACAACAGGGTGGTTGAGGCCCTCGTACCTTTCCAAGTTAGTAAGGATCTATTCTGCTAAATCATTCTTTTCCCTTGACTTTCGCAATTGAACTTCCTTATTCCTTGAACGCATATACCGCAACAACAACTCGCTAGCGTATTTCCAAGACTTTTGGGGGTTGTAAACCTCAATAACTCCAACAGGACTGAAGGAGACTGTTTAATCACTACATGCACACTCGATGAGTTACCGATACTTGGGTGGAGAAGGTAACCCCCGTGACGAAATTTAGAAATTGATACCTAAAGACGGTTGGGTCTGAGATCGACGCCTACACTACCAAGCTACAGGAGTTAGCTACTACATGCTCAAACATATTTAGCCTACCTTACAAACGGATCAAGCTTCATACCAAAAGGGTGGGTCCCTTAGATTCGTGGCATGGTCACTGCAGCTCACCTACCCAGAATTTAATAAATCCTTCACCTAGTTCACAAACATTCTAGTGAGGCTTTTGAGTATGGTACTTTTCCGAGGCATGATGCTTCACCTTGCGTTTCTTGTGATAGCCAGAGAACGTGGGATAGAGTGAGGTATAAGTCCTTCTACCACCACAACGGTAACAAAAACGATGGGGCTCGTGGAGAAGCACTTGTGATGGGCTCTGGGAAAGCTAGGACCGATAACAATGTCGTGAGCGACACTCTTGCCGCTATTGTATATGATTCCGGTGCGAACTATAGTTTTGTGTCATCAAAACTTAGCAAACAACTAGGAGTGATTCCTACTCTTCTTGATACCCCGTACACCATAGAGTTAGCTGATGGGAAACCTGTTGAGGTAACCCACATTCGTCGTGACTGTAAGCTCGAACTGGGTGGACAGTTGTTTGCCATCGACTTTCTACCTATCACCATAGGAAGCTTTGATCTTGTGATTGGCATGGAATGGTTGTCCAAGCAACACGCTGAAATTCTCTATAAGAGGAAGATTGTTCGTATCCCTCTCTCTAGTGGAGAACTCTTATCTGTCCAGGGTGATCGTGGTGGTGCCATGGTGGGCATAATCTCTTGCTTGAAAGCCCAGAAGTGTATCCGGAAGGGCTACCCAGCCATATTGGCTAACATTTCTGATACTCGAGCTGAAGTTGAAACAAAAATGGAGGACATCCCTGTAGTTGTGATCTTCCAGATGTTTCCCAGAGGAACTACCTGGACTTCCACCTGTTCGTCAAGTGGAGTTTTAAATTGATCTTGCACAAGGAGCCGCCCCAGTTGCGCGTACACCTTATCGCCTAGCACCTGGTGAACTTCAAGAACTATCTACCCAACTCCAAGAGCTATAGGACAGGGGTTTCATTAGGCCTAGTTCTTCACCTTGGGGAGCCCCAGTCTTATTTGTTAAGAAGAAGTATGGAGTTTCCGCATGTGTATTGATTACCGAAAGTTGAATAAGGTGACAGTTAAGAACCGCTACCCTTTGCCTCGTATGGATGACTTATTCAACCAGCTTCAAGGGTTAAGTTACTATTCCAAGATTGACTCAAGGTCAGGGTATCACCAACTGAGAGTCCAGAAGGAGGATGTAGCAAAGACAGCCTTTGGAAATCGTTATGGGCACTATGAATTTTTGGTAATGCCATTCGGGCTGACCAATGCACCAGCTGTGTTCATGGGCCTTATGAACCGTGTGTGCAAACCCTGTTTGGACAAATTTGTCATAATGTTCATAGATGACATCTTGATCTATTCCAAGAGTAGGGAAGAGCATGAGCAACACCTGCGGCTGATCTTGGAACTTTTGAGAAATGAGCAGTTGTATGCAAAGTTCTCTAAGTGCGACTTCTGGATTCGTGAGGTCCAATTTTTGGGTCATGTGGTGAACAAGGCAGGAATACATACCGTACATTCAAATCTTCCTGATAAGATACGTGAAGCCTAGGGCGTGGCTTTGGAAGGGAAAACATCGGGCTTGAAACCTTGCACGGTGCTGATAAGCACCTGGAACTGAGGACAGACGGTCTTCAGCACTTCATGAATCAAGTCTGAATTCCACATTTTGGAGATCTTAGACAACTAGTGCTCGATGGGGCACACACCTCCCGTTATTCGGTACATCCTGGTTCGGATAAAATGTACCAAGATCTCAAAACTCTTTACTAGTGACCAAACATGAAAGCTGAGATAGTCACTTATGTTAGTAAGTGCTTAACGTGTGCCAAGGTTAGGATTAAGTATCAGAAACTTTCGGGCCTACTTCAGCAACCGGAAAATCCCATGTGGAGATGGGATGGTATTTCCATGGACTTTATCACCAAACTTCCTAAAACGCCTAGCGGGCACGATATGATTTGGGTCATTATTGACCGTTTGACCAAATCAGCGCATTTCTTGGCAATTAAAGAGACGGACAAGTTGGAACGTCTAGCCGCCTTTGTATTACGAAAATTGTCTCTAGGCATGGGGTGCCTACCTCTATCATACCTGATCGCGATGCGCGATCTACATCCCATTTTTGGGAAACTCTCCACGATGCTTTGGGGACTCGCTTAGACATAAGCACACCCTATCACCCTCAGACGGATGGACAGAGTGAACGTGCCACCAAAACACTAAAAGATCTATTACGAGCGTGCGTAGTGGACTTTGGAAACAGTTGGGACAAGCACTTGCCTTTGATTGAATTCTCTTATAACAATAGTTATCACACTTCGATTCAGTGTGCGCCTTTTGAGGCACTTTATGGACGGAAGTGTAGGTCTCCCATATGCTGGACTGAAGTTGGGGATAGCCAACTGATAGGTCCCGAACTTGTGCATGAAACTTCTGAGAAGATAGTACAATCAGAAAATGGATGGCTGCTACTCGTGATCGGCAGAAAAGCTACGCTGATAAGCGTAGGAAACCTTTGGAGCTCCAGATTGGGAACAAGGTACTACTAAAGGTGTCACCTTGGAAGGGTGTGATACGCTTTGGAAAACGGGGGAAGATGAACCCGCGAAACGTTCGACCATTCGAGATTGTCGAAAGGATTGGTCTGGTAGCTTACAGGTTAAACCTGCTTAACAAACTTGGTAGGGTACACGATGTATCCCACATATCATACTGAATCTATAGAAATTCCTGTTGGATACGACACTGGTGGTGCCACTGGAAGAGATCCAGGTGGACGATCAGCTACGGTTCATGGAAGAACCAGTGGAGATTCTTGAGCGGGGCGTCAAGAAACTTAAACAGAACACTATACCTATTGTTAAGGTACGATGGAATTTCTGTCTAGGACCGGAATATACGTGGGAACGCAGGGAACAAATGCGGCTCAAATACCCACAACTCCTTACTGAACCTGAAATCGTACATAGATCAAACGCGGAACATAAAGCAGCTTTTTCAAAGTGAATTTCGGGGCGAAATTCCTTTCAACTTGGGGATGATGTGACATCCGGGAACCAAGCACATATTTTTATAGCTGGCTTTATTGTTTACTTGCTGAATTTCGGGACGAAATTCTTTTCAACTTGGGGATGATGTGATACCCCGCAATTTCAGGCTATTACTTTAACTAGACTCTAGTTACTTGTACATACTTTTCATGCATTCTGATTAACTAGAGTTAGTGAGGATGAGTTTAAGTTGCACCGTTATAGGTTAATAACTGAGTGAAATGGTAATTCGGGGAATTACCGGACTACGTACACAAGTAGGTAACCCGAAACGTTGGTGACTTGGTGAAATGTGATTATTATAAACCTACATGTCGATATTATGTGCCATTATGTGATTATGTGAACTTATGTGGTTATACGTTAACGGATCGGTAACCGGGACAGGACGGACCGGGATCCAGATATAAATGACGAACGTTTATGTGCCTTTTTGAATATTAATGTTTGGAATATTGATATTGTAAGGTGGTTAGGGTTTTAGAACAAATAAAAACAAAAATCTGATTTCTTGTCTTCCCCGCGGAGCGCGGAGGGAAAGAGAAATCCCTCGCGGTCCGCGAGGGGATAGAATAATCTGAAAAAGTTTTGTGACACGCCGCGGAGCGCGGCAGGAATTGATATTCCGCCCGCGGTCCGCGATGGAGATAAAAACGTGGAAAACAAGTTTAGGCTCTTTAAAAACGATTTTAAACACCCTACTTCTCATAAACACAACCCTAATCATACCTAGCAACCACCATACGAAAATTAAACTCCATAACCTCTGCCATAACCATAATCAATCAAGTTTAGGAGCTTTACTTGAGTTTTAATCACCCGAATGAAGAGCTTTAGGTATATTGTTAAACCTTTTGTGTTTTATCTTCTTATTTATGATATAAAGCACCATAAACAAGTTTTCCAAGATCTGAAATATACTTACAATGATTAAAACTTGGTTTTTATAAAGGTTCAATGGGTCAAACATGATAGTATGCGATTGTTACTTGGTATATTACATGATATTGGATGTTTTAGATGTTTTAGACTTCTAGGGTTTATGAATGATAATGTTTATGATGTATCATTAGGGTTTTGATCAGATTTGGGTCTTATTAATGTTGTATGATGTTTATCGGGTGTCGTTGATTGATAACATGCAACTAGGGTTTGATATAGTTGATGTTATTGCATGATTAAAATCTGTACAGAATCTGAATGTTGATTTGTAGGGTCTGTTACGTGGATTAAAATAGTGGTTTTGATCGATTCTTTACATGAATGTAATGTACATGGTCTTAGCTTTTCGTAATGGGGAAAATCGTTTGATTTGGACTTCGTTTGAGTAGTTTTTGGAATTTTATTTGATAAGAGGTCATATCAGATTTTCGGAGTTGTAAATTGGGTCAACTTGAAACGGTCATAACTTGAGTTTTACAAAGTGTTAAGCTTTGAAATTTTGACAGTAGATCGACATTGGAAAATCTCGGCTTTTCCAAGTGGATTCACCCCGTTTGGGCGAATACACAATTTTTGGGAATTTTTCTACTAAACTGACCTGTTGTGGAAATTTTCTGCACATAGCTGTGTTGTATGAATTTTAATAATTTTTGTGTTTGGTTTTAAGACAAAACAAAAATATGGGTTAGCAAACGAATCCCAATGAATACTCAGTAAAAATTTGGGCCTTTAATTCATTCGTTAAGTATTTTAGATAATTCGTTTTTCACAGCGCACAATTTGCCTTAAAAACGCAGATTGCGTACAAGGTCTTTATGTGACTATTTGGAGTCTTATATGGTATGTATTTGACATGAGCTTGTGTGGACATTTGTATGAGACGTGTATAAAGTGTATGACTGATGATAATCATAACGTTCACAAACGGGTTACGTAGGACTTACTTGTGCGTATAGAAACATTAGGTGTCACTACACGGTTTTGAACATTTAAACGTCTTGGACAAACGGGTTATATGGTGTATTGGTTGTACACATATACTCACTTAGCTGAACCGCTAGTGTTGATAGACACTAGTGCCGAAGCAAAACTTATAACAACTTCTATATGTTCCCAATAATCAACTGTTTAGTTACAATGAGTGGGCTAGCTACCCCTGACAAGCTTAAACTGAAAACACTTGAACTTTTGGGTCTTAAGGACGTGCGTTTTTACTTGGTTACGTGGGTTTTTGGAAACTTACGCGTTTACTCACTCTTTTACTTTATTTAGTGAACTCACCAACATTGTTTGTTGACCCACCGTGTACATGCTTTTGCAGTTAGTTAGCTTCCGGTGTCACGATTAGGAAGCACTACACGTTTCACTGCATTTGGGGTCTTGGGCATACACCTAAACTCATATAATGCTTTTACGTTTATTTCTATATGGTTTTAATTTGGGCGCGTTGTTTTGCGCATGGTTTTTAAAAGATTTAAATTTGGTTTACGCTTCCGCAGCTTAACTAAACTTGGTTTTTGAAAATGAACTAAATAGTTTGGGCATTTAGAGTTCGTTCATGTGGCTTATGGCTATGGGATCTTGGTATGTCATGCGCCTCGCGGTAAAACCCCGCAGTGGAAATTTGAGGGTGTGACAATATGTATATATATATATATATATAAACACTAAAAAAACTATATAAATTAAAGATATTTAACTCATAATAAAATAAGAGAAGGACAAATAAACAATGTTTTAGGTTAAATTGAAAGAGAAAAACAAATAAACAAAAGTTTTAGGTTAAAATTGAAAAAAAGAAAAACATTGTGGGGTATACTTAATAAAAGAGTAGTAGGTTAAAATTAGGTTAAAAGAAAAACATCTTCACATCACTTCTGCAGTCTCCATCTCAAGTCAGCAGCCTCCATCATCGTCAAAGCCTCCATCTCTGGCCAGATGGCTCCATCTCCGGCCAGCCTCCATCATCGTCACAGCCTCCATATCCATTGCTTCTACATCATACTCACAGATAAGCCTCTATTTCTTCATCTTCATCTCCATTCTTAAGCATTAAATCTACTAAAGTGGTCCAAAAGAAGAACAAAACGAGATTCTCGGTATATTTACCGATATTTAGGGAGTGTGTATCGGCCGATATATCGCCTATATCAACCGAGATTATCGGAACCAAGATTAGGACCGATATAAACCTTTAGGACCGATAACCGAGATATTACCGAGATATCACCAATATTAACTGCTTAGGTTGTAACATCCCGCCTCTAATACCATCCAATATTGTCTGTTTGGCCCACTAGAAGCTCACTGATTTGTTTTTGGTTGCCCGAGTGAATACTTCCCAGGAGGTCACCCATCCTAATAGTACACCCACGTAAGCACGCTTAATTGTGGAGTTTTCATGTGCTCCATATCCAACTAAGCCCAAGATCTCTCCTGTCCAAGGATGATATGGGATATGCCTAGGGTGTTACAATCACCCATCCTAGTAGTACCCCCCCCCCCCTCCTCAGCATCCCGGATGGAACATGAGTTGCTCTGATACCAATCTGTAACACCCCGCCTCTAATATCATCCAATATTGTCCGCTTTGCCCAGTAGAAGCTCACAAATTTGTTTTTGGTTGCCCGAGTGAAAACTTCCAAGGAGATCACTCATCCTAGTACTATTCCCACCTGAGCACGCTTAACTATGGAGTTTTTATGTGCTCCATGGGTGACTAAGGGATAACTATGGATGGATGAAAACACACAATGATGGGGAAATACACAATGGATTCCTAAATGCCTTTATCATTCATGCACCTATTACTCTCGTGGTGTTAGCACGCATCAAATCTGTCAAATTCTCAAACAAGCAATGTATAGGCCTATTCTCAATCAAATGATCATTTTGATATATAATTTATTTTTGGGGAGTAAGGCTCAAGATCTCACTAGAAAATGAAAGGGAATTGGGTTACCGATGTGCAAAAAATGTTATACTCTTCAATTGTCTTTTCTAACTAGGAAACTTGTACTGTTCTTTAAAAACAACCTTTGAAAAAACACATCAAGGAACTTAAAGAGTCTATGACCATGACTAGGGATCGACACTCATGATTCAACAATCAAATGGAACTAAAAAAAAATATACTCTTGAATTGTCTTTTCTAACTAGGTAACTCGTACTTTTCTTTGAAAACAACCTTTGGAAAAACACATCAAGGAACTTAAAGAGTTTATGACCATGACTTGGGATCAACACTCACGATTCAACAATCCAATGGAACTAAAAATTTTTTTTGTCGGTTTCACAACACTCAAATAACACCTAAGGACATGCATTTTTCAGAATTGTGTATTTTTCTCCCTTCCCCACACTTTAGAACAAACATTGTCCTCAATGTAAAAAAAATTGGAAGGTGATACTTATTAAAAGATTTATTCTGAAAAAGCTATGTGAAGGTTGTGATCAATCAATCCCCAGAAATTCAATTCCCTACTACTTAAGATAAACAACACTTCAAGATACAATAAATAAGGGAATTGGATGCACCTTATTAACAACTGGTGCTGCACACTCTTCAGTTTCCTCTCGACCCATTTGTCAGCTCCTTTCTTCTCTTGCTTGTTACCTACAATTAATGTCATCTTTCCCTTCGACATCAAACCACAAAACAAATGAAGTAACATAGGATTTACCAAATCTCCCATTTTATTCAAACATTAACATAAAAACAAAAACCAACACACGATAATGCACAAACAACTCACACACAACTCACGCACAACTCACAAAACACTCGTACATAAATAAAAATGATCATGCCCACACAATTAATATAAGACCTGATCAATGGGTTGCCTCCTCGAAGCCAGACCGAATGCACCACCCTCATGGTGGTCGAGTGGGATGTCTTCCTCCGTCTGCCTCTAAAGATGCAACCCTCCTACGTTCCGGTAAGTCCTTTAAGGTGTTCCTAACCGGGTCAACCATTTTTTCTGTTCTTGTTTCATTTTTCTGTTCTTGTTTCATTGTCCAAATCAGGCGGTTTCCTCCATTTCACCGTCCTTCCTTTCACCGTCGTATTCTTGACTGCTCCAAACCTGTCAACCACACAAAAATCGACTTTTGGGTGATCCTCTTTTACAAGAGGGTCAATACTTTCAAAAATGTCATTTTTGGGACATTTCTCATCAACAACCGAGTTAGAAAAAATTGGATACACATTTAAACATAACTCACGGTCTACCCAGTATAACGGTGGGTTGTGTGTTTCTTAGCACTACTTACATTGTATACCACCAAAAAGTCAACTGGGTAGTAGAAGTCCTCTACCTTCACCAACACATCATTCACCATCCCCTTTGGATGTGTGGGAGTCTAATCAGCTAACACCACCGTGGTGTTAATTTCATGTATTGGACCAAAGTCATATTGGTCAAACAGACTCCCAGGAAATATACTCACACATGCTCCAAGATCTAGGAGCGCCCTTTCTATTTTAAACTCTCCAACCTGAATTTGAATCAATGGGACTCCTGGATCTTGAAGTTTAGGGGGAAGAGCATCCGACAAAACAGCAGGAACATGTGCCCCTAAGTGTTCAGGCAAATTGTTGTGCTTGTTTTGGTTGCTCAACTCTTTCACACATTCGACATGAGCAGGAACTTTTTCAATAGCATCAATAATAGTAAATTTATTTTGACTTGTTTAAAATTTTCCCACATCTCACCCTTTGGTGGGCTCCACTTATAAATACTTAACACATTGTTTAGGTCTACTAAAGTTGTAGGGTATGGGATGGTATTAGTCTCCATCCCCACACTTGTCTTATAGACATCTCATTTAAGCAATTTTCCCAAAAGTATTTTTTATAGTTTTTAACTTCAAAAATATTTTGTGAAATATTTTCCTCTTCCTACTCATCATCACTACCAACATCCTCCACCACACCATCAACAAATTGTTGTGGTGGAGTTGTTTCATTACCCACAACCTTATCATTCAAAATAAAACTTACCGCGTTTATGTGCACGCTTTGAGTGTTCTTTGAACTCGATGCTTGATGTTGTGGGTTTATTGTTGTGTCACTTGGAAGCTTCCCCGCGCTTCCTATCTATTGAGCCATTTCCTCCGCCAATTGACCCACTTGTTTTGCTAGGGCCTCGTGAGACTTGTCTCTCACCTCATTCTTCTTCTCATTCTCCTTAAGCAAATTCAAGATGGCCTCAAACTTCGAATCGTTACTCCCAGTTTGGTTTCTTGATGACCCACCTTGATTATACCCTTTTTGGTACCCACCACCTTGGTTGTAACTTCGTTGGTAACCCCCTTGGTTGTAAGATTCCTTTGGTAGCCACATTGGTTATAATTTCCTTGTACCTGAACCATGTTGACTTGGCAATTCTCCACTTTATGCCCCAAATCGCCACATTCTTCACAAACCGGGTATTGAACCGCCGATACTACCCGTTTCTTGATGCGAGCCAATTCTCGTCCAAAGTTGCAATTCGATCTTTTACATTTAAATCAAGATTGGACGAGGATTTTGAAATGAGATGCTTGGTTCTTCTATCCGCGAAATCTTAGGCTTTAGAATTTTTACTCATTCGTTCCAAAAAATCCCAATCTTCTTGCTTCGGGTTGGATAATAAAGTCCCATTGCTTGTGGACTTCAAATATTCATCTCCTCCTTGTTTAACCCATTTACAAAACTGTTGACCAATTCCCATAACTCAATCTTGTGATGTGGGCATTTTTGGGTCATCTCTTTGAAACGGGTAAATGACTCATGAAGAAGCTCATCCGATAGTTGTTGAAAAGAACGAATTTCCAACCGAGCATCATCCGTTTTGGCACTAGGAAAGTACTCATCCAAGAATGCTTGTTGCATCTCTCCCCAAGTATAAATGCTATGTGAAGGCAAAGTAAGAAACCAATCTTTTGCCTTGTCTTTGAGAGAAAAGCGGAACAATGTCAACCGAACTTCATCTTGGGAGAAGTTGTGACCCCCCATAGTGCTACAAATTGCCGAAAACTCGGAAATATGACCATATGGGTCTTTGGTAGCCATCCCATGCAAATGAGGAAGAATGTTGATGTAGTTTGGTTTGCAATCAAAAGATCTTCTTCCCCGAGGTAGTGGAAAAATAGGTGACTCATTCTTGGAAACAACCGGTCTAAACCGACTATTAACCCCTAGCATCGGAGCTTGAGGCCTTCTTCGTGGAGCATTGACCTCTTCATCCCTTGGTTGTCTTCTCTCATGAGGTCTTCTCTCCGCCCGACCCACATAATTCTCACCCCGGTTTTGGTTATTGTTATGGTTTGGGTGTCCTCCTGGGTTTTGCCTTGGTTGATGATGGTTGAAGACATGGTTATAGTACCCTTCATTACCAAAGTTTTCGGTTGGAAGTGGTGATTGGAGTATCGGTTTCTTCTTGCTACTCTCTCAATTTCAGGTTCAAACACTAAAGGAGATGTCCTCCCCAATGTCTTGTACGCATGCACTACCAGTAAACTGCACAAATAACAAACCCCGCGTGACAAGGAAAAAATAGAGAATACAATAAAACCAAACAAACAATTAAACATATTATCACAAAATCAACTAATCACTAAACACCAAGCGCACGAACTCCCCGAAAACGGCGCCAAACTTTGATCGGATGTCGCGGTCCGGTCAAAAATAGTATTTATAAGTCCTATATTACCTCTAGTTATGTAGTAGTGGCAATAAGGGTGTCGAACCACCAAGAGTTTGTGGTTGGTGGATGTTGTCTAGTTGATTGGAAAATATTGCTTATGAAGGTGCTAGGTTAACTATGAAGATTGCAATTTGTTCATTTAAGAAATTTGATTGAAACGGGGTTTTGATTAAATTAACAACACTTGAAATTGAATTGTAATAAAAATGGTGGAAAACAATTTAGGTTGTAAACAATTAATTAAAAAGACCACACCCGGGTTTCAACAAATGAAGTCTAAGGTTTTCACAAATGGGTCAAGCAATTATGATGCAATTGGTGTTAACTGGATTGATTGTTCAATAGGTTTAGGTATCAAGAATCATCAACATTCAAAGATGGACAATAATATACTTCATTACACTAGAACATACAACCCTAGGTTTGTGTTAAAGCAAGAAACCATGTTCACGACACTAGAAAATGGCACAAGATCAATTAACTAAAATGACTTCAATATAAGATTAATCATTAAAAGTTCAAAGAAATACCCAAATGTTTTAACCCTAGAACCTCAATTGTCTACACCCAAGTATGATACAAAGGGAATTAGCCACTCATGGCCATGTAGCTTGAATCTTCAATATTTTGTCTTCAATCTTCAAGAATAGATGTTATGGAATGATTAGGAATGGATTGGGATGATTGGTAATGATGAAGATGCCTTTTCTTAGTCAAAGGAATTGATTTGTTTTTTATTCCAAGCGTAACCCTCGTCATAACTCGTGCAATTAAAGCTAGAATTTGAATTTTGCAGGATTTGGCATATCCTACGCCAAAATGGGCGTAGGATACGCCAACCTCTTTTTGCCTTAGCCAATTTCTGTTGCCCTACGCGACCAGTTGCTCCCTTCCTATGCCAATGGCGTAGGATATGCCAAAAATGGCATAGGATATGCTAACATCAGCCTTTTTCTTGAATTTGCCTTTCCTAACTTGTTTTGGATCCCACGTCTCTTCCGAGCTGCTCCAAAGCTCCATATTTGCACTCTTTTTCATGTCGAAGCCTGAAAATCAAAAAACACATAAACGTAGTGCTATTCCATAATCTTTTATTGATTACCCATTTTGGCTTTGTTAACTCTCGTGCTTTTACCAACCCATCACCTATTCTGTGTAGTTATTGAATCTAGTTGTCCAACCCAATATATCAACATGTGATTCTCATGATTCTATTACCCCCCCCCCCCTTCCAAAAAAAAACAAAGATTTTAATTCTTTAAATTTCTAATGCCAACTACATGAGAAATTCAGCATCACCTGGTTAAAAGAGATGAACACATACAATAAAGAAAATACATGATTCAAAAATGAAAAAATAATACAATGAATCTGTAGTCAAATCTTTTGAAAACATGGTTGGTAACATATGTATATCTATATTTTCGAATAAAATTTGTCAAGTGGACTTCTCTTTGGGCGAAAATGTGTTGGCCCAGATCAGTTTTGCAGCGGATATAAACAAGATAATCACAAATATGATGAACACAAAACAAGAATTAATGATACTATAATATTGAACGAAATAAGTTTTGATGCAAAAGAACAATAGAACAAATGAATTATGGAAGTTTTTGATCGACTAGAGGATTGAATTGTGAACAATATTGATAACCCAAATAATATGCCTTGTCCCTTGTATATATATGTTTCGAATAGGTATGTATGTTTCAAAACCGTTGTGACATAATATCCCACCGGTTTGACCTTCAATTTGGCACCAAAAACATAACTAACTTGACTGAGGGAATAAAGGTCTTTTTGTGCACGAGTAACATTAGAAACTTCTGCTGAATCTTGTTCTTCTGATATGTTTTTAAACATTGTTGTGCAGACTTGTTGATCAACAGTGAATTGTTGATGTGAAGCCTCATTTTGTAGTTAACCAAATCGACCCATATGCATTGTTCTTCATTCTTACTACTAACTAATCTAAAGTTTGCCTAACATAATTGTTCTAACTTAAACATACAACTCATATAAATATATTTACAAATATAAGATAACATAATACACATAAAACATATATAAGATATATTTATACTTCAACACTCGCCCCTAAATATAACTAGGGCTCATGGGACTTGTAGGTAGAGTTTCAATTGCTTCTTTGAGGGCTATTTCTGCTTGTGTGAAGTCAAAGTTTCATCGCTTCATGAATCTTTTTGCAGCCCTCCAATCACCGCCCATATACAATGCATAGTCATCTTTACTTAGCTTTAATTCTTTGTTCAATGTTGGTGCATTCTTTGGCATATTAGGCATTGCATCCACCCTTCGAATTTGACTACTTTCATGCCTTTCTTTTTCAATTCTTTCGGCTGTTTTCCAGGAATTTTTATTGATCAAATATTGCCAATCTAGGACATCTAAATATTGTGCATACAAAATTCTCATCATGTCCTTATCTTCATAGTCAAACCCCAATTCTTTTCCAATAACAACCCACACATTATACATAGATACTCTTCGATGACCACCTTCTTTTTGTACCATGATATATAAATCATATAATTCAACCTTCTTTCCATTTTCAAACATAGGGGGTATTGGTCTATTGGTTATCCCAAGAAATTCATTCAAGAACCATGACACCATTTTGATGAATGGTCATTTAAGAAAATTTCTATGTGCCCAAGGATAATCCAAATCATGTGTAATGTCTAAAAACTCAATGCACTTATCAAGGGAATCTATGTTTATGTTATCCACAATATTATCAATGTGTCTAATATTGTTTTAGGCATCGGCCGATAATGATTCAAAGTAATCATTCATGTATTTTTCTTTCAACCGTTTGTGATCACCATCATCATCTTCCAATATTTTTGATATTGTTTCCCTTGATTCACTATTATTTTCCATAAACCGAAATTACATACTTTTGTCTTTAAACATATTTTCAACAACACAAAAGTTTCCCACAATTTTCACTACAAAGCCTTGTAGTTTAAGTTGTGGAAGAATCAATATTTTGTCCTCCAAATCGGTTGAATAAAAAACATTTGGTATGACTAATGTTTGATCTTCAACCCATACACTCACAGCACCAACCCCTCTAATAAACACAAACTCTTTCTTAATCCTACTTTCAACACCAAATGAATTCTTTAATTTAAGAAAGAAATCTAAGTTACCCGAAATATGATTCTGAATATTAGGACTAACATACCACATATCTTTCCACAAACCATTGTCCGATCCTTGAAGAATATAATCTTCCCCACTACTAATCTTCCCCACTACCAAATAATTTCTCGGGATAATATGATATCCCCGTGTTTATGGCATCCCTTATTAATTGTGCACCTTCATCCCTCTCTTTGATACCACAAACGCCTATAAGGTGTCCCGGTTGTTTGCAATAATAGCACTTTCTAGTCTCGATTCCTCTTCGCCTTAGTGCAGTCTTTCTTTCTTTCTTTCGTCTGAATCTTGCCATGTATTGTGGCCTTGATCCCGTGTATGAAATCCCGGATGAATCAGACATGTTTTGTATTATATATGAAAACATTTTTGAGACTAATGAAATATGGACCGAAGAAATGTTCACTGATATGACACTGAATAAAAAAAACACAAACAACAACACTGATGATCGGAATAAACATAATAGATTCAATTAGAAAAAACAGACTATACATCCAGAATTATACTATGATATGACAGATAATTGAACAAGATACTTGACTTGTGATTATGTATTATGTGACTGAAATAAAAGACAAAGAAATGAATGACACAGACACGAACAACAAATACGTTTATTATACGAATTTTTGAAATAGAAAGACGTTTAACAAGACTCGAAACTTGGCCAGAAAGATGAAACAAAAAACAGACACAGACACGATTAAACAGAACAGACTTGAATGTTTAAAACACACGATAAACCTTGCTCTGATACCAGTTTGTTGGCCCGGATCAGTTTTGCAGCGGATATAAACAAGATAATCACAAATATGATGAACACAAAACAAGAATTCATGATACTATCATATTGAACGAAATAAGTTTTGACGCAAAAGAACAATAGAACAAATGAATTCTGGAAGTTTTTGATCGACTAGAGGATTGAATTGTGAACAATCTTGATAACCGAAATAATGTGCCTTGTTTCTTGTATGAGTAAAGTGCACGGATGGTCCCTGTGGTTTGCCCAAATTTAAACTCTGCTCCTCAGCGTATCGAAATTACACGTATCGGATCTGTGGTTTGTATTTTGTTTCATTGATGGTCCCTGACTTGGATGGAGGTTAAGTTTTTCAGTTAAGTCAATGTGAAATTACTAAATTACCCCTCTTGAAAAAAAAATATAAAAAAACCCACCACCACCATATTCCCTTCTCTTCTGTTATATCTCCTCTTCTCAAACCCACCAACCATCACCAACCACAACCATCACCACTACCATCTTTCTCTCTCTCTCTAGCCCTCTCTTCGTCTCTTTCTCTCTAAACCTCTCCCTCTCTCCATCATCTCGTCTCTCCCTCTCTCCTGTAAAGCAACGGCCGGCCACCACCAGGGATGGTGGTGGCGGCGCTGTGTACTACCATCTTTCTCCCTCTCTCCTGTAAAGCGACGGCCGGAAAAGTAACAGGAAACCCTGCAAAAACAGCACCACCTGTGACATTGGCTGGAAAAGTTGTCCCTTCAGCAAGCACTGCATTAGAAGCAGACACTAAAACCTCTCGGTTTTGAAAACCGACAAATACCCTCCATGAATTGAGTAAGGGTGAGTGTGGCTGTTGGTGGAATTTGAGCAGAGTTTAAACCGCGTTCGTAAGGGTGAGTGTGGACTGGAAGTTGTAGGGTTGATCGGCTATGTTGGTGGCTGTTGGTGGAATTTGGAAGCCTGAATTGTGTGTGTAGGATATTGATATTCCATTGCAGGTGACAGGTTGTGAAAGTGTTGTAGGGATTGAATCACTGATTTTGGGTTAGGGTTCGGTGGTACTGAAGTTGGGTTAGGGTTGGGGTTCGGTGGTACTGAAGTTAGGTTAGGGTTGGGGTTGGGGTTGGGGACGACGGTGGTTCGTTAACTTTGACGAATTTGTGGTGGTGGTGGTGGTTGGAGGAGGAGGAGGAGGGGGTGATGTTGGTTGTCTGAGGAGGAGGAGGTGGTGGTGCTGGTCATATACACAAAAGATTAAACTGCTCGGATGGTCCCTATGGGTATTTTGGTCATTTTACATGACTTAACTAATAAAATTTAACGACGTTAGCTGGTAGGGACCAAAATGTTATAAAATGTCAACGTTGGGGACCATTGAAAATATATGGGGGCATACGTGAAATTTAGGCAAACCACAGGGACCATCCGTTCACTTTACTCTTCTTGTATATATATGTTTCGAATAGGTATTTCTGTTTCAGAACCGTTGTGACATAATATCCCACCGGTTTGACCTTCAATTTGGCGCCAAAAACATAACTAACTTGACTGAGGGTATAAAGGTCTTTTTGTGCACGAGTAACATTAGAAACTTCTGCTGAATCTTGGTCTTCTGATCTGTTTTTAAACATTGTTGTGCAGACTTGTTGATCAGCCGTGAATTGTTGATGTGCAGCCTCATTTTGTAGTCAACCAAATCGACCCATATGCATTGTTCTTCATTCTTACTACTAACTAGAGGGGGCAATCCTGACCCAAAGGCTATAATTTGGGTCAGTCTGGGTATTTTATAAATTACAATGGGTGATTTTGGGTAATGTATTTTTGTTAAGGGGGTCAAATCGGGTCATTTTAAAAATAAAGAGTCTCATCCACGGGTCAAACCGGGTTCACAAAATTAGAAGAATGGGTCATTTAGGGTTGAAACAAAATTAGAAGAATGGGTCACGGTCTGTTCCATCTTCATTCTTCATCTTCAATTTGAAACAACTCAAACAAGCTACCACCCACAACCAGCGTCTGTTCCAGTCCTACCACTCGTGCCTACCGCCTTCCAACTCCTCAATCGTCACTCATCAGTCGTCAGGTACAAATGGTTACGATTACGTTTAGGGTTGTTTCTTTTTAGGGCTTTTTTATGGTTGTTTTTAGGGCTTTTTTTATGGTCGTGATTCGTGAAGGATTAACTAAACATTTAGGAATAACTAAAGATTATGTGTTGGATTAAAAAATGGTTCCAACTCCACATTATTATTATTGCTGCTGCAAATTCTAAGCTACTTTTGGTAGGGACGATGTGTTTTGTTACATTATTATTATTGCTGCTGCATTATATTTAGATTCTTGTAATTTTTAATAATAGATCATTGGGTTGGTTTTGTAACTTGCTTACTGATCTAAAATTGGCTAAGGTTTGACGCTTTGTTGCTGGAAATGCAGTTACTGTTATAAAGTTTGATGATTTTTTTTTTATGTTGACAGTGCAATTGTAGTTGAAAGTAATGTCAAACAATTCAGAATTTGGACAACATAATATAGAAGGGGAATATGAGGATGAAGCTAGTTCATATAGTTCGGGTAAATACCGTTCTCACGTATGGAATTATTTCGAGCCATTACCGGCTGCACCTAATGGGGATAAGAAAGCAAAATGCACTGCTTGTGGAACGGTTTATCGTACAAATTCATGGGGAACATCTAATATGAGAAGACATATTAAGAAGTGCTTTGATGTTGATCAGCCCGGTCCAGCAAAAAAACAAAAACGTGCCCCTTTAAATCAAGCACTGTACAGGGAGAAAGTGGCAATATCGATTATCAAACATAACTATCCTTTTAGTTATGTTGAACACGAGGAAACAAGAAATTTGCATAAATTTCTACATGGTGATGTGATTTTCATAACAAGAAATACTGCAAAAGCGGATGTCTTAAAGATATACGAGCGAGAGAAGATTAGTCTTAAAGACAAATTACAAAAGGTAGCTGGTAGAATCTGTTTGACATCTGATTTATGGACTTCTGTCACGACAGATGGATTTATGGCATTGACCGCTCATTATGTTGATGAGGAATGGATCCTAAGAAAAAAAGTGCTAAACTTTAGAGTTATACCCCCTCCACACAGCGGTTCCATTTTAGCAGAGCACTTGATCAATTTATTAGCAGATTGGGACATTGAGAAAAAAGTTTTTACTATCACACTGGACAACGCAAAATATAATGATATTTTGGTAAATTCTTTAAAAGGTCATTTGCGTTTGAATAACGCGTTAGTGTGTGATGGAGATTTTACTCATGTTCGTTGTTCAGCGCACGTGCTAAATCTTATTGTTCAAGCTGGATTGAAAGTGATTGAAGGAGCCATTGAAAAGGTTCGAGAGTCTGTGAAGTATGTAAGAGCAAGTTCTCAAAGGAAGCATAAATTCGCGGAATGCATACAAATACTTTCATTAAAGTGTGGGAAGCATGTTCGTCAAGACATTGTAACGAGATGGAACTCTACATATCTAATGCTTGATTGTGCATTAGCTTACCGTCGGGCTTATTCTCGGTTATCCCTAGTTGATTCAAATTTTAAAACCTTTCCATCAGAAGAGGAATGGGCAAGGGTGGAAATAATAACACGACTTTTGAAACCTTTTTATGATATCACAACATTGTTTTCGGGAAGCTACTATCCTACCTCCAACTTATATTTTCATAATGTGTGGAGAATTCAGTTGTATATTGAAGAGGAGATTAGCAATGCGGATCGTGTTATTAGTGACATGGCTAAAGACATGAAAGAAAAGTTTGATAAGTATTGGAAGAATTATAGTATGATTTTGTCTTTTGCGGCTATTCTAGATCCTCGATACAAGGTTAAGCTCGTTGAGTATTGTTTTTCAAAACTTAACATGACACCTAAAGAGCGTGAAATGAAATTGAAGAGTATTGTGGATGGTTTACATAAGTTATATGGTAAGGAGTATGATATCCAATCGGAGACGATGCATGATTCTCCAATACCCGAGAGCTCAAATGTTGGTGACAATACGTTTGACGAGTTGGATGGGTTCGAAACATTTCAAAGCCAATTCAAAATTGTTGATAACGAAAAGTCACAGTTAACAATGTATTTGGAGGAACCTAGTCTTGATAGGAAAGTAGAACTTGATGTTTTAAAGTATTGGAAGGATAATCAAGGAAGGTATCCAAAACTGGCCGTAATGGCTCGCGATATATTGAGCATTCCAATTACTACTGTTGCTTCCGAATCATCATTCAGTATCGGGGGTCGTGTGTTAAGTAAATATCGAGCTTCTCTGCTTTCATCAAATGTTGAGGCACTACTTTGTACTCGAGATTGGCTATTTGATTTAGAAGGTATTAAAGTTCTTTCGCTTTGCAACTTAACTTTTATGTTTATATACTATTAGTAACACAACTTTCATTTTTTACATATTCAGATGAAAACGAGAATGACATAGAGGAAGAACTTGTTGAAGACATTGAAGCATTGATTCCGACTTTTTAATAGTAGCAACTTTTAGGTAATTGCTTGTATTTTGGTTATTTTGGAGATCATGATCACTTTAATATGTAAAGACTCTAATTAAAATATTATTAGTTTTTTAATTTGTTTGATGTAATAAGGTAAGAAGCTGGAGGTGGAGGAAAGAAGAAGCAGGATCAGTTTAAGCCGGGGACGCAGGCGCTTCATGAAATGGGGTTTTCTTAATTTTCATTTCGTTGTCCTTTACCTTTTAATTTGATGTTGCAGACTGTTGTTTTGAGTATTAAGTTAAATTTTAGAATTTGATAAATATGTAGTTTCTTGATATTGGTCTGTCCTTGCTACAATTTGCTGTCAAACTGTATAATCACATGTTATATGTTTTCCATTTTGTTTAAAAGTGTTGCATGTTAAACTATCAGTAAAACAAATGAATGTTTTTAATTCATCCATGTGTTATTTTCTCCTCCACTAAACCTTCACTTCATTTCATCTCTAATCAGTGTCACCTACACACACAGTACAGACAGCCATGCATCTGCCTACTTCATGACCTCACATCACTCTTTCATCTCATGGCTGCTCTGCTCAACCAAACAAACAAAACCAGATACTCATTGGTTATATGGGTAATCATTTTTATATCACACAGCTATGCAGGGAGTGTTAAATAGCCATATTCTTTGAACCCAACCCGACCCGTTTTGACCCGTTTAGAACAAAGTATAAATTTGAGGTTTTTTTTTCTCGTTTACATGTAAATACTAAAAAGAAGCCTTTTTTAAACCCAACCCGACCCGAAACCCGTTTTGACCCGGACCCGAACCCGTTTTGACCCGAACCCGTTTTGACCCGAACCCATTCCGACCCGAACCGATACAACCCATTTTTTGAATTGACCCGTTTTGACCCGAACCCGTTTTGACCCGAACCCGTTTTGACCCGCGACCCAATCCGACCCGACCCGACCCGTTTGCCACTTATACTACTAACTAATCTAAAGTTTGCCTAACATAATTGTTCTTGTTTAAACATACAACACATATAAATATATTTACAAATATAAGATAACATAATACACATAAAACATATATAAGTTATATTTATACTTCAACAAAGTGGACATAACATTTAAAATGAATATCTACAATACGACACAAAAAGTAGCTGCATTGCAAGCCATAAGGAATGTGTAGCATGCAGATGATGCTATATTGATGGATGTTTTCTAAAGCTTTCTATGAATGGTTAAATATATTTTTTCCTTTTAGAGTTTAACAATTATATTTATTTAGATATAGTTGGTGTCAGGGAGGATGTTAAGAGATACCTTAGGCCTGGACATCTTAGCGGTGAATCGAACTTACTCGTCTGTTGGTAATAACTTTTACCCGGTTGACCCGTATGGTAGAAATAAAAAATAAACCTTGCAGTCAAACAGATAAACAAACATAAGTTACTGGTTCAACTATAAAAGTATAAGTAATTAGTTGAATGATGCACCATTGATTTCGGGTGACAAATCGTTTTCAGGAAGTTGGACCTAAACAATTTAAACCTCATAAGAATAAATGGGACGTTTGGTTACTGGTTCAGAGTGGTGTGGTTGGTTTCCGGTAATAGCGGATAACTTTTAATATGGATCAAAGCAAATGGGTCAGGTGGCCCCATGAACATTCACTTTTTCCATTTTTGGGTCATGCAAATAAAAATGTATCAAATATGATAAGAAAACTGAATTATTATAATACTGGTCTATTCAATTATGAATAAAGAGACATAAGAGATCATAATTAGGTGTGTAGATCAGTTTACATGACAATTTATTTTTAGATGGTTAAGCCAACCTGAAGCCGGGAACAGTCGGATTGGTTGGAAACTCCTACGCCATTGTTCAAGGCTATGTTGGGTTAATCAGGTTGTTTACGGGTCGCGGGTCATGGGTCCAACATACGAGTCATGAGTGATGATTATGGATCATCCTACTTGGTCTTTGGTTAACCAGAAATGTAGGAGTTGGATAAGTAAAATAATAAGAAGTTGTTGAGGCTTACCGATTTATGTGAGCATTGAGGAATAGAGGTGCACGTTGGATAAAGGGAACAAGTCATGTTCTACTAGTTTTTAGGAAGAAAATAATATTTTATAGTTTTAATATTTCCAACGTACTGTTTTGTATGGCTATATAATGCCTTTGTTTATTCAATATAGAAGTAACCTTTCATTCATATAGCAAACCTTCTCCATCTCCACATATATTTACATTCAAGCCTTCTGTGCATTTACATTACATACGTGGGTGTGTTGTTTCTTGTGTGAGTTGAGTGGGGCCTAAACCAACATTTGGTATCAGAGCCTAGGGCTCGTAGTAGGCGGGTTTGAAGACCGGAGGAAGCCTCCACCGTCGGCGACTGTCGGTCGGTGGAGGGCAGGCGTAAGAAGGGTTCGAGACTGTTATACAGCAGAATGACGGAGACCGGGAGATGGTTCGTGTCAGTCGTTGTCGCGGGGAGTGTACCGGTTAGGATGACGGGGGTGACGGGTGAACACCGGTGTGTCTCGTAGCTGTTAGTCATGAACAAAGGAGTTTGAAAGGGTTGTTTCGAGACAACGGTTCTCGCATGAAAAACAAAGGCATGTTGTTTGCGGGGCTGTTTTTGATAGAAGATACTGTGGGTACCTTGATCGGATTGTTCGTGTTAAGAGGAGACCGGCGTTATAGCGTGATAAACGGACAGAAAGTATCCGTCAAAGCAGGTGGCTTTGGATCGTCTCGTTTGCTAAGGTGAAAGAAAATGTTAGAAGCGGTAGCTTGTTTTCTTTGTCTGTGGATATGCCTCTTGAACAAGGGTGATCGGAAAAAGGTAAAGAAAAAAAAACACACGGTGTGACATTATGGCGTTGGAGTTCAAATCGGGTGGCTTTGGATTTGGCCGGGGGAGGTCGTCAATCCGTGATAAGTCGTGATGTTAATGAACGGTTTCCAACGGGATGCCATGGGATATGTTACAAGTGTGGTGGGTTGATTCGAGTTGAACCAAGAAGACTTTGGACGTGACCGAGGTGAAGGTCAGGTGTCCGGTATGGGTCGAGATGGTTCGAATAAGTGATTCGGTGTTGTCGTGTGCAAATGGTGTAAACAACCGATTAAGGGGGTGATTGTTGGGTTAATCAGGTTGTTTACGGGTCGCGGGTCATGGGTCCAACATACGAGTCATGAGTGATGATTATGGATCATCCTACTTGGTCTTTGGTTAACCAGAAAAGTAGGAGTTGGATAAGTAAAATAATAAGAAGTTGTTGAGGCTTACCGATTTATGTGAGCATTGAGGAATAGAGGTGCACGTTGGATAAAGGGAACAAGTCATGTTCTACTAGTTTTTAGGAAGAAAATAATATTTTATAGTTTTAATATTTCCAACGTACTGTTTTGTATGGCTATATAATGCCTTTGTTTATTCAATATAGAAGTAACCTTTCATTCATATAGCAAACCTTCTCCATCTCCACGTATATTTACATTCAAGCCTTCTGTGCATTTACATTACATACGTGGGTGTGTTGTTTCTTGTGTGAGTTGAGTGGGGCCTAAACCAACAGGCTACTCCCACCTTCCAAGTCGATGACAAAAGTCCCTTCTTGTTGGACCTGGATAATTTAATCATAAACATAATATAAGAGTTGGTTAAAACGCCCGGTTAGGTATTGTGTCGGAATGGTTTCTGATAATAACAAATAACTTTTAATGCAACTAAATACAAATCAGGTTGGTTGGGTGTTATGATTTTAAGAGTTCAGGGACCGGTTTTGCAATTATCAGAAAGTATTATATTTGTTGTAATAGTTTAGTAGTAGTTGTAATAAGAATAAAAGAATAGGGACTAAAGATGTAACTAGTTAGTTGGTTGTTAAAAGTTAGTTAATAACCGTTTGAGTGTATAAGTAGCTGATTATGACAGTTAATGAAATCAGCAATTGGTGAGAACTCTCTTCTCTTCTGTTAATTCTCTCTTTTTGCTATCATTGGGTGGGCCCACGTCCCACAAACATCCAGTTGAACGGTTATGTCAGTTACAACAACTTAAAAACACCCTAACTTATATCCTTAGGTAGCCAAATAATTTCATTGTAAGAAACCATAAAGCATATTATCACCCTTTAACTCATTTAAATCTAGACTGTTTGTTTCAGTTGGGGTTGAATTTCATAACCCAGTAAGGAATTTCTTCATATAAAAAAAAAAAACCTTATAGAAATACCGAAGGAGGTGACGGAGAGAGTTTGTACTTGCAAAATCCAACTCTTTCCCTGCCGATTTTATCATAGACCCTTCAATCTCCGACGATTTGGGCAATTGCGGTTATTTTAACATCTCTCGAACCCAAAACTAATCATTCATCTTCAGCCATCATCATCTTTTATCATCATATAGAGACATAGAGTTTGCCGGCAACTGCAATAGTCACATGCCCAGGTAATAACGGAGTTAAAATGCTGCAAATCTCTGTAAACAGCAAGAATCAAACAAGCAACTTTTATTGTTCATATTTGGCATGAAAAGCGATCGGGTCAAACTGGTTTGGGTACATTAACCTGACCTGGGTCTTTTATTTGGCATCAAGTATTGTTCAAAGGGATACATCAGCAACTGAATTCAACAAGTTCTCTCTAGGAATTCGTAACTCGTGGAACCTGAAACACATGTATTACTGTTACTATTGGTATCCATAAATGTTATACATTTCCTACAAGTTTCAGTCTGTACCATATTCGATCGTTATACCATTCAAATGGATTCAGAAACAATCACTCGACTACTTAGCCACTTAAACCACTAACACTTAACTTACTGCAACATGGGGAAATAAATGAATTAATAAAGTCATAATGCATGCATAAAGATGGTTACGTGGGTATGGGAACAAAGGGATGGACTACATGGGTCATTTAGGGATAATGGCACGTATCAAACTATTTCTCTCATTTGGGGGAGGAGATAGGAGAAATGACATGACGCTGATATGAATAAGGAGGAAGAAACGGAAAGGAGGAAGGGGGAAGCTGTTGGCACAGGAATCAAATTTGCAGCGGAATTTTGTTAATCAAAGACACAAACAATTCGAAGAACAATAGAATAAAATGATTGAAATAGAACTTGTAATATAATTTCGGACAAGAGTTTTATAACAGAGAATTTACAAGGATAATATGGATTGTGATATGTACAATCTTTGGTAGGAAACAAATGAAACATAAGGATCCTATTTATAGTTTACGAACAGGTGTGTGTTGTGACAGTTATGTCTGAATCAATGTGTTGTTTCAGACATGTTTAACTGCCAACCGTTGTGATTGTTTTTGGCGGCAAACAACAGACATAACTGTAAGGGTAGTTTGGTACTTTCACATCATGTCCCGCCTGTTTTGAATGAAGATAGCTGCTGTTCCTTTGTTGAAAATTAATCCTTTTGTTTCCTGATCATATGCAGCCATCGAGTTCTTTCAATCTTTCTGTCTGCAGCCTTGTTTCCACTCATTTTGACCCATATGCAGAATTCTTGAGTTATAACTAATGTATCTTATGTCTAGGACCTTATCTAATTACTAACATACTACCACATACATACTTAAATACATACAACATATGTTCAAATGTACATTATAAATCAGAAAATATAAAGTTATGTTTACTTTCTAACACCCTCCCTTAAATATAACTTGGCTTCATAGACGATCTTGGAAGGGAGTCCATTGCTTCTTTTAGTGCTTCTTCAACTTGAGAGAAATCGAACTTGCGTTTCTTGATGGAATGATTTGCTGATTTCCAATCTCCTCCCATGTAAAGAGCATAGTCTTCATGCATATTTGTTGAGTTTTTGTGAAGCCGATTCATAAGTTGTAATACAATACCGGTTTTTCTAACTTCACTACATCCAACACTATCTTTCTCATCTTGATTTGCAATGTCTAAGGCTGTTTTGTACACTTGGTATTGCCATTCTAAGACATCCAAATACTTAGCATAAAGAATTCTTAACATATCCTTGTCTTCAAAGTCTAACCCCAAGTCTTTCGCTATTACCACCCAAATATTATACTTTGATACTCTCTCATGTCCACCCTCTCTTTTGACCAATATATAAAGATCAAATAGATTCACTTTCTTGCCTTTTTCAACCATGGGTGGGATTGGACGGTTTGGGACTTTTAGATAAAAGTTTAAAAACCAATCAACCATTCTAAGAAAATGGTCTTTCAACAAATCCCTATGCGCCCACGGGTATTCTAAGTGATCTATGATTTTAAGAATTCAATGCATTTTTCTATGGAATCTATTTTAAGATCATGAACCGATTCTTCCATTTTCTTTATGTTTTCTTCGGCGTTGAGGGATAATTCTTCAAAGTACTCATTTAAGTACTCATTCTTTCTTTGTTCATGTTCATGATCATCTCCTAATTCCCTCAACATAGATTCCTTATCATCTTTATTTTCTTTCATCATCTTGAATTGCATACTTTCGTTCTTAAACATATAGTGGACACTACATGTATTCCCATCAATTTTGACTATGAAACCTTGAAGTTTTAATTGGGGTAGACTTAGAATGTTGTCATCTAAGTCATTTGAATAAAACACATTTGGTATGATTAGTGTGTTATTTTCGGATTCAACACTAACCATTCCAACACCCCTTATAAAGACAAAATCATTCTTTAATCTACTTTCTACACCAAAAGATTTCTTTAGTTTGAGAAAGTAGTCAAGGTTTCCACTTATGTGATTCTGAATGTTGGGACTTACATACCAAACATCTCTCCAAGTACCAAAGCCGGATCCTTTGAGAATGTATTCTTCTTCGGTGTGCAATCTTTCTTGTGGATAATAACTTATGCCGGTGTCTATGGCATCTTTGATTAATTGTGCACTTTCATCTTTCTCTCTTATGTGGCAAGAACTTATAAGATGACCCGGTGTGTGGCAATAAAAGCATGTTCTTGTTTCTACTCCTCTTCTTCGCATTTCTGCCCTCCTTTCCCTTCGATTTTTAGACAGATTTCTGTTGTGTGTTTCTAGTTCGTAGTACGAATTGATTGATTTCTCAGACATGATAAACAAACTGTTTTTAGAAATCGGAATATTGTTTTAAAGAAACTGATGTAAAACAGATTGAAACACAGATAGTTTTAAACAAGATTCTGAGACGGACAGATTGTAGAATTCACAGTGGACTAGAACAGAAAATTTTCGAAAAGGAAAAAACTGTTTTGATTAACAATTCTGGCTCTGATACCAGTTTTGTTGGCCCAGGAATCAAATTTGCAGCGGATTTTTGTTAATCAAAGACACAAACAATTCGAAGAACAATAGAATAAAATGATTGAAATAGAACTTGTAATATAATTTCGGACAAGAGTTTTATAACAGAGAATTTACAAGGATAATATGGATTGTGATATGTACAATCTTTGGTAGGAAACAAATGAAACATAAGGATCCTATTTATAGTTTACGAACAGGTGTGTGTTGTGACAGTTATGCCTGAATCAATGTGTTGTTTCAGACATGTTTAACTGCCAACCGTTGTGATTGTTTTTGGCGGCAAACAACAGACATAACTGTAAGGGTAGTTTGGTACTTTCACATCATGTCCCGCCTGTTTTGAATGAAGATAGCTGTTGTTCCTTTGTTGAAAATTAATCCTTTTGTTTCCTGATCATATGCAGCCATCGAGTTCTTTCAATCTTTCTGTCTGCAGCCTTGTTTCCACTCATTTTGACCCATATGCAGAATTCTTGAGTTATAGCTAATGTATCTTATGTCTAGGACCTTATCTAATTACTAACATACTACCACATACATACTTAAATACATACAACATATGTTCAAATGTACATTATAAATCAGAAAATATAAAGTTATATTTACTTTCTAACAGAAGCACACCCCTCACCTTATACTTACATTTACTAAATTGGGTATGTGAGAGTCATTTTGCTGTCTAGCTGTAAATTAAAGTTAGTTAAAGCCTCATGTACATCCATTTCTTGCTTCGGTTTCTTTTCTTTTGTCATGTGTTTTCACTTTAAACGTATACCCCTTGTCTGTTTTCCTTCTTTTTTATTTTTCACTTTCATCATCTAGAGAAGAGAGAAACTCTTTTGCACCGTCATCATCAACATCACTACCACCGTTAAGTCCTCATCTGCCATCCTCCGTTGCAAGGTTTTCATCTTTTGGTTTCTTCTTTTTTTGCCTTCTTGATTCTCCGCCTTGGTATTTCTGCTGGGTAACATGCATTTTGGTTTTTTAAGGTGTTTTTGTCTTCTTATTTTGCTCTGTTTTGTACTGCATGCCAGGTGTTTGTGTTTATGCCTCAGGGTCGTTTTCCTTTTTTTTTTTTCTCATTTTCCTTTATATGTTGGGTTAGGATGTATGATGTATCATATGTGATTGTTTAGGAGAAACTATCTGTCTGTGTTTTGACTAAATAAATAAAAGAATATCATAGGTGCGATTTGTGGTTAAATAGGTGAACAATTTGGCTAAACTATCCTGGTATTTGTTGTTAAAATGAAGAAAATTGCATCAGCTATGTGAAGTATTATGGATTGAAACCATCAGCTAAAATAAGGCCGTCAACACTATAAGAGTAGTTTCAGCCAGCAACTGAGAACATGTTTACCTGTATTGAGCTTATCTTATCATAGTCAACAAACACATATTTACTTCACTTGCCTCTACCTGACTCACGCAGCCTCTATCTCTTTGATAACAGCTTAGGCAGAAGACGGTGCTGAACCCAAACTATAGAGATGGTGGTGGTCCTCAAGTGTAAGTTCACCTCGCAGGTATTTGATGGTGGTGCTAGGCTTTCGGTGTTAGGCTAATAGACACCGTACGCCGTGGCGATGCTACCCCTACGGCGCATATGGGCGGCGGTGTTGGTCTCCCTCTAAACAGCCGTCTACTCCAACAAGTTCAGGCGGAGTATTATTGGTATTAATCTACCAACAGGTTTGTAATATGTATGATTTGGCTTCACTATAAGCCGCCGCATCACCCTTTCATTTCTTTGTCACCGTGCTCGAGGCTTCCGCCACCTCTCTCTTAAGCGAACTGAATTTATGGATCAATATGAAGAAGGTGCTTATCGTACAAGTGGATGTCTAATATGTAAAACTTGCAAAAGTGTTGGAAAATGGAAACCCTCTCTGGCTGTTATGACAGGTTATTCACTTGAATCACCTCCTTCGTAACATTCAAGTCACCAGTAGGTTTGCAGTTCCTTACATTTTCACACTATTGTCGGTTTTGCGCAATTTATTTATTAGTTTTTTAGATAATTAGGTTTGATTAAAAGTTCTTTGATTATTACATAATCACTTTAAAAGTTCACAGTCTAAAGTTTAAACACCTACATGTTGTGTCATTGGTTTAGATATGAATATTGTTTTGTATAGAGCTTCATTTTTCCTATTTGGATGTCTTGACCTGATTTGTAGTTTGGTCATTTTTATTAGGTTTTTTTTAATCGGATTTTTACACAATCAGTCCCTTGATTTATTTTAGTTTCTTATTGTTTATTAACTCTTTGTATATTTTATATGTTATATAACGTCACAGACCTGTTCAGTCATGTGCTCAAAAACCCATAAAAAATGACGAAGTCGTGAAGTATGGAATCGGTGGCTATCAACCTTCAGCCTCTTCGTCGGATAGAAATCTTATGAAGTACAATCACAATCAAAACCAGAATCAGAAGTAGTATGTTAACGGTGACGACGTCGTTTGATTATATTTGGGTTAGGATTAGAAGAGCTGATTGCCAATAATAATAATAATAATCGCATTTTGGGTATGTTCTTCCACTTTCACACATAACAACAAAATAAATCACACAAATCAGTAAATATAATAATCAAGAATCAGAAGCAGGATTAGGATTTGGATATTAATATTAATGGCAACGACGTCGTTTAATTGGAATTGGGTTAGAATTAGTCTCCTTCTCCTCATCGCCGGCATCCCTGTTGCCTGCTTTACTCTTCCTGTTGAAAAGGTTTAATTTTTATCCATGTTTTTTATTTATTTTTTGCATTTGGGATTTGGGTTTTTTGTTTTGAATATAAATTTGTTTGCTTTTTGGTTGTTTGTTGTGTTTGATTGATTGGATATGACCTAAGTGAGTTCATGTTTTATCTTTATTTTAATAGGGTTTATGATTGAATTTTAATATTATTTTTTTATTTTAATTTTGTGGATTTAGACATTGAAGGACTTCTTGTTATGGGTGGAGAATGATCTTGGTCCTTGGGGTCCTCTTGCATTGTAAGTTTTATGAATCTTAGTCATGCGGTTATAGATTATTTGTTGAAAAGTTGAATTTGGAACAAAAATCTTTATTGTGACCTAATTACTTTACACACATTTATTGCATGATGGTAGTTGGGAGTATTTGAATTTGGAACAAAAATCTTGTTTTTCTTGATTCGCGTCATCGTCTCATTGATTTTTTAAAGGGTCTTGTTATACAAACACTACCCCAATAGCATACACTGGCTTGCCTGTCACATCATATGGGCCGTATGATAAGGCAAAAAATGGTCTCACGGCTGAATGACTTTGTATGTGGTCGCATAGTCATTTCCTTGTCAGCCAAAGACATCATACAGGCCGTATGATTTGGCCCTCATATGACCATATGGCCCGTATGGTGTTTGGATGTTGTATCAGTGGTGTTTATTTAGCACCGACTTAAGTAACTTTTTGTTTGCTTATATTATTTGTCTTTGAATCATCTTTGTTAATTGAACTCAGTTGTTTATAATTCATCATGCAGGGCTATTGCATATATTCCTTTAACAATTCTTGCAGTTCCTGCATCAGTACTTACGGTAAGATCTCAACGCCACACACTGCATTTACTATAATGTTTATCATACCATTTTAATATATTTTGTTTGTTTCCGAAAATTGGGTGTTATACATTTCTACTTCTGTTTTCAAGCTATTTAGTTATATTATTCTTAGTGGTGATTGGATGAAAATGTTGGCTTATGTATTGTATCTTTTGCATGATTCGTGTATATTGACTTATTTGTCCCTTTGATCGTATCACATATAAAGTCTGTCTGCATCAACACCGCCTTCCTTACTTTAGAACACTTGAAATCATGAATCAATAACCTTCAGTTAAAAGAATAACACATCTTAGTAGCTTAAACATATAGAAGTTCTACATTAAGCAAAATGATTTGGTAGATGAACTTTACTAATGTATAAAAGAAGTTTTCTAAGTAGAAATGAACCATCATGACCATTGCATTGTACTTTTGTTATGTGTGTGTGTGTATATATATATATATATATATATTTATGTATACATGTATGTATTTACTGGTGTTTCTTCCAGCTAGGTGGTGGTTATCTGTTTGGTTTGCCAATGGGTTTTCTTGCTGATTCTATTGGTGCGGTGATAGGTGCAACTGCAGCATTCCCTATCATATGGCCCATATGACACGTCAATGGTGTTCGGATGGTGCGTCAGTGGTGTTTCTTTAGCACCGACTTAAGTAACTTTTTGTTAATTGAACTCAGTTGTTTTATTATTCATCCTGCAGGGCTGTTGCATATATTCCTTTAACAATTATTGCAGTTCTTGCATCGGTGCTTACTGTAAGTTCTCAACGCCACAAGCATGCATTTACTATAATTTGTTTTTGTTATTTTTCTTCACTTTATCATACCCGTTTAATAGATTTTGTGTGTTTTGACAATTGGGCATTGCAAATTTCTACTTCTATTTTCAAGCTATCTAGTTATATTTTTCTTAGTGGTAATTGGATGAAAACGTTGTCTTATGTAGTGTATCTTGCATGATTCCTGTATTGACTTATTTGTCCCTTTGATCGTATCACATATAAAGTCCATCTTCATCAACATCGCCTTTCTTGCTTTGGAACATATGAAATCCTGAAAAGTTCTACATTAACCAAATGATTGAATAGTTCTTTTGTTATGTGTGTGTGTGTGTGTATATATGTATATATTTACTGGTACTTCTTCCAGCTGGGTGGTGGTTATCTGTTTGGTTTGCCAATGGGTTTTCTTGCTGACTCTATTGGTGCGGTGATAGGTGCAACTGCAGCATTCCTTCTTGGCAAAACAGTAAGTTTTATGTGCATTTTTATGACAGCTTTCATTGCATTCCTTTCTTGTACATGTTTTTTTTTTGTTTTTTTGTTTTTTGTTTTTTTTTAAGTACAATGTTGTTAATCTTGTTTCTCGTAAGTTTTTTTGCAGATTGGTAGATCATATGTCATTTATAAGTTAGGTGATTATCCACAATTTCGAGCAGTTGCTAGTGCTATTCAGAAATCCGGATTTAAGGTTTGTATAAAAATCATCTTGATCCTGTTTTACTCTATTTCTAAACTTTAGCATTATGGAATGTTCAGTTCCAACTACGTTAAAGTTTGGAAAAGAAAAAAACTTTATTCTCTGCAACTCACATGATACACATGATCATTTGTTATTCTATAAGATCTTTACTTTATTATAGTTTAAGATAAGGTGTTTTTTAATGATACGATAATTAGTCTATATTGAGTGGTTTTCTTATTTTGGCAGATTGTGCTGTTGCTTCGACTTGTTCCATTACTTCGATTTAACATGCTGAATTATCTTTTGTCTGTAACTCCGGTTTCAATATGGGAGTACATGATGGCTTCATGGTTGGGAATGATGGTATTATCACTTCACCACATTTATCTTTTTAGTTGACTTTTTTTTTTTTTTTGTGTGTGTGTTAATAGATCTGAGCCTCTGATTTAATGTGATGTGTATAGTTGATAACAAAATATACCACTGTTGTAAAAGTCGGCCTAGGCGACGCCTAGGCACCAGGCGAGGCAAAATATAGGAATCCCTAAGCGGGGTCCTAGGCGTTTTGGGGATTAGGCGGTTATTAGGCAGGATTAGGCGGTCCTAGGCGGTGGTTTTTTTAATTTTTTTTTAATTCCACAAATTTCTAAGTATTTCTTAGTATTATGTGCGTATATCTAAGTATTATGTGTATATATCTTAACAATTTTTTTTTAAAAAACACCTAAATCTGTGTGTGTGTGTGTATAATACGTATAAAAATACCAAAAGCCTAACTCCGCTTAGTCCCGACTAGTCTCTAGGCTAGACCATAGTCACCTAAATCGCGGTTCGCTCCGGAACGGGAACGCGGATCGGGTACGCGGTTCTCTAGGCTCAACGAATTCGGTACAGAGGGGGGTAGGTTCATTTCGGTACGTACCGGTACGATCCGGTACAGTTTTCCGTATAGTCCGGTTCGATGTACCCGATAAAAATTTTAATAATATTTATATTTACCAGAGGTACGTGACTTTTTACAGGTAATATAAGATTGGATGAATTTATAAACTAATTTTAACCATAAACTATATAAGATATAACTTATATGTTTAAATACATAAATTAATTTTAACCATTTTGTGTAAAAAAAAATACAAGTTTTAGGATCTAAATGTAAACTATTGAAAGATAAAGGGGTTAAGTGTTTAAATTCCTAAATTTATCTAACCCTAAAATGCCTAAAGCCCTAAACACAACAGCGCTGTTTCTTTCTTCCTGATTGTTTCTATTTCTTCTTCTTCACAAACCTCTATACACATACTGTATGTCAGACCCCATCAATTCGTGTTTTTAGGTCTAAGAAAATCGATTTCTCTAACATATGGGACGCGAATTACTCTCTTCTGGATCCACGTTCCCTTAAAAGGTTGGATCGTGAATTGCAGCGGTTTGGATCGCTGTACCATACTCGATCGGAACGGTGGCGAATTCCGATCCGGTACGAAACGATCCAATACGAAAATCGTGGGTCTTTGAGCGATTTATGTGACTATGGGCTAGACCCCACTGCCTGCCTAGCGCCTAGCGCCTTCTACAACCTTGAAATATACTAAGATGTTTTAATTACAAAAGGAATGTCAAATTATGATATTTGATTACATCTTATTGTTTTCATCTGTTTGTACATCTGCATATCTATAACTTGTTATGGGTTGGTACAGCCAATTACCCTCGCACTTGTATATGTTGGAACAACTTTGAAGGACCTAGCTGATGTTACACATGGATGGAGTCAATTTTCCAAAAACTCGTTGGGTAAGAATTTCCTTTTCTTTTGTGTTAATCCTATTTTAAACTATGTGTTTTGTTGTTTCTTCTTTATAGATTGACTTCACTAAATACCAATAAATAATCTTTTTTTTTGTCTATAACATTTCCCATAGTCCATCTATCTAATCTAACTGTGTTTAAGCTCTTAATAATTTTTAAATAGCACACCAGCCCTTTAGTTTATAGTTTACACTCATTGTACATAAATCTTTGATTTTATACCGTTTTCCTACACGTGTAGGGTACATACCTAAACAATCAAACTCATTTGTTCATATGTATATATATATTTAGGAGAGAGATTACATTTATACTCTTTTGTTTCCTTCTGAGATTTTCAAGATTGGTGTTTTACATGTTCTCGCAATATATCGTCTTCAGCTGGATCTTGTCGCTCATTATTTTTACATTTTGCTGGATGCAGGCACTTGTTATTCTGAGTTTTGTGGTGTCTGGTAAGTTGCTACATATAATCCTTCCTACATAAAGACAATAACAACATTTTTTTGGTATCACGCTCAATGATGCATACTTAAAATTGTTTCAGTGATCCTAATGGTGGTGGTTACCAAAGTTGCAAAGTCGGCGAAAAGGCTTTGGCTGAAGGTATTGATTTAGATGGCAGTGTCACCGATCGCTCATCTGTTGTGGAGGAAGCCCATGTAGATATTCATGAGCCACTACTAGTCAAAGGTTAATTCTTGTTTCTAAACAATGAATCAAAGGCAGTTAAAAGGTTTCTTTTTATTTATACATGTTATGTATAGTTGATTTCTCGGTCTTACCATTTGTAGTACAGCGTCCACGAAAATGTTGTAGATGATTTACTTATATTATTCAAGTTCTAATTTATATGGTATTGTCTCTTCACTATAAAGTTTAAAGGTTAAAAGATAGATCCGTCTAAACTTTCGGCTAAAATTTCTTCCAAGACCATCTCCAACGGGAGGGAGTTACATGTGCTCCTAACTACCCTCATTTCGCCCTGCTTGACTTCTCTCTTTCGCTCACTTCCTCTTATAATCCTTCATGCGTTTCTCCACTTGTTCTCTCTCCTTGGTGACTCCTATTCGCCACATCTAGAGAAAAGGTCAAACAGCCACTTGGCTTTAAGCTAGGAGACATTAAGTGGATGATTCGTTCTACTCTAGCATATGATGCACATTTGGCAATCCATGATAATGTTTATAAAGTTATGAATCATAGGATGCCTATGTATCTTGACAAGGTTAGATGTATGCAATAGTGAATCCAAGAATTATTTTCAGGGGATTCCGTTCGTAAATTCTCACTAATTTTTTCCAAACTAAAGGGATTCCAAGGAACCTAGGAACCCCTTGAATCCGCCACTAGATGTGTGTGGGTGAACCTTTTACACTAATCTTCAACTAGAATACGACTAAACATTAAACGTAGATTTCTCAGTTTTAACTTCTTTATTTTATTTCGAGTATAATACTAATATTTTACATTAGATTTTCGGAGTGTCACAAAGGTTGTAAACTATAAACGAGACTGGCTATTTGTAAGCTACTTGTAAGAGTGAAAACGAGTCGAATTGTTCGTGAGCTACTCGAAATCGGATAGTCACAAACTCAAATCAAGTCGAGCTTCATATATCGAGCACAAACTGCCTAATGAGCCTAAACATGTTTTTAAGTTTTATAATTTCTATTTCATTTATTAAATATTTGTATTTATATGATAATAATTCAATTATCTATAGATTTATAAGAAAAAAATAGTAAATAATAAATGAGCAATACCGATCTGAAAGCTTTAAAACTAGTTAAGAGCCGATCTCAAGCTTTAGAAATGGATCTCTAATTGATCACAGCTCAAGCCAGAAATTTCTACAAGTTAAACAAGATGAGCTGGAGCCAGAAATTTCTACGAGATAAACGACCTAAACTCGAGACTATAAATTTAAGTTATAGTTACAAATGTATAGATAAAAATACTTGTAACATCTTCCAAATAACATGATTAAATAATTAGTAAATAGGGAAAACTATTGGTTTTGACCCGCGCTTCGCGTGGGTGAGTGGTGTTTTTTTTTTGCAATACAAAGTGGCAACAGTTTGGTCAATATTGAGAAATTTATATAACAATTCATAACGATTATAGGAAACGAAATTAATTATCAAAAGTGTAGCTACAAGTTTTTTTTAGGGACACTTTCTTATGAAGTTCAGGGTGGGGATAGAACACGCGTATTTTGTTGGGTGGATTCAATATCTTCTTTGTATATAACACGTGCTGCACATCTTACTATACCTTTTATGAAAGTTTGGGGGTCAGCCATATCTACACTATCTACACTTATTGAAATGAGTAGAGTACCACCTTCAGACCAATCTTCATCTTCAAACACCCAAATGGAACGAATATCTTCAGGTTGAAAGCACCGACGTGAATGATTTGGTATATAATAAAGAGACGTACACGCCTTCTCACCTGCTAGTACCGAGTCAGATACCAAGTTAGGTATATGAGACTGGTTATGAGTAAAAGACACTCCATCTACTTTTTTAAATTCACCCCTGACACAAGGATTATAATATGTCCCCTGCAACTCCTCCACAGGTGGCAAGACAGCACATATCGCAATCCCTTTGATTTGTTTATTGCAATTGGGAGGTATCACCAATCTTATTTCACACCCATCTTGTTCTTCTTTAAAACACCTTGGTATTTTGTTTCCAGCTATCACTATTGATCTGTCAAAATCTCTAACACCACAACACCTCTGTATTCAACAACAAAAAAAAAACATATAATCAATAAATCGTTCATTAATCTCTGGAAAAATAGGTTATGGAAGGTAGGGCAGAAATAAATAAACAAATAAAATTACGAAGGAGATAAGGAATGAAAACAAAAATTGGGCACCTTAAAGAATGATTGCTGCAACATCTTTTCAAGGTATCTTTTACTATCTTCATCCTTTACAAGTTTCTCGCAGTTAACTAAGGAAATATAATCCAAGCGGTCATACTTTTCTTCTGACAGGTCGTCAATCTTTTCCAGAGAGTAGCAATTGTTTGCCTCTAAATATTCTATGCTCGATGGGAGGCCCTGCAAAATTTGCAGTCGGTGACACTCATTCAATTTTAACCATCTCAGAAAAGAAAGATGGGAGATGGTAGCAGGTAGTCGAATTAAATTGTTGTTTTTGCTTAGGTCTAAATCTATCAAGGAGGTAAAGGATTGGAGATTTTTTAGGAATAATTCACTCTCCATTGGTCTGCAACTAAGGTTTAAATGTGTCAAAGTTTCTAAATCCCAGTTGACTGAAGTAATCCATCCACATTGGAATGTTGACTTCCACGTTCGAGTGATGATTTTCCCAGGACATCCATGCTTTTCTTGATATTCGTTGCAATATGGAAAGTAAATTTTCCAAGGACTTTCATATCTTCCGAGAAACAGGTACTTTAGACTTGATAAATATCCAAGGGACGATAGCAATCCCTCTATGCCATAACAATAATCAGACGTTTGAGCACCTATTGACCTTTAGACCTGGAAATCTGGAAATCTCTCAAGATTTGAGCACCTATTGACCTTTAGAGACACCAAGGATTCCATCTCAAACCTGGATGGCAGACGTTTGAGACACTTACAATCAATAACATCCAACATGGAAATCCTTTTGTGAGATCCAAGAGACTTATGAAATGATAGGAATTCAGATCTGTGTGTGTGTGGAGAGATATCTAATAGAACAGTAATCAAACAAAAAGAGGGAAAAAAGGGCGGGAAAATATTATTATGCAGAATGCAGATTACAAAGTGGTCCCAGGGCTAAGCCCTCTCTCACTGCCAAGCAGGAGCCATACAACTTTAACCAAAACTAATCCCTATCCTCACTAGCTTATTACATGGCTATTTATACTAATACCAACTCATTCTAGAACATTCCTATTATACCCCTTCTTATAACATATAACTATTGATATAGAATCTTATCACTACTTCCCCCTTCAATTAAGGCTTGACCTCAAGACTTGTAATGGAACTGCTTGGACCATGAAAACCCCCTGTCTGTAGACCATCTTGTGAAACCTGAGTTTCCAGCCGATAATTGGCCCCTTCCACAGCATCATACTCATCTTCTCCTAAGAGCAAAACCCGAAGTTTCCCTTCAGGACACTTATGTGCCGGACCATATTGTTGACCACACCGGTAGCAAAGGCCTTTCTTCCGGCGCTCTTCCCACTCCGTACGAGACAGAGATAGGACGCCCCTATCACGGTGAAACACCTGCCCAGTATCGGTAGAAGAATCTATAACAGATTTGGAAGAAGACCCAGGCTGAACCGATTCAGAACGTATAGTAGACCCCTTATCTGATGGTGGAATGGGAAATGGAGTTTTGAGCTCAGAGTGGTCCATAGTGTGAAGCCCAGCAGTCAGCCCAGACATCGGAGACCCAAACTGGTTAAGATATCGGAAACGAGAAAGCGACGGGGTACCAGAATTAGGACGTAACATCAACTCCACATCCTTGGCCAAATACATGGCATCCAAGCGAGATTGGGGACGATGTAAACGCACCCACTGCTTGACATCAGCTTTCAAACCAGCCACAAAATACCCTAACGCTTGCGATTCTGGCAATCGGGGAACCAACGACAAAAGATACTCAAAATCATCAATATAATCATAGATTGAATCCAATTGTTGAATAGTTGCTAATTGCTCATACGGATTCTGAATCTCAAGGCCACTAAACCGTTGCAACAATTCAGATTGAAACTCGAACCACGAGAGAGACGGTCTAGCCTGTGTGATAATTGTGAACCAATGTTGAGCGACCCCAACCATGCTCAATTGAGCCAGACGCAGGCGCACATCATCAGGAGTATGATTGATATCAAAATAGAGAGAAGCCTTTTGAATCCAACCTTGTGGATCGAAACCACAAAATTCAGGAAGTTTTACCTTCTTCACTGCCCAAGGTAAACCAGAAGGAGCATCATTTGAAGCAGATTTAGGGCCAGGAGTGGTGAAATCCACACCAGAAAACCCCGATCCAGAAGAATCCCCAACATGTTTCTTATCCTGTGATTTCATCCACGCTAATACAACTTTACGGAATTCCTCAGATGCCGAACGGTCTTCATTCAGAGCCTTAAGAGAATCCTTAATCTCTGCAACATCAGATTGCAATTGTTGAATTTGTTGTTCATGAACATCCAAGCGAGATGACTGATTCACCATGATTTAATGAACAATCAGAAGAAAAAACGGTGAAATAAAGGAATCGGAAGAGCAATTGGATCTAGATAAGAACTGGATCGAGATCTGTAACAGTAATGGAAACTGATTGGAAAGAGCAGAGGGAAGGCAGGTCGGACCAATGATAGGAATTCAGATCTGTGTGTGTGTGGAGAGATATCTAATAGAACAGTAATCAAACAAAAAGAGGGAAAAAAGGGCGGGAAAATATTATTATGCAGAATGCAGATTACAAAGTGGTCCCAGGGCTAAGCCCTCTCTCACTGCCAAGCAGGAGCCATACAACTTTAACCAAAACTAATCCCTATCCTCACTAGCTTATTACATGGCTATTTATACTAATACCAACTCATTCTAGAACATTCCTATTATACCCCTTCTTATAACATATAACTATTGATATAGAATCTTATCATGAAACTTCACCAATTTCATACAATTACGCACAAACAACTCCTCAATGTTCGGAGCCCCTGATACATCTGGAAACGTTGTTAGGTGGTCTAACTTTTCAAGTTTAACGATCTTCAAGTTTGGCATAATTTGTTAACACAAATATAATTAATGAACATAATTATAGTTTACGTACATATGTTAACACTACAAAAAACATACACATACACTACAAGTTTATTTGTGATAAAGTTGCTAGTGATACCCGGTACCAATTCTTTCATCAACAGTGGCCGAGCTGTTATTAATTTAATGTTAGCACTAAAGTAGGTCATGAGAAGTTTAGTAATTTGGAAGTTTAGACATGAGATTTTTCCTACCAGTTGCAATTGTGAAATTTTCAAAAGGAAAATAGAAGACGGTTGGAATGTTTTCAGAAGCTATTTGTGTTGCTGATGGCTAGAATTTTGATTTGTTTATGCTATTTGTGGTCTTCTTTTGGGTCAACCGTTGGAAAATGGATATCAAATATCAGTGTGGGAAGGGTATAAAAAAGGTTTATGGTGATCATCAGTATTTTGAAAATAATGATATGGAAAATTGCAGGAAAAGTGTATCGAGTTCAAAGGTCAGATGTAGTCAGTTTCAAAAGTCAACGATTTTAATTAGTCAACTGCTGGCAGAGAGTAATTAGTCAAATGCAGTTAGCTTGAAGTTAGAACTGAGGTTTGGTTGGAAGTTTGTATTGGTCTTGGTGTTTGGAAACAAAAAAGTCAATGGGTCAAAAGGTGATACCAGCCAAGATAATGTTGGGCAGACAGTAAGCAATTTAGAAGGAAACTCCTATATAATGTTTGGCCGTGTAAATTTAGCTAATATATTGTGGTGTAATAACGCATGACTAACTATGACTCGGATCAATTGCTAAGAATATGGTTTCATCAGCTAATTACCTTTTGTCCGTTCCAAAATTGTTTAATAGTGCCACCAACTACTTCAAGATGAACAAGCTTACTCATGCGTGTCATTGACAAAGATGAAAATGGGTACTGACTCCAAGAAAGCAATCGTAAGTCATCAGGGAAAAACGTAGGCTTACTAGAAGTAAATTTGCCTTTGATATCAAGTAGGCGAAGATTCTTCATGTGTTTGAAAACATTGGCGCTAAAACCCATATCATATTGCTCATCGGACACCTTGATGGCTTCAATTTTATCAAGGTTCTAAAACAAAAATTTACAGTGAGATCAAAACTTTCTCAATCTAAGAACAACACAGTTTTAAGGTAAGAGACAGATTTATTACCTGATTATTTTTTAGGGAATCATGTATATCTTCAAGCTGCCATAGCCTGCTATTGGGGAAACTCTCACGAACTATTTGCCAACCCATTTCTTGTATAAGATCATGCATACCTATTACCTTATCATCAGAAATGGTGGTAATTAGAGACTTCTCAATAAGAATATTAATTCCTATTAGTGGGTGTACTTTGGTTACATCTGGTACACATTTGCCCTTGAAGAAGCAAGCAATGTCTAGGAATATTTTCTTCTCAGAATCCCCTAACCCATCAAAACTTAACTTCAATGTCTTAAAAATCTCAACATTTGGTTCTTTTGCTAGTCTATGAAAAGCACTTTCCCACACATCTGCCTCCCTCCCACGAAAGAAAGAGCCCAAAACTTTCACAGCTAAAGGAAGATAGCCGGCATGGTAAATAGCACGCCGAGTCAACTCTTCATACCCTTCTGGAGGGCTATCCCTTTTAAAAGCATGTATGCTAAATAGCTCAAGAGCTTCATGCCTTTGCAAATTTGGTGGTTTGTACTTGGCATTAGCATCGGATAACAATTGTTCATTTCTAGTGGTTATAATGATTCTACTTCCTGGACCAAACCAGTCATGTGTTGCAGCTAGGAACTCTAACTGCTTCCAATCATCCACATCATCAAGAACCATAAGAACTCTTTTGTGCACAAATCTTGCTCTTATCATGTAAGCTCCATCCTCAGGATCCCGAACATTGAAATTGTGATTGGTCATTAGAATGTCTCTTAGCACCTTTTCTTGTAAGGTGCACAGATCTCTTTTACTAGAACTGTTTTCTCTAACATCGTTCACGAAGCTACTACCCTCAAACTTATAAGCGATTCTTCTAAACAAAGCTTTGGCAATAGTTGTCTTGCCAATTCCTCCCATTCCATGTATCCCTACTATGCACACTTTGTCATTTTCTTCTATTCTCACTAATGAATTTAATGCATCCATATGAGAGTGGATGCCAACTAAATTGCTCTCCATGTAAGAAAGTTGTCTATGATCAGCTAAGACTTTCTCGACGATCTTACTGATATAACTAGATTCACCCCTGTAAAGATTAGACTGCTTTTAGAAAGTTGTCTATCAGCTAATTAACATATGTGAAAGTTAGTGTTTGCGATAAACACTAAAGGAACGGTAAATCAGCTGGAGATGTGTTTCATAATTATTAGTAAGCTATAAGTTTCCTTAATTTGTTTCGTTATTATTTGAAAGCTACAAGTGAACGTCTACTTACTCCTTGAAGGTTTCCGAGATATGAAAGCCAGATAAACTAGCGGTGGCCGTTAGAGCTTCCCTCCATTCCTTCACTTTATCCAACTCTTCTCTAAACCTCTGCTCATGTTGCTGAAAGAAAACAGCAACCTGGTTCTTCTGTCCACGAATATCAGACGGGTCAACATGATAGAACACCGGTATCACCTTCTGTCCCAGTTCCTTATGGCATTCCATGATTTTGGCTAGCTCAGCCAAACACCATGACGAGTTGGCATAGTTTTCTGAGAACACAACCACTGCAAACCTTGACTCTTCAATAGCTTTTAATAGTTCCAGAGAAATGAGTTTCCCTGTTTTGAGCTCCTCATCATCTTTAAACACAAATATTCCCCTCTGAACTAGAGCTGTATGAAGATGATCTAGAAAAGTGCATCGAGTATCCTCTCCTCTAAAGCTTAAAAATACATCATATTTCCACTTCAATGTTGGTACAGCAGATGATGAACATGAACCAGACGCCATCTTTAGAACAATCAGAGTGTTTTGAGTCTTGAGATGGAATGAAATAAGATGTGAAGTAGTAATAGGGTTGATAAGAAGTTTTGTTTACTCCCCTTTTAACAATATTACTTGCAGCACTTATAATACTTGCACCACATCGTAATAATTTCTTGGAAACTTCATAATGTTTTCATTGAAATATTAAAAGTCTGATCCAGCACTTATTTTATGGATGATTACGGAGTGGTAATTCAGAGATGTGGTGTAAATGCAAAATCTTAAATAATTAACCGGGTGACCTAGTCTAATCATTATTATAAACATTCCACTCGTTTTCACACTTAAAAGTCTTCTATATCAACTTCTGCTGGCATCTTTAATATAAACAATTTTAAAGTTAATGCCAAATAACATTATTATAAACAATTTTAAAAGGAAAACTCTGTGGACAAAGTCTATGAGAAAAACTATAAGTTTTTCTACTATAATAATTTCGAGGAAATTTCCTGTTAGTTCACATTGAATATTAAAGTCTTCAAGCATCCCAATTTGCACGCCAAAGAAGAAAAGGACAAGGATACAACTAAAGTTTCCAAACCTAATGTATATATAATGATTTGTTTTAAATACTACCTATTCATGCGCAACCCATTTACTTCATTATTCTTTGATTGTTCTAACCATCCATTTATGCCCCATTCGGGTTTGGTCAGATCGTGTATCGAATCATGGAAAGAGTTGACCACCTATGAGTATGGTTAAGTTAATTTACATTTTTTAACATTCACGTACAGATTTATTATAGTTTTGATAAATAAGTTGAACATAAAATTATATACTTTTAGTATTATAAACTAAATTGAGTGTCTGTAGTACAAACATCATACCAAAACTGACTAATACCAACATTAACTTTTAAGGTTTTCAATCTATGTAAAATACATTCCAATTCTTTTGAGCATATCACATTCTCTTTTTGTTGTTAAATAAGACAACTTTTGTACAAGTGAATCAAATGTTACTTTTTTCTAGTATTTTATAATGTACAAATGCTAGTTGAGTAAGTTAGAAAGCTTTGATGAAAAAACCATAACAGCATCCACAATGGTAAAACTTATAAACCTCCACTTCAGCATGAGTAGTTGAGTATTAGAACGAATGAAAGATTTAGGCTAGATAAGGAATTTATATTTGGGGTTGCAAGAAGCATAAACGGATACCCACAAATAAATAACTATTATCAGGAGAGGATGCTGCCAAAATCAAGAGGAGATGGTGTGTCAAGATGTCATGTATACCACAAGTTACTCATTTGTTACATATAAAAAATATTTACATATTTTAGGACAAAAAAAAACATTCTTAAGTAAATGGAAAAGAAAAAATAATAAAAAATCTGCCATTCACTTCTTATGTGTGGACTCATTTGTATGTCAAGACGCATCATCCAATATTGTCCGCTTTGCCCACTAGAAGCTCACGAATTTGGTTTTGGTTGCCTAAGTGAAAAATTCCAAGAAGGTCACTCATCTTAGTACTACTCCCACCCAAGCATGCTTAACTGTGGAGTTTTCATGTGCTCCATAGCCAACTAAGCCCAAAACACGTTGGTGATTTATGAGGCAGGGCATTACTTTTGAACCAAGATCTCTCCTGTCCACGGACGATGTGGGATATGCCTAGGGTGTTACAATCACCCCCCTCCCTTAGCATCCCGGATGGCACAGGAGTTGCTCTGTTACCAATCTGTAACACCCTGCCTCTAATATCATCCAATATTGTCTGCTTTGCCCACTAGAAGTTCACAGATTTGTTTTGGTTGCCCGAGTGAAAACTTCCCAAGAGGTCACCCATCTTAGTACTACTTCCACCTGAGCACGCTTAACTGTGGAGTTTTCATGTGCTCCAAAACCAACTAAGCCCAAAACACGTTTGTTTTTTTTCTCAAAAGTGCTTCTGACCACTTTTGTCTGCGCTGTGCATACGCGGGCAAACATTTAGGGTTTGCAGCTTGTTTGTTTTTGGAAGACCTTTCACTAAAATAGGTCTTCCTGACCTCTCCTTGATGTAGACTTAGACCAAGGTCTTCTAAGATCTTCTCTTCTCCTTACCCACAACATCATACCTCCTCATCCTCCTTCTTTCTCCCTCCCTCCACCATTTGCCGCCGCCTTCTCCTCAACCCTTCATCCACCTCCTTCTCCTCCCCCTCCCCTTCCCCTTCCTACGCCCCCTCCTCCCTCCTTCCACGGTCCCCTCCCAAGACCCGTTTGCGATCCAATCTCCAAGAGGAGTATCCGTGAACCTTGACCCAATAAGAAGTAGTAGCTGCATTTTAGGAGTAGTTACCAGTGGGGATTAATGTGTGTTCAATTATGAATCAAAATAGTTGATTAATATGGATGAACATTATATGTTTGAGTATGCACAAATCTGTGCAGTGACTCACGAGAGAACAGAGAGGGTGGAAAACAATAATATACACAAACACAATATTATTTCCACACAATAAAATGTAATGGGTTATGGATATGGTGGGTTGTGTTGGTTCACAGTGGTTATGGTTATATTTTTTTAACCCTTAGTAATTACTTGGTTTCATGTATTCTTCATTTTTTACATAATGTCTACGAACTTAGATCATACGAGAGTGAAGACACACAAAATAAGTCTAGCATGAGTATGTATAAAGCAAAGTAAACGCAACTACAATCCAAGCCTAAGATTTTTTAATTATTAGGTATGCTTGAATCACCCATGACGATATATGGAATAAATAATCTTCACTTTACAGTGACTACGAAAGAACTTTGTGATTGATTTGAATCACGATTTCTTTAATAACCATGAGAACCCGTTACCGAAAATTATTGAAAAACTTACTGTACTTTCCAATACCTGCTAAATTAACCAACAAGATTAGGTAAATCGCAGCTTGTGCAAGGCAAGTGTCCTTCAAAAGGTTGTCATAGAAAGCTAATGAAAGCACGATTAAAACCTGAGACCTTCCCTAGAGGGAAATGTGTGCTTACCAATACACTGCCCCTTGAAGGTTGATAAGGATCATGATTGTTATATAAATATTTTTTTTTTTGGAAATTAGCATATTTTCACTATGTGTGGAACTCAAGGTGGTCTACTAGAAGCGTATAGCAGAAAGGAGTAAAGTTATCATTTATGATGGTTTGGATTTATAGATTTGGAGATCTAAATCCTGGTTTTCATGGCTTCTTCATAATAACATTTTGATTCTATAACTTTAAGCATTTTGTAATGAAATAATTTTGTCCTAATTAAAGACAATCTAGTAGCTTGGTGGATTATAGATTCTACAACTTTAAGCATTTTGTAATGAATCGATTTACTCTTTCTTGTTGTACATGGTTTGCAATGATGTATGCGAGTGGAAAAACCAATAATTTGTTTTGACAAGGCAGTCAATGTATTCTTAAGAGAAAACATTCATAACAATAGGTTTGACTAGAATTGTTTAGGTCACTCAAATTGTAATCTTTCAACCACATTTCAGTTGTTTAGCGGCCCGTAGTCAATACCTAAGTGAACTAAGAAGGTTTTTATGTAGATTTTTCGGATCATTTGTTTTATGTTTGTTTTATCTTTGTTTGATATTACTCCCATATACGCTCTTTTGCGTACAATACAATAGTTTACCCTAAAATACTATAAGGTGACTTATGGCGATAATCGCTTCAAGTCAATTTATTCAACGGGTGCATTAAATTAAAATTTTGTTTTTGTATCTAGATTGTAAGAATTTTTCATATAAGAATATAGTTCCTTAAGAAAGAGAAAACCATTAACAGTGTCATACAAACTCCACAAAATCTAACTTTCGTTAAAACTTAAGTTCTTTTAACTTTTTATAATTACTTGGTTTCCTATATTTTCATTTTTACATAATGACTACGATCTTAGATCATACGAGAGTGAAGACACACAAAATAAGGGTATAAAGCAAAGTAAACGCAACTACAATCCAAGCCTAAGATTTTTGAATTATGAGTTATACGTTGAATAACCCACGACGATATATGGTATAAGTAATCTTCTTTTTACATTGAGTACCAAAGAACTTTGCGGTTGATTTGGATCATGATTCTTTTGGGAACCACGAGAACCATTTATCGGAAAAATTATTTTACTTTTCGGTACGTGATAATTAACCAACAAGATCAGGTAAATAAATTGCAGCTTGCGTTGGGCAAGTGTCCTTCAAAAGGTTTTCATAGGAAGCTAATGAAAGTAAGATTAAAACCCGAGACCTTCCCTGGTGGGAAATGTGTGCTTACAGATACACCGCCCCTTGAAGGTCGATAAGGATTATGATTGTCATATAAATAAATGATTTTTTTTAGAAATTAGCATATTTTCACTATGTGTGGAACTTGAGGTGGTCTACTAGAGGTGTATAATAGAAAGGAGTAAAGTGTTTATTTATGATGGTTTGGATTGATGGACTTGGAGATCTAAATCCTATGCGGTTCTCATGGCTTCTTTATTTTAGTCCAGAAAATATTAGGGCTTTAACATCCATGTCCAGTACTTAATAATTTGGTTATGTACGTACTAGACAGATTATGCTAAGATCGTATACTCTACTCTGATATGTTGATACCCTAAAGTTACTATGTAATTAAATATTAAACGGGTATATTTTCAAATCCATACGGTTCACTACCAAGTCTCTAAACTACCTTCAATAGAATAATATTTAAATCATATCTACTAATACTATCACCATTAGAATATTAGCTACTTATTAAAATATTAAAAGATGTTACATACCCTAGACGTAAATACTGAAGAAGATTGAAATTGTCAAAGAATTAAAATCACATAAGTTGTTTATATGCCAGAATTACCGACTTATTTCCTACGTTCTACGTGTCAACTTGGTTAGCAACATAACTAGACAAAACACATTTCTTGACACACATTGCGCCTCACAATAGGGTGTTTATGACACACAAAAAATGTCAAGGAATGACATGTAATAAAATTTTTAAGACATACAAGCGCGTCATCTTTTAATGACACACGTTAATGACACGCATTTATGACACTTTTTCATGACATACATTTTTTACACGCATTTATGACACTCTTTTTTTACATGCATTTACGACACACCTTTATGACACTCATTTTGCATGTCATGCTTTTTTACCTAAAAAAATCTTTAAAATAACTAATAACCCTGGATTTATATTTATAATAACAAAATCAATAACTGCATATATTATATATACCACCAAAAACCCCATTACAATATAAGCATTTGTCGAATCCTATCCCAAATATTAACGATTACAAAAATATTGTGTCAATACATTACATTAGTCTAGACCTAGACATACGAATCACGTGAAAATAAAGGTTGTGGCATAACTTGACCATTCTTCACGAATGACATCAATATCCGCAGCCGTGTAAGCATCTACTCCTCCCCAACCTAAGACAACAATTAAATTAAAAAAAATGAAAGGTTGGGTATAGGTCAGAAGTCAAAACCAATAACTTATAATGTGGGTCGAAATGGGTTAGATCTTGGTTACTCTGTCCGGAGTCTAAGAAAACAATAATATTACCTCATGGCCTAAGAAAAATGTTTTATTTTGAAAGGGTGTTTTGCAGACTCTAATTCCTTCACCGCCTTCATTATGATCAGAATTCAGCAACATCTTCAACAAGGTACCTTGAAACAGTAGGCACCAAGTTCATTAGAAGGAAGTTGATCCTGAAGCGGCGCTAACCATTTCGAAACTCATCCTAATCTCTTAATGCATCAAGGACCTTTGAATATCTAAAGCTAGACAAAAATTATAGATCAGAAAGTGAGATTCAAAAAATCAAAAATTATATACACAAAAGTCGTCGCTTCCAATGTGCAAAGTGTTGTCAATATACAGATGCTTTAGTACATATGTAAGATTTAACTCTATATTTAATTAGTTGCTTTTCGACAGCACGTAAAAGTGTTAGTAGACCTAATTCTATGTAGTTGTCGAATCTAGTTGTCCAACCCAAAATGTCAACCTGTGATTCCCATTAGGTCAAGTTGTGATTCCCATGATTCTATTACCCCCCCCCCCCCCCCCCCCCAAAAGAAAAAAAATAATATTTTAATTCTTTAAATTTCTAAAACCAACTACATGAGAAATTCAGCATCACCTGTTTATAAAGATGAACACAGACAATAAAAAAATACATGATTCAAAAATTTTTAAAAAAATACAATGATTCTGTAGTCAAATCTTTTTAAAACATGGTTGGTAACATATGTATATCTATATTTTCGAATAAAATTTGTCAAATGGACTTCTCTTTGGGCGAAAATGGACATATTATTTAAAATAATTATCTAGATTACGACACAAAAAGTACCTGCCTTGCAAGCCATAAGGAATGTGTAGCATGCAGATGATGCTATATTGATGGATGTTTTCTAATGCTTTCTATGAATGGTAAAATTGTTTCCTTTTAGAGTTTAACAAATGTATATATACTAGTTATTGACCCCCGCGCTACGCGGCGGGTCTTTGCAACATAAATTGTGTTGCCTTGTATCAAGCACCTAAAAAGTTCTTATTACAAAAGGTGAGTGTTATGTGCCAAGCCTTAGTTTATCACTTGGTGGTCAGTCCATTGTGTCATGTATTTGAATGGTGGTTGTTCCACTCTTCAAAATTGTTATACTTAACTCAAAGAAGCTGCATTAGACATGGTTTTCAAATAAGAAATCATTCAATCATCAAAATGCGTTTTTGACTGTAGAATAAAGAGAGTAACTCATAGCAAATTGACCAACAATTCTCCTATCACAATCAGCCAATAATTCAAAGATGCAAAATTCTCATTACGACATGTAAGGAGTTCATTAAACCTTTTCTTTTATGTCACTGAAAATTTCAAGAAAATAATAAACCCTCGAATTATTTGTCGGAAGCGGCCCTTGTGATTCGAACTGAGTACTCATGCTTTGTACAACCATCTCAAATAAAACCCCCCAAAAAGTTAACATCAGACATAATGGTTGAATCCTAAAATCGTACATAACAATACCTTCGGGAAATTGCGTAGAATAAAAAATCGTCTCCACCTCTATCAAATCCTGAAAGTCCAATATCTTGACGTAAGAGTAAACACATATTTGATTTCACAAAAGACACATATAAATCACCTATACAATACAAATCATCTGCATAAAAAAAATGGGGAACTATTTCATGATATGACCGGCGTTACCCCTCTCTATCTCTAGCTGATGAGTTTGTGTGTGGGTAATAGAGTCGTCGGAAGCATCATCGCCGGTTAAAACCCTTCATCAAAGAGATAAAAAACCCAGGACAAACAAAAACTCATCGGGTTCATGACAACCACCATCATCAACCGTACACGTGTATCTACGCCGGTTCAACACTGGTTCAAGAACGATTTATTTCAATGTTTCTATCTCTAGAAAACCTCAATGTCCCTCTCTCTGTATCTGTCTATACGAACAACCGACTGAATCGGACGCCGCCGACGTGAACGTGGACGGATTACAGATTTTAGAGAGAAGAAGGGTCGACTAACAGTTTCACCTGTGAGAGATAAAAACTCAGGCGAGAAACAAAGCATAGAGTGAGAATAAGAAGAACCATAGGAGAGAGGCAGAGAGTCTGATTATTGAATATTGATAGAGAATTGAGTTTTGGTATGTTGTGGTGGGTGAGGTGTAAAGGCCATAGTAACGTGGCAAAAGATGGTCACGTGAATTGTGAAAGATGGAAAGAGTGTTGTACCCCAGCTAGTGGAATGCATATGTTTGTTGTACAAATTGAAAGTTTTTTGGAAAGGGTGCAAGCCTGATGTACAGTAGTTTTTGTGAGAGAAGCCAAAGTTGCTAATTATAGCATTTTAAATTTAAATATATACATTTACCAAATCCGTTGCAATAGTGTTTTAACGCCGTTAAAGTTAACGTATCTTTCTCTCTCTATGTATGCATTTGTCTTTGCTCCCCAATTATCCTAGCCACTGCTACTGTTCCAGGCTCCACCTATCCACTCTCCCTCTCTCCTCTGATTTTCAGTGGGTTTCACCATGCCCTGCTCCCCACCTGTCTCCTCCGATGCCACCTTCTCGCCTCCACAGCGCGATTTCTCTCTCTAGGTTGGTTTCTCTCTCTACAGGCGAAATCAAAGATGAGGGTTTTGTCGGTTGGTTCAACGACGCGTAGTTGGTTCGATGGAGAGGCTTGAAACCGTAACCCTTTTTCTCCTCTGGTTATTGGTTCGATTGATGGTGACGACGGTTTCAAAACCTAACCCCCTTTGTTCTTTGGTTTTGGTCCTCAATTGAAAGGAACCTGTTGTTGTCGGAGTGATGGTGGTGGCTAGGTTTCTAAACAGAGAGGGGTGGTTGCTGGGTTTGTAGATATGTCGTGTGGTGCCGGAGAATGCGGCTGTGGTTATGAATCAGTCTGAATAACTGGCTCAGCCGGGTCTTCTGGTACCGGTTGGTGTTCTCTCATTGTCGTTGTGGGCATGTGTTTTGGGTGACGAGTTCGTCGTTTGTTATGGTCGCTGCATGTTTTTTTTTTTCGTTTTTGAACCACCGTTGTTGCGGTGGTTTGTTTCCAGCAGATTTTGCAGTTTATTGTCTATGGTGAAAATGTCATAGGACAACGATACAGAGAGAGAAAAAGGAAGATGTTGCGTGATTGAAAAATGGAAAGGTGGGGTTGTCGCACCGCCGTGTGCACGAAAGTGATGGAGCTGTACCAGCGCGTCGACCATCTACCCCTGCTAAATCAAGGTTGGTGAACACGAAGGCGGTTCGGTCACATTTGCGGAGTTGCGGTGGTGGCGTTCAATAAAATGTTTTCGTGTATACGTTCTTATTTATATATACACGTTCATATATAAGCAACAGTGATATACTGATATGCACCTGAATATTGTTTTTTTCTATGATGGTTTTCGTGTATGTTTTTGTGAATACTTGCTTTTGATGATGTTTTTAATGTATTTGTGACTATGTGTTTGCAGTTGACAATATTGAAAAATAAATACCCATCACATCATTTTATTTTACTATAACATAATGAAAATGCGCTTCATTGATCCGCCGCGAAGCGCGGGTCAGTTACTAGTTATACTTATTTAGATATAGTTGGTGTCAGGGAGGATGTTAAGAGATACCTTAGGCCTGGACATATCAGTGGTGAATCGAACTTACTCGTCTGTTGGTAATAACTTTTACCCAGTTGACCCGTATGGCAGAAATAAAAAATAAACCTTGCAGTCAAACAGATAAACAAACATAAGTTACTGGTTCAACTATAAAAGTATAAGTAATTAGTTGAATGATGCACCATTGCTTTCGGGTGACAAATCGTTTTCAGGAAGTTGGACCTAAACAATTTAAACCTCATAAGAATAAATGGGACGTTTGGTTACTGGTTCAGAGTGGTCTGGTTGGTTTCCAGTAATAGCGGATAACTTTTAATATGGATCAAAACAAATGGGTCAGGTGGCCCCATGAACATTCACCTTTTCCATTTTTTGGTCATGCAAATAAAAATGTATGAAATATGATAAGTAAACTGAATTATTATAATACTAATCTATTTAATTACGAATAAAGAGACATAAGAGATCATAATTAGGTGTGTAGATCAGTTCACATGACAATTTATTTTCAGATGGTTAAGCCAACCTGAAGCCGGGAACAGTCGGATTGGTTGGAAACTCCTATGCCATTGTTCAAGGCTACTCCCACCTTCCAAGTCGATGACAAAAGTCCTTTCTTGTTGGACGTGGATAATTTAATCATAAACATAATATAAGAGTTCGTTAAAACGGCCCGGGTAGGTATCGGTTCGGAATTGTTGATTTGTTTCTCATAATAACGAATAACTTTTAATGCAACTAAATACAAATCAGGTTGTCCAACACTTGTAGCCCAGTTGGTTGAGGCCTGAGGGCCTAAAGTTTCCTATGGGATGCTTGGGTTCAATTACTACTAGCTACATTTGAAGGACATTGGTGGAGGGGAAATGAGAGATGACCCGGCCATTGGCCTGGGTTCGAGTCCTGATCCCGACCGGTTTTACCGATTATTTCACTGTCGTACCTTCGGGTGGGTGATTGGTCGGGTTTTCCCGGGAATTGGTGGCCCGGGTACTATCGAGTACCTGATTCGCCAAAAGGGTGCCCGAGAGTGCTCGGAAATTGATTCGTTGGCCGTTCAAAAAAAAAAATACAAATCAGATGGGTTGGGTGGGCCCACGAACATCAAGTTGAACGGTTATGTCGGTTTCAAGAACTTAAGAACACCCTAACATATATCCTTAGGTAGCCAAATAATTTCATTGTAAGAAACCATAAAGCATATTATTACCCTTTAACTCATTTAAATCTAGAATGTTCTACTCTTATCTCTCTACAAAAACCCCTAAATTCATTTCCTTTTTGTTTCAGTTGAGCTCATTGTTCTAAGATTTGTGTTAAGTTGGGGTTGAATTTTATAACCCAGTAAGCATATTAGCTAAATAACACTTCTAAACATTATAAACAACTTACAGAAATACCGATTACTATTGTGGTGGAGATCGACGGAGAGAGTTTGTACTTGCAAATCCAACTCTTTCCCTGCCGATTTTATCATAGAACCTTCAATATCCGGCGATTTGGGCGATTGCGGTTATTTTCATGTCGCTTGAACCCAAAACTTATCGTTCATCTTCAGCCATCATCATCTTTTATCATCATATAGAGACATAGAGTGATAGGTTTTACAAAGAAAAACCTACAAAACTCCCAAGAAATCAAGAGGAGGAGAGATTCAAAGCACAAAGCTTTTCCAAAAATATTTTCTTCTTTATTTCTTAATGCGAACGAGTACATATATATAATCATGCAAAGTGTAAACATGAGAAACTAACTACGTGGGAAAGATGTAAATATGGAAAATATGAAAACGTGGATCCTAATAAAACATTACTGGATATGAATTATAACTAATATGTGGAGAAGTGGGTTTGATGCATGAGAACGTGGCTTCGGTAGTGATGGTACGTATCAACTCCCACGCGCCTCAAAACGTTCTTGTCCTCAAGAACGGAACTACATCATATCGCCACGGAGGTCGCCATTCGAGTCTCCCAACGGCATTCGGTGCGGTCTCAACTACGCGCCATGGTTGCCAAGGTGGTCGCCACTCTCGTCTTCCAAATCCGGGTTCAAAATTTACCGTCCTCTTGATGTTCATAAACTGCGGATCCGAAAAGTTGAGTAGCGACGGTTGTTGAAGATCCCAATATGAGTTGGCACTTGTAGGAGTCACAGAATCGTAATTACAAGGACTTAGTGGACCCGAACCTTGATTGTAGTTGTATGTAGCAAGCTTAGGTGTCTGAACATGAAGGGTTTTAGTGAGGCGCCAAGGTGGTTGTAGTTGTGTATTAAAGTGTTGGATTTGGATTTTTGGTGACAACCATACACTCAAAAGCAAGAACTGGCTAGGTGGTGATGTGTTTCTTGGTTCAATGTTGCGTGATGGCATAGGTTTTTGGACTATATTTGGTGTAGGTTTGTTCAACATGAGGATCAAGGTTGGTATTTTCATGGCGGTGTGCGGTAGGTTGTATGTCTTAGATGATGGTGATGAGTCGGTTTCGGTTGGCAACCACGGTGGTCTCCATTCGAGTCGTACCACGGAATTGTGGGTGGTATCCCCGGTGCGCATGACGCCCTTTTCAGCAAGTTCGGATGGAGATTGTGTGGGTGAGGCAACCAAAGAATTGTATGTGGTTTTGCATGTAACTTGTGGCAGTAGAGGTTCCGAAGTCGGAAATGGTTTTCCGAGTATATATGGTGATGTTGGTAACAAGGATGCATTCAATGGTTGGGGTTTTGGCAGTGGGGATGTTGATGATGGTCGCGTGGGTAGCGTGGGTGGAATTTCATTATCGGAGGCGGCAGTGGTATGGAAACGATGAAGCATTGCAATGGTGAAAGACTTCCATGTGAGGCGTTCGGGTCCTCGATACCATGAATTGAACCAAGAAAAAGGTTCATCGTCGAAGTACTCCACAACGTAAGCAAACCGATCTTCCTCGTAAATTGCATACAAGGAAAAGAACCGTTCAACCTCATGAAGCCATCGGGCCGGATTGAGACCGGTGAAGCGAGATAGAATAGTGGAGTCATTGAGTTCTTCAAAAGCCATGGAGGCTTAGGATCAATGAAAGCACCAATTGATAGGTTTTACAAAGAAAAACCTACAAAACTCCCAAGAAATCAAGAGGAGGAGAGATTCAAAGCACAAAGCTTTTCCAAAAATATTTTCTTCTTTATTTCTTAATGCGAACGAGTACATATATATAATCATGCAAAGTGTAAACATGAGAAACTAACTACGTGGGAAAGATGTAAATATGGAAAATATGAAAACGTGGATCCTAATAAAACATTACTGGATATGAATTATAACTAATATGTGGAGAAGTGGGTTTGATGCATGAGAACGTGGCTTCGGTAGTGATGGTACGTATCATAGAGTTTGCTGGCAACTGCATTAGTCACACGCCCAGACAATAACGGAGCTAAAACGCTGCAAATCTCTGTAAACAAGAACCAAACAAGCAACTTTTATTGTTCATATTTGGCATGAAAAGCGATCGGGTCAAACTGGTTTGGGTACATTAACCTGACCTGGGTCTTTTATTGCACTCAAGTAATTTTCATAGGGATACAAACATTTGGACATACGTTTCCATTTGTGTCTCTGATTTGGGTTATAAAAGCATGCACTCCTTGATTTACACCATTAATTTTGAGCCGTGAGAAAATGACTACATGTGTAGCATGCTGAAACACAAATACATAAGTGTATCATTCACAAAAGTAATAACATAAATAACAACCGACTGATTCTGACAACAGTTTCACATATGTATGACACAGATTCATCAGTTTATCGAAAATTCCAACTAACCCATTGTCAATATCCCTCAGACTTCACAATTTTACTTCAGAAACAATCATTCGACTACTTAGGCACTTAAACCACTTCATTCAAACAATGTCATACAAAATTACCACCACAACAAAAAGAACCCATTCGTAAATTTCTAATGGTCCATTTTTTATTTTATTTTTCAAACCCAAATAAAAATGCCATTTTTAAATATTAGATTTTAGAAAAATAATACTTTCATTCCAGGACAAAGAAAATTACATCAAGATAATACTTTCATTTTTTTTAGATTTTGTATTAAAAAAAATAAAAACAAAAGGCAATACTTTCATTTTTTTTAGATTTTACCCTTCTCCATCAGAATAGAATGGCCAACCGAAGGCTCAAACCATTTCCAAATGAGTGTCATAAATGAGTGTGCGTCGTAAATTGCACATCAAGACAGACACTTTTTTTCACGCGAAAATAATTACCGTTTTGTTTATACATTAATAATAACATATTTACCTTTCAATACGCCAACAATTACATGGTACAGAATTGACAATTGAGCCACTATGGGCTTCATTGCGCCATATCAGCGCCACGTCAAAAAAGACTTTATTCCCCCTCTTTCAGTAACTATCAGGAAATAGAATAACATCCCTTTAATTAAATAAAAAGATAAAAAGAGAAGGAAAAAAAAAAAGATTTGATTGGTTAGATGCGATGGGCCCCACCAGACCACCCCATTTTGTGAAAAAAAAAAAGCCGAAGTGAAGGGGATAACGCCCTTACACCGATCAGCCTTTCAACCATTCCGTTCCATTGCATATCCCTACCCACTTTGCATCAAGTTCCACAAAAAAGAATGGTAATGCACCTAAACTTAATATTATCGGATTTTAAAAACATGTATTTTCAATTTAACTCATTTCAATGTTAATGATAACATGGCGAAAACATGAAATAACGTTAAGTTCATACCAAACTTGATAAATCTTCAACCAATTCACTCGATTCTGCACCAGAGAACACAAATTGCACTTCAAAAGTCCAAAAAATAACGAATGAAACAAAACAAACAATAACTATAAAAGCACACCTGCTTGTTTCTTCTCTTTGTCAGAACCACTCCTATTAAGAATCTCGAGCAAAACTCCTAGAGACATCAACCCTAAGGTGCGATTCGACATAACTCCAGGTTGGAACTTTGAAATACTTTTACTCCAAGTAGTTTACGTTTAATAGATAAAAGGTTTGTCGGATTTTTTTAAAAAAATCTATATTGTTCTAGTAGTAACTAGATTTTTAATAAAATAATTTAGGAAGATATATGCATAAACATAGGCTTTCGACTTTCGACTTGCTTAATTTATTTGACGCTCTTCGTTTAAAACAAATGTTTTATAATTTCTTATAATCTCACGGGCATTTCATCGAGCATGTGTTATGCACGTATTGAATAAAATAGCATACCTATTGAAACAGAGATGCAGGTACAATGTCTTGACTGAAAGAATTAAAGAGAATTAGAGACACAATTTAGAAGGGATTTGGAAGAATTTATGGTGAGATTGTGGAATTCAGGTGGGTCAATTTGTTCTAAATGGGTTTCCTATTTGTTTAGGGTTTTAAAGTTTTTGGCCACTTTCACTTTCAACCCGATTCACCCACTACGTGCCCTTTACCCCTAGTCATTCCAAATAATGCATGAGAGGTATTGAAACCTGCAAATCATGAGACTTGACAGGTTCATGTGGACTCCTGATGATCAAAACATAATGGGAAGAAAAGTAAAATATCTATTGAAGATGAGACCAGAGAACATATCAAACACTCAGATATTTCACTGCAGATAATCGCAAGTATTGTTACTCGCATCAATTTTGTGGCTGATGATGAAAATCCAGTTAGGTATGTATTATGCACCAATGATTTAATGTTAAGAATCAAATTTTGTACTTTTTGGCTCGGTTTGACTTTGACACGGTCAAACCAAGTAATTTTTGACTTTATAATCAATATGAGCTTGTATAGGTTGATTCATTTTCATTTCACATACCCAGATGATCCATTTGATAGGTCAATGCTCAATGCTCATTCATAAAATGAAATGGTTTTGTTTAAAGTTTAAACCCGTCTTGTTTTCAACTTTTGGACTCATTAAACATGAAAATTAGATTTCTTAATTTCTACTTTATTTTCTTGGAAGTATAATACTGTTGGATATTTTAGTGTATTAGATTGACTGTTTGACTAATATATTCATAATAAGACAGCATATGGGTCTGGAGGTGCAGAGTGCACGCCTATTTGAATTTATTAGAAACTTAGGAGCAGGGTCCAAGGGGCGGTAGTCTCTGACGAGATCCAAGGCGAAGAGTCCCTGGCTGGGGTCGAAACACTCTAGTAATAACTGCCTAAAAAGGCAGTTAATAGCCCTAATTTCAATTACGTTTTGGATTATCTTAGTCAAAACACTCTGGTTCTTCTCTCAATCATAATCGTACAGAAAATTATCAATCTCTGATTGTATCCTATTGAATATTTCGATTGAACCGTCGAATTGATTCAATCTGAAAGCGATTACGTGCCTTCAGAGATCTGAGTTATCCGACGGTTTTGTTCGTTATTACTGAATTTCACCAACAAATACTAATATTTTACATTAGATTTTCAGGGTGTCACAACGGGTGTAAACTGAAAACAAGCCTGGCGACTCGTGAGCTACTTGGAGTGTAAACGAGTTGAACCGTTCATCAACTGCTCGAAATCGGCTAGTTGCAAACTCAAATCAAGCCAAGCTTTAATGAGCTCAAGCACGAGCTTCATATATCGAGTTCAAGTTGGCTAGTGAGCCTAAACATGTTTTTAACTTATATAATTTTTATTTTCTTTATTAATATTTGTACTTATATGACATTAATTCAATATGTGTAAATATATAACAAAAATGGTAAATAAAAAATGAGCAAGCCCGAGCTGATTTCAAACTTGAAAACTACTCACGAGCCGAGCTGGAGCTTTAGAAATAGATCTCTAAATGAGCAGATCTTGGCTGGAGATTTCCACAAGTTAAACGAGCTGAGCTCAAGACTATAGATATAAGTTATAGTTATAAATGTTTAGATACAAGTAACTATAGTATTTACAAATAACCTGAATAAAAAATAGTCAACAAAGAGCTTAACTCATTTATACCCTTATGAGTTACAAATTTGTTGCCGATTATATGATTTGTGTTTACAATCCTTTGATGGCCTGGCCTTTCCTTGACATCAGTATCAAAAGATCGTATTGGAGGTCTATTTCAATGAGAACCTTTTTCTTTCACAAGTACGATCGTTTGTTATTTTTACACACAATAATTTTAGGCATGTGTCAACTTATTTTTTTTATTTTTCTTTTTTAAGAAAATTCCATTTTTTATTAATATTGATTTCTAACAATGGAAAAGATAAAAATATAGAAAAATATGCAAATAGAACTAGACTATAAAGGGACAATTTTGTTATTATATTGGAGTTTTGGGTGCATGTAACACGTTTTTTTTTTCTTTTACCCTTGATTTTTTTTTTTCAATTCATAAATCACTCATTCAAGATGTAATATTTTTACTCTCATGGCATATACTTAAATCCTAAAAATTTTGAAGGTTATAGAATACCACAATACCATTCTTCCTTAAACTACCACTATCGAGATCCATACCCAATCCATCGTGATCGATCAAATAGGTTTCAGTTGAGGCTAATAAACGAATTAAACCATACACACCATAAAAAGTGTTTGTGTTCCTCGCTGTATGGCGCAGACACCCAACTAGTATACTATATACAATGTATTTCACAAGGGTATTTTTAAGATACCCAAAAGTTAAGATTTTTTTTTCAATTAATGCATAAAGTACAACCCTAAAATGAGGTAAAATAGTATTTCAAACACTAGTTACACTTTAATATCCTGTTTTTAATTACACTTTAATTCCCTCAAGTTTACAAAACTATTTCTTATTTAAATAATAGTTAAACTTTTCCCCTTAGTTTAAGTAAACTACCCCTACGATTCTTAAACAGTCATATTTTTTCATAATTTAATACCTAAAAAAATACATCATAAAAACGAGCATTTTGTTCGCTTTAATTTGAGCATATTATTTTTATTACTTTAAGAGTAAATTCCTTTTTGAGTCCCTGAGTTTTCTTGATTTTAACTAGTTGAGTCCAACATTTTCATTTTTAACATTATGAGTGCTAGTGTTTTAAGTTTGTTATGGTTTGAGTCCAATTTTCTAACTCTGTTAGATTTTTTTCTGTTAATATTTATGAAACGACCAAAATACCCCTACCATTAAAAATAAATATTTATTAAATAATATACTTTATTAAATTATAATATTAAATATATACACACACTACATCTGCACACACACACAGAGATCTCAACTCTCTCTCTCACTTGTCTCTCTCTCTTCTCTCTCTCTCTCTCTAAGTACCAAATCCACCACCACCATACATCTTTAGCAACCACCACCACCACCATCAATCTCCACCGATGGTTGAACCACCATCAACACAACCACCACTCGACATCACCCGAACCCGAACCCAGACCTGACCATAACCCGAACTAGTAACCACCTAACCCAGACCTGACCATAACCCGAACCAGTAACCACCACCCGAACACAACCCTATTTGGGTCTGAAAATCATCACGCCACATCGCTGCTTCTCTCTCTCTGTTGGTTAACAGATCGGGGTGCGTGTCGGTAATCAGGAAAAAAAGGGATTGGCTGGGTGTGTATAGGCAGGGGATGACGAAGAAGGTTGCGCCGCCAGGAGCTCCGCCACAGTGATGGTGGTCGGCGTCCAATCTCCTCCTCTGGGTCTTTCTCTCTCTCTCGCGTCTCTCTCTCCCTCTCTCTCTCTCTCTCTCTCGTAAGTAAATCAAGGCTGTAGTGGTGGTGGGAGGTGGGCGGTTGGGGGTAGTGGTGGTAGGAGGTGCAGCGGTGATGGATTTGGGGGTTGGATAGGTGGTGGTTAATGGTGGTGAGGCAGGTGTGTGTGTGAGAGAGAGGGAGAGAGCGCTTTATATCGAGGTGGAGCAGTGTGGTGGGAGGTGGGTTGAGGTGAGGGTGGCTCGGAGGTGGAGGTGCAGTGGGGGTGGGTGGTGGTGGTGAGGCGGTGGTGGAGGTGCAGTGGGGTTGCAGGTGTGTGAGAGAGAGAGGGAGAAAGAGAGAGAGAGAGAGAGGTGTGGAGTTGTGTGTGTGTTTGTGATATATAATATTATTTTTATTTATTTATGCATTAAAGACTTGTACGTTATACCTTATGCATTACATAGTTGTACCTATGTGTAAAATAACTGAGATACCCTTATAGTTAACTGACTTGGTTAACGACGTTAGAAAATTGGACTCAAACCAAAACAAACTTAAAACACTAGGATTCAGAATGTTAAAAATGAAAATGTTAGACTCAAGTAGTTAAAATCAAGAAAACTCAGGAACTCAAAAAGGAATTTACTCTTACTTTAATTTAATTTTTTTTGTGATACATGATTAATAATATCTAGGAGTGAGCAATTAATGAACCGTTACCCAAAATCAAACCAAAAGTAGACGGACCAGAACTGAAATCATTCAAAAACTGAATTAACCAAAAACCAAATTAACTTTAAGATCAGTTATCGATTTTTTACCCTTGGTTAATCAAAATCTATTAAACCGAACCGTTCATACATTCATAGCAGGGTCCTCGCGCGATGCGATGGAGAATACATACACTTCTAATGGTTCATGGCTGGGTTTGGTTGTTAGCCTCAATCGAAACAGAAACTAAAATTATCAGTTAATAAATCTTATTAACCAATCGGTTAATTAGTGTGATTTATTTGGTTAGGTTGTCGATTTTCAGTCCGATTTAGTTCGAACCAAAATTTTGGCTAAAGTTTTTGCTTAGAAGTACATGAAATAAGGGTATAAATTTTAGTTGAAGTTTGGTTTTAGTTATTAACCAAAATTAGCTAAACCGAATTTAAAACTGGCAATCTAACCAATTAAACCGAACGAATTAACGGACTGGCTAATAAGATCGGTTAACAGATGACTTCGATTTCAGTTTCGATTGAAGATACTAGCTGAATTGAACCGAACCATGCACTTTCTTAGAAGTGTATGCGTTCTCCCCTGTATCATGCAAACACTCTGCTTGTTTTATTTTATTAGTTTTTAAAGAAACGAAATAGAACGAAGATGTACGTTGTCCATCAGAGCTTTCCAGGTTCAGCATATTTTGGTGGCCCAAAAGAATGAATGAAAAAGATTATCGTCATACGATTAAAATGAAAAAAGCGAAACCGATCCCCAACCACTCCATGAACCGTTCGAGTTGGCTAATCCCAATCATTAATCCACGCCCTTGATGCACCATATTTAATGTTCAACGGAAAAAATAACACACACACTAATTCCAATCATCAATCCAGGGTCTGGATAACCCATTTTTTAAAATTCAATAAAAAAAGGTATCCAGTTTTTTCAACAAAAGAATTTTCCATTTCCCTAAGTTAAACGATCTACGCTCAAGACTATAGATATAAGTTATAATTATAAATGTATAGATAAAAATAATTATAATATTGACAAATAACATGCTTAAAATTGTGCTTACAATCGTTTAATGGCCTTGCTTTTCCTTGATAACGGTATCAAAAGATTGTATTTGGGGCTCTGTTGTCAAAGCCCACTCAGGCGCGCGCCTAGGCCTAGTTTTGAGGCTCAGCGCAGGTTTTTCGCTTTGCTTCAAAACCGCTACTTTTAGGCCCTTAAGTGCATTTTCAGGTCAATTTCTAATGGAATTCCGGTCAACAATGGTCTGAACAGGTCTGAAACAATTATATCAGCCTAAACAAATCTATAATCAACCTACATTAACAATAAAAAGTTCTTGATTTTTAAGCGCCTTGCACTGAGACTCAATGCTCACCCTTAGCGACTTGAGTGCGCCTTGGGCCTTTGACAACTATGATTTGGGGTCTGTTTCAGTGAGAACTTTTTTCTTTCATAAATACATTAGTTTTTTTTACACAATAATTTTAGGCACGTGGCAACTTATTATTTATTATTTTTTTTTTGAGAAATTCCAATTTTTATTATTATTGATTTTATACAATGGAATACATAAAAATATAGAAAAATATGCAAATAGAATTGAACTAAATCAAACTATGCACACTCTTAAAAGTTTATGTATTCTATGCTGCATCGCGCGAATACCCTTTTTGTTTTGTTTAATTAGTTTTAAATGAAACAAAATAGAAATATACCTAAGGGTTAAAACCCAAAACAAAGGATTTTCATAGTAGAAGAGTATACTAAAATGAAGTACGCTGTATATCGGAGCTTACCAGGTTCATCAAATTTTTGGTAGCACAAAAAAGATGAATGAAAAAGATTATCTAAATACGATTAAGAAAAGAAGGAAAACCGATCCCCAACACGTCCATGAAGCGTCTTTCTTAGACTTGGCTCTGGTTTCATACGGGTTGGATACTATATTTTTGAAATTAAGCCCAACACAATACGCACTCAAATTCCACTCATTAATCCAACAAAAAACACACACACACACACTAATTCCAATGATCCAATCATCAATCCGGGGTCTGGATTCCCCATTTTTAAAATTTCCACAAAAAGGTATCAAATTTATTTAACAATGAATTTGCCTTTGTCAATCTTGTTCACGGTATCAAAGGATTGCAAATTTTGGTTACCATGTGATCTCTTTGTACGAGTTCTAGATAGATGTTGTAATTTGCTGGTTGATTGCCGCATCTTCTTTGTATATAAGTCGTGTTGCGCATTGTACCGCTTTTTCACCACTATCTGTTTTAGTTATTGAAATGGTTAGACCAGACCAACCGTCATGTTGAAAACCCAGAAAGGAACTAATTGGTCTATAGCAAATCCACATATTCCCATTCTCAGATGCATTATAACAATCAACCTCTTGCTCACTAATGCACATTCCATCCTTACTAAATGAAATATTGACATGAGGACCATATGGTGACCCCTGCCTCTCCCCAGGAAAGACAGCACATACGACAATCCCATTGATTTGGGTATGGCATTTGGGAGGTATCATCAATTTTACTTTGTACCCAGGTCGCTCTTCTGTGAACCAGCTTGGAATTTTATTTCCAGGAATACCAATCGTTAGTGAATGATCTACAGCAGCACATCTCTGTATTCAACCAAAAAATAAACATATAATTAATAACTAGTTCATTAAGCTCCTACGGGTTTCAATTTACACGTAGGTTATGCAAAGTTGGAAAGAAATAAATAAAATAAAATGAGAAATGAGCTAAGAAATGGAAATGGAAATCCGGTACCTTAAGCAATGATTGCTGCAACAACTTATCAAGATATCTTCTACTATCTTCATCCTCCAGAAGTTTATTGCTGTTAATGAAGGAAATGTGATTCCAGCAGTTATACTCTTTTGATAGATCATCAATCTTTTCCAATGAGCAGCAATTTTTTGCCTGTAATACTTCTATTCTTGATGGGAGGGCATGCAAAATTTGAAGTCGGCGACACTCGTTCAAATTTAACCTTCTTAGACTTGAAAGATACGAGAAACTTGAAGGTAATCGGATTAATTTATTATTTCCACTCAAGTCTAAATTTTCCAAGTAGGAAAACGCTTGTAGATTTTTTGGAAAGTCTTCAGTTTCCATTTGTCTACAACTAAGATTTAATGTTTTCAAGCAACATGAATTTGCCAGTTTATGTAAACTGATAGACTTTGGAGTGTTGATGTTCCCAGGACTTGTATATCTTCTTATGTTCAAGTAGCCTAGACTAGACAGATATCCAAAGGATGATGGCAATTCCTCTATACTAGAACAATAATCAAGAGATATATATGATAGCTTTCCCATACATGTGGACACGTCTGGAAATCTCTCCAGACTTGAGCAATTAATGAGCCATAGATACCTTAACGATTCCATCTCAATCCTGGATGGCAGACGCTTGAGCCGCTTACAACCTTTAATTTTCAATTCGAAAATCCTTTTGTGAGATCCAAGAGACTCATGAACCTCAACCAAATTCGTACAATGGTATAAAAACAACCTCTCAATGTTTGGTGTTACTGAAACATCTGGAAGCGTTGTTAGGCAGTCTAAATGTTGAAGATTAAGAAACTTCAGGTTTGGCATAATCTGTTAACAGAGATAAAAGTTAATGAACATAATTATAGTTCACATATGTAAACATAAAACACTACTATGCGCACAGACCTACTACATTTATTGAAATAAAGCTGCTAGTGATAGTCAGTATCAATTCTGTCATGAAATGTGGTTGTGATGTAAATTTAATGGCTTGATGTTGATGACCTTTAAAGTCAAAGCCGCTGATGCATGAAAGATCAGTGGTAATTGGAGCAGATATCATTGAAATGAGTATAAAGGCTACAAAACTGGAGACACTCCAACAAAATTGCTGCTGACATTGTTCCAGCTGAAAGGAGATTTTGCCTATCAGTTGCAGTTATAAAATAACAAGCAGGCAAATGGAAGTCAATGGGGGGTTGCTGATGGCTAGAATTCTGATTTCTGTGTTCTTAAATCTGTTGAAAATAACGAGCTGGAAAGTTGCAAGAATAAAGTCTTTTAAGTTCACAGGTCAAATGCAGTTAAATCTAAACAACAGTCAAAAGTCAACCATAGCAAAATGGTCAACTGGTGGCAAATGTCAGTTTGATCAGATATTGGTGGTTAATTGGAAGTTTGTATTGGTGTTGGTATTGGTATTGATGTTGGGTAATCGGAATTTGGATATTAATCAACGTGGGTCAAAAAGTCAATACCAACCAAAATAATGTTGGACAGTCAGATATTTGGTGTTACAAGGAAAATTAATTTGCAGTGTAAAGTTAGCTAATATGATGTGGTGAATATCAATGCATGACAAAATATGACTTGAATCTAGCTATTTCTAAGAACATGGTTTCATCTCCTACTTACCTTTTGTCCGTTCCAAAACTGTTTAACATTGCCACCAACAACTTCAAGACCAACGAGCTTACTCCCTTGTGCCGTCGGTATAGAGGTAAATGGGTACTGCCGCCAACAAAGCCATCGTAAGTTAGCAGGGAGAAACGTAGGCTCACTAGAAGTAAACCTGTCTCTAATATCAAGTAAGCGAATATTCTTCATGCGTTTAAAAACATCGGCGCTAAACCCCATCTTCTCCTCATATACATCCACATCATATTGCTTATCAGACACCATGATTGCTTGTATTTCTTCTAGTTTCTGAAACAAAGATATAGACTTCTCTTTAAGAACGAACCAAACTCTAAAAACAAGATATAATTTTAAGGGGAGTTGGAGAGAGATTTATTACCCAATTATTTGTTAAGGAATCATGGATCTCTCCAATATGCCATAGCCTGCTATTGGGGTAATTCTCATGATTTATTTGCAAACCCATTTCTTGTATGAGATCATGCATACCTATTACTTCACCAGAAATGGTGATCAGAGACTTCTCTTTAAGAACGCTAATCCCTATTTGCGGGTCAAAACCACAGCTCTCAAGTAATTTACTTACATCTTGTACATTTTTGCCCTTGAAGAAGCAAGCGATGTCTAAGAATATCTCCTTCTCGGAATCATCTAACCCATCAAAACTTAACTTTAATGTCTCATAAATCTTAACATCTAGTGCTTTTCCAAATCTGTTTAAAGCACTTTCCCACTCAAATGCTTTTCTACCTTTCAAGAAAGAGCCTAAAATATTCACAGCCAACGGAAGATAACCAGCACAATGGATGGCACGACGAGACAACTCGGCATACCTTTCTGGAGGACTATTTCTTCCGAAAGCATGCCTGCTAAACAACTCAAGAGCGTCGTTAATTCGCAAAAAATCTGGTTTGTACATGGCATTTGCATTGGATAACAATTGCTCATTTCTTGTAGTGATAATGATTCTACTTCCTCGGCCAAACGAATTGTGTGTTGCAGATAGGAACTCTAACTGCTTCCAGTCATCCACATCATCAAGAACCATTAGAACTTTTTTGTTCACAAATCTTGATCGTATCATGTTAGCTCCATCCTCGGGATCTTCAACATTGAAATTGTGACTGACTGTTAGGATCTTCCTTAGAAGCTTTTCTTGTAACGTGCATATATCTTTTTTATTATAACTATTCTCTCTAACATCATTCAAAAAGCAACTACCCTCAAACTTATAAGCAATTCTTCTAAACATAGCTTTGGCAATAGTTGTCTTGCCAATTCCTCCCATTCCATGTATCCCTACTATGCGCACCTCTTCACTTTTCTCTGTTTCCAAACGTAAATGTAATTCATCCATATGAAAGTCGATGCCAACTAAATTGCCATCCAGATCAGAAGGTTGTATATCCCCTAAGATCTCATCGACGATCATTTTGATATAAGTTGATTCACCTCTGTGAAATTAAGACAGCTTTTAGCATGCTACGTAACATCTGAATAACTTCATGAATGGTCAAGATAATATTTGATAGAATCGGATCCTTGCCTCTTCTATTGATAATGTAAATATTTATAATGATACAATTGTGATCTCTTCTATTTTAGATAGAGATTATCTTCTAAATACAAATTACAAAATACAAATCATAGATATTGACACATGTGCTATTACACCCCCGCAGTCGAAGCGGGAGGAGACCGTATGCTGAGACTGTCCCTGAAATCTTGAAATAGTATACGAGGAAGGCCTTTGGTAAAAATGTCTGCAATCTGGTAACGAGATGGCACATGTAGAACACGGACATTACCTCGTTGAACTTGTTCACGCACGAAGTGGATGTCCAGCTCGATATGTTTGGTGCGCTGGTGTTGAACCGGATTCCCTGACAAATAAATGGCACTAACATTGTCGCAATAGACCAAGGTGGCACGCGACAGAGGATGATGGAGCTCAAGTAATAAATTGCGTAGCCAACATATTTCAGCAACAACATTGGCAACTCCCCGATATTCTGCTTCAGCGCTGGAACGGGAGATGGTGCTCTGTCGTTTAGACGACCAAGAAATAAGATTGTCCCCAAAGTAAATGCAGTAACCACTCGTGGACCGTCGTGTATCAGGGCAGCCTGCCCAATCGGCGTCTGTGTAAGAGACGAGCGATTGGGTAGGAGAGTCGTGTAAAGTAAGACCAAAATCAGCGGTTCCTTTTATATACCGTATAATACGCTTCAGCGCGTTCCAGTGATCAATACGAGGGGAGTGCATGTGCATACAGACCTGCTGAACCGCATAAGAAATATCTGGGCGAGTGAAAGTGAGATACTGAAGAGCACCTGCCAGACTGCGGTACAAGGTAGGATCATGAAAAATATCGCTAACTGCACTGCTGAGCTTGCCATTGGTGTCAACGGGAGTGGCAACCGGGTTGCAGGATTGCATGCCTGCTCGAGTGATAATCTCTGTCGCATATGACCGCTGTGAAAGAAACATAGTGTCTGCAACACGAGTGACAGAGATACCCAGAAAGTAACTGAGAGGGCCTAAGTCTTTCATGGCGAATTCACCTGCTAACTTGGCCATGAGAGACTGACGAAGCCTGTCAGAGGAGGTGACCAGCAGAATATCATCCACGTATAAGAGAAGATACGCGGTGTGGGAACCCTGATGGAGAGTGAAAAGAGAAGCATCACTCTTGCTGTGGGAGAAGCCAATAGTAAGAACAAAGTCTGTGAACCGCTGGTACCAGGCACGTGGAGCCTGTTTGAGACCATAAAGAGACTTCTTGAGAGAGCAGACATAGTCAGGGAATCGTTTGTCCCGAAATCCCATAGGTTGGTACATGTAGACGGTTTCATTAAGACTCCCATGAAGAAAAGCATTGGTCACGTCTAACTGATGAACCGACCATCCCCTGGATAAGGCAATAGATAACACCGTCCTAATAGTCGCCGGTTTGACAACCGGGCTAAATGTCTCCCCGCAATCAACACCCACCTGCTGTAAGCGACCGTCACATACCAGACGCGCTTTATAGCGCTCTAAAGAGCCGTCCGACCTGTACTTATGTTTAAATAACCACATGCTGCGAATAACATTCATATCAGACCGACGAGGTACCAATTCCCAAGTCCCATTTCTAACTAATGCATTGTACTCAGTAGACATGGCAGAGTACCATTCCGGTATATTTAAGGCATCGGTTGGGTTTTTCGGTATAGGTACGATGGGTGTGGTGGTGGTGGTATGTAAGTTAAAGGGTTGTTTGGGCTTGTAGATGCCGCTCATGGAGCGGGTATGGATGGTTCGGTTCGGTGGTGGAGGTGGTGGATGTGGTGGGTTAGGTGACGAAGTGGAGGCAGTGGGCTGGTGTGTAGTGGGCTGTGACGAGTGGGAGGTTTGGGCCGGGGTGGGTGTAACCGGGTGAGGAGTTTGTGGGGTTTGGGCCGGTGGCGGTGATGGGTCTTGTGGGGATATTGGGCCTGTGTAAGTGGACTGGGTGGTGCGGGAGATGTGGGGAGATAAGTGGGCTGGAAAATTTTCGGCAGGGGGGTCTAAAAAGGCATAGGAGGGTGCGGGGTTGACGGTATGTTTAAAGGGGAAGGTGGTTTCATCAAAGGCAACGTGTCTAGAGATATAGATCTGTTTGGTTTTCAAGTCCAGACAACGGTACCCCCTATGGGTAGGAGGGTAACCAAGAAAGACGCACGGGTGACTCCGTTGGTCAAGTTTGTGAGTTGTAGTAGAGGGGGTGAGAGGATAGCATAGACAACCAAAGACTCGAAGGTGGTCATAAGTGGGGGTGGTGTTGTATAAAATTTCGGTGGGGGTTTTGTGGTTGGAGGTGGTAGAGGGGATGATATTAAGGAGATAGGTGGCGGTTTCTAAAGCAAAATGCCAAAAAGGGGTGGGTATGGATGCGTGAGTCATGATGGTGCGAATGAGATTGTTTATGGTACGGATTTTTCGTTCAGCCTTACCGTTTTGAGATGACGTGTAAGGACATGACAAGCGATAAAGAATACCATTTGTGGTAAAAAAATTTTGAAAAGTGTTATTGACGTATTCGCGACCGTTGTCACATTGAAAAGTTTTAATTTTGCGGTTAAATTGTGTGGCAATGGTGGAGGTGAGTTGGGTGAAGGCAGAGAAAACGTTTGATTTATGAGTTAGAGGGTATGTCCATAAAAAATTAGAATAGTCGTCTAAGAACAAAACATAATATTTATGGCCAGACGAGCTAATTATAGGGGACGTCCACACATCACTATGCAATATATCAAACGGTAAAATAGTACGAGTAGTAGAAGGAAAAAAAGGTAGTCTTATACTTTTACCCAAAACACAAGAGTCACAAACATTATTCGAAAAACGATCAAAATAAACAGAACTAGAATGTTTTAAAGAATTTAAAAAAGGACGTCCTGGGTGGCCAAGACGTTGATGCCATAGGTCAGCAGAGATGGCGGCCAGAGCAATGGGTGGAGAGGTGGAAGGGCCGAGCACCAGAGGGTAAAGATCACCGCTGCTGTTGCACCGCAGGAGTGGAGCCCGCGTCTTGAGGTCCTTCACAAGAAAACCAAACGGATCAAATTCAACAGACACGGAATTTTCTCTAGTAAATTTACGGACAGAAATAAGGTTTTTCACTAATCTAGGGGAATATAGGACATTTTTAAGGATAAAGGGAGGGAAAGGTGGGGGCAGGTATTTGGTGCCTTGTCCTATAACCGGGATGGTATTGCCATCGCCTACAATAATATTATGAGGAATGCAAGAGTTAGAAAAGGAGTGGAAATCACCTTGGTCATTGGTCATAGTGGAAGATGCACCGGTGTCCATATACTGAGTGAGATCCGGTTGTTGCAGAGACATCGTGTATAGCGCCTGTTCAATGTCGGTCGGACTATAAGCTGCATAATGGTTTTGAGCGGGCCGTGGACCCAAAATCCCCTGCTGCTGGGCCTGAGGGTGTACCGAATTGGGCCTGGTGGAGTTTGGGTAGGGACATGGTGGGGTGGGCCAGGAAAATTGTTGGGCTGAGGAGAAGTTGAGTGGGGCATTAGAGGTGTTGGGCTGATTGGGCCAGTTGTATGTCCAAGGGGGAAAGGGAAAAGGCCAAGAAGGAAGGTGTTGGTTGAAGGGACGGTTGAGGCCTCCCCTGCCTCGTCCACGGCGACCGGTACGGTTGCCACGAACTCGACCGGAGAAGGCAGGTGGGTTACGGCTGGTGTCAGTGGAGGTGGGGTGCGGTGAAGGGCGGTTTCCGGTGGTGGCGGCGAGTGCAGTGGAGGCTGTTTGGGCAGCGTTTAGGGCGTTCTCGGCTTTGGTGGTTTCAGCTTGTATTAATTTGGATCGGGCTACATAAAAGGAGGGCAGTGGGTGAGTGTTTTGGATGATGGTTGAGATACTTTCATATTCGGTGTTCAGGCCAGCAAGCAGTTGAAGGGTAAGACGGTCAGGATCCACGGGAGCGTCCACGTTGGCGAGTTGGTCAGCGAGAACCTTAATAGCTTGACAGTACGCTGACATGTTTGGGAAGGCAGCCAACCGGGTATTAGAGAACTTGTGCATGAGATGAATGGCACGTGCAGCTTTATTATCCTGAAAAAGATCTTCGATGGCGATCCAAGCCTCGTACGCGTTGGAAGTGTTATTAATGATGGTATGCAGCAAATCGTTGGAAATCGTACCGTATATCCATTGCAGGACGATGGCATCGATACGTTCCCATTCTTCCGAAGCGTTGGACGGTTCAGTTTCAGATGGTGGTGGGCGAGGCTTGAGATGATCTTCGACCATAAAAGCTTTACAGTGTATTCGAAAAAGTCTAGCCCATGAGGCATACTGAGAAGATTCAATTTCGAGGATAAGGGAGATGTAGTTTTTGATGCTCGACACGGTTGTAGCCGGATGAAGCTTAGAATCAACCGTGATGGAGGGGATGATTGTGGAGGAAGCAGCAGGAGAAGACATGGTGGAGGAAAGAAGGTAGTAGGATCGGCTAGAGCCTGTGCCGGTTGAAAAAAAATTCGAAGAAGAAGAGGTAGGATGCGGCAAGTGTGGGCTCTAGGGTTAGGGTGATACCATGATAGAATCGGATCCTTGCCTCTTCTATTGATAATGTAAATATTTATAATGATACAATTGTGATCTCTTCTATTTTAGATAGAGATTATCTTCTAAATACAAATTACAAAATACAAATCATAGATATTGACACATGTGCTATTAATATTAATTATCCTACTTATAGTATTTTTTTTATTGGCAAAAAATTAATAATAAAAATATATTCGATGGACCACTTGACCACTTTTTTCTATAAAAAGTATTAGGTCACTTGAATCGGAACTTTATATCCCTTTAGCTAAAAAATCATTTTATAAATTATGTATAAAAATGTAATTGAAGTGATGCGACACAACGATAGGATTATGGTTTTAAGATTAGTATTGGATGAGGAGGTTGTGACAACGGTTTGTGTTTACGCACCCCACGTAGGACTAGGGGATCAACTGAAAATAGACTTTTGGAACTGTCTAGACATAGTTGTAAGGGCCATACATGTGACAACTAGCAAATTCCGTACAACGTTTAACGTGATTTAATCGTTCTTTTGAATTAATAACATGGTTTAAAGTTAATTTTGATTAAATGACCCGCTATGAATCCTACGATGTCCTTCTCAAAGTTCGTGGATGCCTTAATGCTTTAAAGAAAGGCTATGCGTATTTAATGTTAACGAACCGACATCAATAAAAATTTGTCAAACTGGACTAGCATAAGGTCATTCTATGTAAATACGACACGTATTTGCTATTGAAACAATCAAATGTGAAACTGGCGCGGTAAACGGCCAAAAACGCAGCGTTTTGGAAACGCGGAAAGTAACTAACGCGGGAATCGGACGTCAAAATGGGTGGTTTTAATTGTCATCGAACTTTCGGAATAATATTTATTGTAAATAATGTCATTTATCATGTTTCGAAAGTTGACAGGTCATTGTAATGAAGGAAACCATACTCGAATCGATTAACGCGATTTAAACGCGTGTTCTATAAGCACGCGTTGGATGACGAAAATATCATTTAAATAGCCCGGTTTAGATGTGCTTTTAATTTCGAACATAACCGACCAGTTTTTGTGATAAAAATCGAGCTTAAAAACAAACTGAAGCACAAAACGTTATAACGGGTTCGTGCACGCGGTGTCCACCTACCAAGAAACCCTAACTATAAAAACCAACACTCCTTCCCTTCCCCTCACTTGTGCATCCGCAACCCACCCCCAATAAACCCTAATTCTCTCTCTACTTTCTTTCTTTCTCTGTCTCTCTCTAACGGACCCCTCTCTCTTCTCTCTCACCCGAGTACCTCCCTCTGTTACAGTAGCCGGCGCGGATCGTTTGGCTTGAAAACGGGCTTAGCAGGTGACGAGTGGTGGTGGTCAGGTTACGGTGATGGTGTTGAACGGCAGATCAGTGTTGTTTGGTGGAAGTTTGATGAAAGTTTTCGGTTATGGGGTTTGGTCCGAACGGTTATGGTGGTCAGCTGATGGTGGATGTCGGCTTTGATGGTTCTCGGTAGTAGATCTGGGTTGTGGTTGGTGGTGACGGTTGTAGGGGTTGCTGTTGAAACCTGATCTGTATAGTTTAGGTCAGCCTGGTTCGCTCTAGTCAATACTTGTCGAGTTTGGGGTTCCTTTCCGTTCGTTTGTCATGCTCGAGTCACGGTTCATATCTGGTTTTGGCTGCGGTTTTGATCTTGGGTCAAGCGAGTCTAGTTCGGGTTAGATCTGGTGCAGTCAAACCAAGTCAACAAAATAGATCCGGTCAACCGAGTCGATTCAGTCAACTGCGGTTAAACCTGGTCAACGGTCAGATCTGGTTCGTTAACGTGTAGATCAGGATACAGGCGCATGATTTTCGGTATAACTGCTACGTATTTATTTTCTTGATTGTATTTATAAAGATATATATATAAAGTATAAATACGAATAATAAATGGTGTTAACTCACGAACGAACCGACAATGTAACAAACCATAAATTTGTATACTAAAAACATGACCTTGTGTTTTTTTGTTGGACTAAAGCTATTGGATTATATGTAATATATATATATATACAAATATATATTTATATAAGTTGTTGAAACGGGTATATGTCTTCTTAACGGAAATTGTGGATAAATGGGATTAGTTGTCTTGTTTTGGTGTGTTGATTTTGAGAAAAATGTAGACGACTTGTGTTGTCTGATTTGTACAAAGACTAAGTTAATATCATTGCGTGCATGTTCTAAATAATATTCCAAGTGCTTTAAATAGATGTAGTTATATGGATCGCAACGTTTTGACAAAGATTATTTGTGACAATAATGGTATCTCATGGAACGATATTTTCAGAACGAATATATAGTTTTATCGAGCGTCAAGTATGACGAGTTTTCGAATGTTTGCGGTAACTAAATAATGTTTGTTGTTTGGATTCAAAAATATATAAACGTTCGATTTTACTTGAAAAACCTTTTATAAAAAGCAAAGTTTTGAGATTTTATAAAATACGATGTAACAATTGCTATAAATCGATTTTAACAACTATATTCAAAGTGTATTTTCCTAAAAATAAGTAAACAAGACAACTACATTTATCTGATTTACGAGATGAGCCACGACTCAGGATGAGTCATACTTTTCGTAGTATTAGTCCAATATGGTTTACACACGAATAGTAACAAGTGCGCAACTTGGGTACTATGTCCTATGTTAAACATCATTAACTTAAGTCAAGATCGGTTCGTCGAGTTAAAACACTTTAGGACTCGGTATGTACACGCGAGTCAAGATAGTTGGGCAAACTATAACCTAACCGGAAAATAAGTTAGGCTTATATGTGATAGACTTTTAAAGTGTCATTTGTTGGTAATTAGGGCACGAGGAAATCGATCAAAGCTTCAGGCTTTGTTTTCTAGCTATGCAAGGAAATTAAGGTGAGTTTCACGGCCCCTTATTACTGTTTTTGTTTTGGGGGAAAGATATGTTTTGTCAAAATGATGTAAAATGTGAAAATGTGTTGAGTGGCATGATGAGTACTTGGGTTTGTTGTACACCACTCGGGGTGAGTCCTCGCCTACTGTAACCATTTACTTGTGTGTTGTGTGTGTGTGAAATCGAGAACCAAAGAAATATTTGGATAGTACTATTAGTGCCTGACAAGGCCCACCCCTAATCGATAGCGTCGATTATGTAATTGTGGATACTAGGGGTGCACGTATTCCTGGTTTGGTTATGGGCTCAATGGATTGGTCGTCATAGTTTGTAGGAGTTAGCTAATCCTTACAAAGGTCACTGCTTTTATTTGTTCCGCACATATTGTTGTTGTAAAATTGTTGGTGTTATGGAACTAAAACCTGTGAACTCACCAATATTTTACATATTGACGTCTTTTTAAACGTATCTTTCAGGTAACTAAGTGATGAATAAATATGAGGCTAGTACGGCGGAATATGGGATGTCAGACACTTGTCGGGGGTTTCATCTATATTTACCATTGGGTTGGGACATAGACAGAAAAACCCCTATGTTTGAACTTTATGTAGGTTGTTTTGTGTAATGTTTATGACAAGGTACTCTTTTTCGACATCTTAATGCAATGATCTTTTCTAATTAAATATGGTTTGTGTTAATCTTGACTTTGATATGCTTTCGAGCGTTGTGCCACGTGTTTCCGCCATTGGCGTGGCGTGATAATACCTATGGAGGAAAGAACTTGCATAAGGGGGCGATTTTAATGGCCATATTGATAGGGATTACGGTGGCTTCCATTTGGTACATAGGAGTTTTGGTTTTTGTGATAGGAATGACCCTGGTAGGGATCTTCTTGACATCGCGGTAGCACACAACCTAGGTATCTTAAACTCATTTTTTTAAGACGAGAGAATCACAGTTGATAACTTTTAGTAGTGGAGGACGTAACACCCATATCGACTACATTCTTATTAGAAGAAGATACCGACGACGGTGGAAGGATTGCAAGGCTATTCTAGGGGATACATCGCGATAGCACATGACCTATGTATCTTAAACTCGTTTTTTTAAGAAGAGAGAATCGCAGTTGATCACTTTTAGTAGTGGAGGACGTAACACACAGATCGACTATCTTCTTATGTAAAGAAGATACCGACGATTGTGGAAGGACTGCAAGGTTATTCCAGGGGAGACAACAGTGGCTCAACACCATTTTCTAGTGGCGGATACAGTCATGAAGGTAAAATTGACGAAAAGGGAGAGGAATGTGCGACCTAGGATCCGATGGGGAAATTTGAAGGGCGACAAGATTGCAGTGTTTAGGGAGAAGGTCATCGCGGCATCCATTACTCATGTGGTGAAGGAGACTCTAAGGGTTACAACAGGAAAAACGAGTGAGCATAAGGAGTCTTGGTGGTGGAGTAAGGATGTGCAACCCAAAATAAAGGATAAGCAAGAGAGTTTTAGGGACCTTTTGGGGTGCACTAATGAACATGAGCGAGGGTGATTGAGAGAGAGGTATAGAAAAGTCTAGAGGGAGGCAAAGAATGTAGGGATAGAAGCAAAGAATACAACCTATAACTGTATGATCGTCTAGAAACAAAAGAGGGGGAGGATGATATGTTTCGGATTTCCAAAACTAGGGAGCGTAGGAAGCATGATCTAGGAGTAGTGAAGTTTATAAAGGGAGACGATGGACTGGTTTGGTAAAGGATCAGGATATTAAGTTGAGATTACAAACCTACTTTCACAATCTTTTCAACGGTGCGAGTGCTTACCAACAACAAAATGATAGCACCACTACTCAAAGGAGACAACATAATAACTACTACTGTCGTCATATCACACATGGAGAGGTGAGGATAACACTTAGAAAGATGGGAAGGGCAAAGGCAGTTGGTCCAAACAACATACCAATTGAAATGTGGGGGCATTTAGGAGATGAAGGAGTTCAATGGCTAACTATTTTGTTTAATCTTATATTCAAATCCATATGCATGTCAGATCAATGGAGGAGCGGTATTGTAGTACCTGTAGATAAGAAAAAAGTGAGATGCCCAATGTTGTGGGAACTATAAAGGGATTACGCTACTAGGCCATATTATGAAATTATTGGAGAGGGTACTTGAGACGAGACTTAGAAAATAAACCCATGTTACAGTAAACCAATTTGGTTTCATGCAGCGGCCGACTATAGAAGCAATACACATTCTAAGGACATTGATGGAAAAGTTTAGAGAGAAGAAGCGAGATCTACATATGGTGTTCATCGACCTTGAAAAGGCATATGATAGTGTGCCATGTCGATTGATTTGGGATACTTTAAAGAGTATAGGAGTTCCTGGAAACTACATAGATATACTTAAAGATATGTATGTTAGGACTAAAACTAGTGTTCATAGACCTGAATGAGATTCTGATTTCTTCTTTCTTCCCTAATCAGGTAAGATTTCATCAAGGGTCCGCGTTGAGTCATTTTCTGTTTACGGTTGTCCTAGATGAGTTGTCTAAGTCGATTCAAGAGGCAATCCCATGGTGCATGCTTTTTGCGGATGATATTGTGCTAGTTGCAGAAAGTAAACAGAGCTTGAATGCAGGACTACAAGAGTGGCGACTAGCTTTAGAAGGAAAAGGTTTAATGATTAGTAGATCTAAAACCTAGTACCTTTTCTGTGATTTCAGTGGTGCAGGCTAGGAAGAGGACACTCAAATTACCATGGAGGGGCAAATAGTTCAGAGGTGACTAAATTTGAGTATTTACGTTCTTTCGTACAAAGGATGGCGAAATAGATAGTGCCTATCGCGTTCAGGCTACATGGTCTAGGTAGAGAGATGCCATTGGGTTTTGTGCGATAAGAAATTCCCGACTAAATTAAGGGAAAATTTTATAGGGTTGCGATCATACTTGCTATGTTATACGAAAGAGAGTGTTGGGCCATTAAGAAGATACATGCACGTAATCTAGAGGTAACGAAGATGAGGATGTTGAGATGGACGTGCAGGCACACTAGGCTAGATAGGATAAAAAATGAGGTTTATAGGGATAGGTTGGGGGTAGCTAGTATATCAGATAAGATTAGGGAGGGGAGACTGAGAAGGTTTGGGCATGTAAAGAGGAGACATTCGTCAACAAAAGTTAGAACACTAGAAAGTCTTACAGTTGAGGGGAGAAGGAGTAGAGGTAGGCTGAAACTTACATGGGATGAGCGAATTAAAAAGGATTTAGTAGACTTGCACCAAGTGACAAAGCTTGAAAATTTAGATTGGGGGGGTCGAAAGTTAGTGGTCACGGGACGAGACCTAATTTTTTTTCTGTAGCTATGGTTCGGGTGATATGTTCAGGTCGGTGAATCAAATTCGGGTCGACTCAACCATTAAATACAATAAATATCGAAGTTTTAAGTGTTGTTTAACAAACAATTGAACAAAGACATTAAAAATGAGATAAAGGGTTCGTACGTGGATAAAGAATTACAGTTCAGCGTGTCGACCATTAAGAGTTTTGAATTCTTCAATTATGGATAGGGGTGCAAACGAGCCGAGCTAAGCCCGAGCTCGACCATGCTCGAGCTCGGCTCGTTTACTATCTATTAGTTAATATTTTAAATATAAAAATATAAATAATAGGTTCGGAACTCGATAAATGAAGTTCGGCTAGGGCTCGTTTAGTAAACAAGCTTAAATGAAGGGGTAAATATTATTAAATATTAATAAACCTAATATTACACTAAGGCTCGACGAGACTGACGAGCTTCACATGCTAGGCTGAGCTCGGGCTCGATTATTAAACGAGGTTTGTTTTAAGCTCAAGCTCGGGCTCGATAAGGCTCGGCTCGTTTTGATCTTTTTACCAAGCCAAGCTTGAGTAGCTAAGAGATAACAACGATATCGCTTGCTCATTGAATCTACTATCCTGCTCATGTATTTGTTGGGCTTAGAACTTTAGGATTTAGTCTTTACGATTACTTTGTTTTGGGTTAAAGTTTTGGTTTATATAACTATTTTTTTTAAAACGGGGGGTTGAAACTGTATATACCAAAAAAAAAAATTCATACGAAGACTATATACTCATAACTTCTGAGCGAAAATTCAGGGGGGGGGGGGGGGTTCGACCGTCCCTCCCCGCCGCTTGAATGCTACGTTCTTGCTTGCACCTCTCCAAGGACATGGTTGAGGATAGGAGTTCATGTAGACGTAGGATCAAGGTTAAAGACCTGTAGGGGGTATTATCTTGTGTTAGTGTCTTGTCGTAGGAGAACAGTTTTTTTCTCCAGTTTTGTTTGGTAACTTGTGCAAGTTATTATTTAACTATGTGTGGATATGATGTGTTATTTATTTTATCCGTATTATTTTTATTATATATATGGGTAAATTATTTACCTAGTTGTGTGTTGTGGGAAGTTTCCTCTAATTCTCATATATCGGTGTGTTTGGAGCCGAGGGTCTCACCAAAAGCAACTTCTCTATCTTTTGGATGATTGGTAAATTTAGCAACACCTGATTGGTAAGGTGTGTTCATCTCACATTCTCAAGACCCTACTAATATTTTTATAGGTGTGGGATTATAATGGGTAAGATTGATTGGTAATTTAGCAACACCTGATTGTTATTGTATTCTTGATTACTAAGTTACTCTAGCATTCATATCTCTCAGACTAAATCGAAATGAATTAAAGAACCATATGAAGGAAAATTCTACTTACACTTTGAAGGCTTCGGAGATATGATGGCCAGATAAATTGCCTGTGGCTGTTAGAGCCTCCCTCCACTCCTTCACTTTATCCATTTGTTCTCTAAAGTCCTCCTCGTGTTTCTGAAAGAAAACAGCAACATCGTTCTTCTGTCCACGAATGTCAGATGGATCAACATGATAAAACACTGGTATCACCCTTTGTCCCATCCGATTATGCCATTCCATGATTTTGGTCAGCTCAGCCAAACACCATGAAGAGTTAGCATAATTTTTTGAAAAAACCACCACTGCAAACTTCGATTCTTCAATAGCTTTCAGGAGTTCTGGGGAAATGGCTTTACCCTTTTTGAGCTCCTCGTCATCTTTGAACACGCATATTCCTCTCTGTATGAGAGCTGCGTAAAGATGATCTACAAAATTGTAGCGAGTATCTTCCCCTCTAAAGCTTAAAAATACATCATATTTCCAGCTTCCTGATGTTACAGAAGATGATGAACATGAAGAAGACTTTAAGTATGCCATTGTGTAATAGTATATTTTAAACTAGTCTTGAATATTAAACAATTATTCTTATTCAAACTAGAGGAAATAAAATATTGTTAGAACAAGCAAAGGTGAAATAGACCAAAGGTTAAATTAAGTGGAAGTAATGGCTTGGTACTTAAACAAATCAAATATTGTTTCATATTTTGTCGTGTTCCATTTGAATTGGAATTTTTTAGTCGGTGTTTTGAAATCATTAGTTTTGAAAATTTGGAATTAGCTAATAAAGGTAAAGGACTTTAATTAAAATGGGGTATCCTTGTCTTTTTTTTTCTTCTTCTTTGGCGTGCAAACTGGGATAGGAAAGTTTTCAGAAATTTCGAAAGTTGATATAATGGGAAATGTAGCCGAAAGATTACACTAGGAACAATGATCTAATCTAGAAATTACACTTCAATAAACATTTATACTTGTTTGCATTTATTATTTTTCTAAATTAGTTTCTAGTGTAGCCACTTTTTTCTCATTTTTATAAATTAATAAAAATGTTAATTATCTGTTACCTTCCGAGTTATATATCATATTATCATTTCGAAAGATTGAATAACATCACAAACATGATTTCATCATCTACTTTTAAAAATTTCGATGATAATTTAAAAACCTACCCTTATTTATATCATATGTATTTAAATATTTTAAATGTATGTATATAGATAAAACAGTGTGCCTTAAAAAAAAAAAGAGGGCGCACACAATTTTTTTTGAACTGTTACGCAATATCTATATTATTATTATTATTATTATTATTATATATATATAAAACAAAGCCCTTTTGCTGACGTGGCGTCCAATGGTGACTCCAACCTCCCCTCTATAGTGCCACGTGGCATCCTTAATGAATGTTTTTGGTGTTTTTTAATTATTTCGTTTTTTTAATTAAATAAAAAAAGAAAAAGATAAAACCCTAAGGTTATTAAATCCTAACCTCCTCATTCACTCTCCCAAACCCTAAAAACCTTTTTCTTTTCCTCCTCTATTCACAAACCCTAAAAAACCCTCCCAATCAGCCATCATCCTACTCGATCCATACTGCACCGCCGCCGCTGACATCACTCATCACCACCATAACCCTTCCATCTTAATCGAACCCCCCTTGATAGCAGCCTAAACCATCGTCCTTGACACCTGAACAGTCACCATCGATTCACCACAGAGCATCGCCGTCGCTGCTCCTTTCCTTGTTAACAGATCTGGCCGACAGGTAACCTCCCTTCCCCTCCGTCTATCTCTCTCTCTAAATCCTCTTTCTCTCTCTGTCTGATGTATGCGTGGGTGTATGTTAAAAGTAAAAAGGATATAGTCGAATGGTCTTGACTTTTGAGAAACCATTTTTGTGATGTGTTGTCAAATAAATAAGAAAGAAGGGTAAAGAAGTGTGAGTACGTGGATTGTGACAGATGGATGGCAAAAGGAATTTGTGTGTGTCTTTTAGAGATATGGAAAAATGTATGGCTTATTATTATTATTATTATTATTATTATTATTATTATTATTATTATTATTATTATTATTATTATTATTATGACTCAGTCTTCGTACAGAGGTCGATCGGTTGGGGATTACGTGGTAGGGAGACAGCTCGGATCTGGTTCGTTTTCTGTGGTGTGGCATTCGAGGCATAAGGTTCATGGTTAGATCGAAGGTAATATATTACTGTTATTCACCTTATTTCATGCTTAAAGATTTAGTTTTTGTTTTTTTAGTGATTGTTATTGAGGTTAACACCCTTCTCCTTTATATATATATATATATATATATTAATAGATAATAGATTATTGTTCTTTTTTATTTTTTGCAGAGAGGTGAGTTTTGTTAGGTTGAGTTAAGTTTAATTTATATCAGTTTAGTTTAATTTGTTAAGAGAATTGATACATGTATTGGAAAATTGTTTACATCTATTACTCATAGGTCTGTTTCAATGTCAGTTGAGTTGTATAGTATAATAGATTTATGTTTCATTAGGTACTTAAAGCTGAGTTGAGTTACATGTTTCATTAGTTACTTTAAGTTGAGTTTACTTACATTCAGTTAAGCTTAATTTATGTCACTTAAGTTTACTCTTAACAGATTTGATAGAGGTATTGGTGGTTATGTAAGTTCCATTATATCAGTTTAGTTTAATTTGTTAAGAGAATTGATACATGTATTAAGTGGAATGGTGTGTGATCTGTGATGAGAGTTTAGGATTTTTCCTATCAACCCCGGGACCTTCCCGGGGTAATCGGCTAGTAAAAACTATATAACAACTATATAGAAAACAGGTCAGTGAGAAGGTGAAACACCAAAAAAAAAAAAAAAAAAAAACAAATTTGTAATCATTATCCCATGAGCTAAATTAATAAAGGTAAATCTTTAAATAGATACATTTACCGACAATTATTGTTCAATGTGGAAATATTTGTATGTTTATTGAATATTTTCTCATATATTGATGGTATTGTTGGTATACAGTCAAAACAAAAAAAAAAGCTATTCATAAGATGGTCCAAAACAAATCGCGCTCACATTTTGGGACAAAAATGGCAAATAATGTAGAAAACATAAATATTAAGCTAACACGTTCGATCCCGATTTTCAAAAACATTATAATTATATATATTTCCCTTTGAAGTTCTTTTATTCAAGCGTATTTGCCGGAGTGAAGGTTTATATCGATATTTGGTTAGTTGGACGTGAAACCGTACTTATGAAGGTTTACATAAGCCAAATTTATATTTATACTACACTAGATTTATATCCGGAAGCGTCCCGGGGTTGAGAAATCTAATATGACATATTAATTTTACATACGAAATAGACTGATGCGCTTTACAGTTACATGCAAGAAAGTTTCGGGTAACACCTAACTTAAAACAATTAATAATGTATCTTCAATGTTAACGCCTAATCTTAAACAATGTATAACTCTAATATTATAGAATTCATATTTACTGGTTTGAACATAATTAATGACTTGTCTATACATGATTAATAAATAATCCGAACACTTTGTGGTTTTTTTCCCTGAATAAACAAAACCCCACAAAAATAGTCGTTTTTTTCTCTGTTTTTTATATAGCACTATGGTACTCGTTGGAAAGATAATAAAACGCTTGTTAATTTGGTGTAATTTTTTTCTTTAAAAAATCTCTTATATAAAAGATATTAATGTTTAAAAACTATGGGATGAAACATAAAAAAGAAAAATCCAATTTTGTTTTTAAATTATTTGTTTCCTAAAATAACTCAATGGCACATGCCATCCTACATGACACTCTCAATGGGGAGAATGCATGTATGAGTACCATGTACGATTAACCCTTTTCATATATATATATATATATATATATATAGGGTTAGGATAATTTGGAAACATATCCTTATACGGTAAACTCTGGAAACTCTGACTTCCCAATTTTTTTTTTTTTGAAAAAAATAGGGCAAGTAATATACATGATTTTAAGCATTTTGGGCCAAAAAAATTAAAAAAGCGCCGAGTAGTTTTTTTTTTAAAAAAAATAAAATAAAATTTTGACTAACACATGTTAAGCGATAATAACAGGTGTTAACCATGTGTTAATTATATGATAACAGTAGATGTTTTTTATTTTTTTAAAAAAAACCGTTCGGCGTTTTTTTCGATTTTTTTGGCTCAAAATGCTTAAAAAAATGTATTACATACCTTAAAATTTTCATAAAAAAAATCGAGAAGTTAGAGTTTCCAGAGTTTACCATATAACAAATGTTTTCTCTATATACTTCCACTATATATATATATATATATATATATATATATATATATATATATATATAAAGATTATAAATAAAGTACAAAACTAGAAAAGTAATTATACATGCATTTTAAGATATCATTTGAAAGATCTCATACTTTAAACCTATATGTCATATAAATCTTTCTCAAATTACCTCTATTGCTTTAGCCACTTTACCAGAACCGGACCTGAGAATTTAAGTTCCTCGGTGTGACATCTGTCACCTTCCTCTTTTGTAAATATACACACTTGGTCCCTCACCTATTTTAAAATTTCCATTTTAAACCCTCGCATTTTACCGTATTAAAAAGAATTAAAATTTACAAAAATCTTCGCAAACTTTATAAATCGTGGTTGCACACTTTGCACTCACACACGAACCAAGCATAAATATTTTATAAACATAAAGTACCCGACTTAAAAATCGCGAGTTACGGTCCGAAAACGAACCCGGAAAGCAAAGAAATCAAGTTCGGGGGTCAGTATATAAGTTTTCCACATAAAACTTTATTTTTACAACCATTTTACAATTTATTTCCAATTTATGCCATTTTGACAATACAAATTAAATTAGTACTTTTATATAAATTACAAACTATTTTCTAAGTTAAATTCACTATTTTACAAACTTAGAAAATATCACATTTACCAAACTCAAGAACACTTATTGTTTTACCATCTCATTATCAATAGAATTATTTATAAAACAAATATAAATAATTATAGTTATATTATCAAACTTAAAAACCCCAAAACCTAGACTTAACATCCTAGATGCCTTAGATTAGGAACCCTAGACTCTCTTAAGCTCAAATACTTAATTCGAACACTTTGAACATTAGGTTGAGTCGTTGGGATTCACCTCGCTTACACCCGCAACGTTAGCATTTTACTCGATTAATCAAGGTGAGTTTACATAGCCCCCTTTTCACTATTTTACTATTTTTGGGGTGAAACATGTTACAACATCAATTTACAATTCAATCGCAAGTGTCCATGTGTTATTCTATGTTACATTATGTTTTGAGCATTTCTATGGTAATCATCGCATTCTAGCATAATCATTAACTCCGTACAAGCCAACGATATACAATGATAGATCTATTGGACTGACAACCCCACCCGGATACGTGTACCTCCTACATAGGTAGCGTGGGTGATTGTTATCGTATATAACATAATCGAGTGGACCATAGGTGTATGGCCTCGATTGCGCTAATCTCGTCAATCAAGGTTTGATTATGCACTCGCTTTACCCGGAAGTAGTTGTTTTCTCATATATGGACTAGACTAACGTGACACACCGAATTGTATAAGTTTTATTCAATTATTCAAAACCTATGTAATTCTCACCAACTTTTGTTGACCCAAAATATTTTCAAACTTAACATGTTTCAGGTTATAGCTATGCATGAAGATTAGAGTTAATGCTTGAAGATGTTTATTTAGTATTTCTCATTTGATGTACACAACTTTGTAGAACAAGTGTATGTAATTTATTTAATCAATTATTGAAACTTATTATTCACCATGAGCTACTGAACAATCATCCATACGTGACATCCCGATGTTTCCGCCATCGGTTGGGGTGTTACAGATTGGTATCAGAGCCTTGGTTTTAGGGAATTAGGTTATTAGAAAAATAATCTAGTCTATAACCTTAGGAATTTAAACCAGTATTTGCTTCTCTTACTTGAAATCCTAATTGTTTCCCTATACTTATCCATATCCTACGCCCTATACTACCCAAAGCCTCGCAGGCCCCCTACTCTCACTCGTCTGCTGCAATCCTGATCTACCCTTAGATTAATAAGACAAAATCCTCAGGTTTAGCCTGAACTACCTTGAGATCCCGTCGAAGTTCTAGATTTTAATAACGAACACGTGCAATTTGGACGGGTGAACGCCTGTATTCTGAGTCTTCTGTCTAGGCCTGGCATTGCGCATATATCCCAATCAGACGAGGGACCCGGATGCCTACCTGGGAATTCTCGGGATGAGCGATCCCCTATAAGCCAACGCATGTCTTCACTATGTTATTATAAATCTGGAATCTTTGATAAGTCAACGAACTCGTTATTCATTTTAATTAATGGATAAACGATTACACTCCCTATTATACCTCGTTATCTTTGATTCACCCTATGTCTCATGGAATCTTCACTGTGCCTCTTACAGATTATGCCTCCTCGTCGCAGCACTAACAAAGCCAACAAACATGATGGTGAAAACAACAACAACAACAACAATGTCCAACTGGCTGCACTCATTTCCCAACAAGTGGCACAACAGATAGCAACATTAATTCCCAATTTGTTGGCTCAAGTCACGCAAACAATTGGCGATAGTAATGGGAATCACCATGGGAATGGCTATGGGAACGGGAATGCCCACCCTGTTTGCACCCTCAAGCACTTCAACTCTTGCAACCCTCCCAGGTTTAGTTATGACGAAAGGGCCACTAGTCTCCTTCGGTGGTTCCAAGGTATCAATGGCTTACCCATCCAAGTTCAGGACACGGTATGGGGAAGGAACCCTGCTACCCTCGAGGGAGCCAAGAGTCTAGCAGGCACTACAACTGACAACCACAGGACCTTGTTTCGGAAAGGCCGGAAAGCAAAGCGCAAGACCAGGGATCTTGATGCAAACCTCACTACACAAGCTTCTAACAAGAAACCTTATATCTTTCCCCAGTGTAACACATGCAAACGTCATCACCCCACACCTTCACCATGTCGCTTGTGCACCAATTGTGGTAGGTATGGCCATCTGGCCAACACCTGTCGCGAAGCCCCGAACCCCAATACCCACCAACCAACCAACCCTGCTCCGACTGTTAATCGTCCCGGCCAATACAACCATGGTCAGTGCTATGAATGTGGAGATCCAAATCACTTCCGTAACCGGTGCCCTAACCTAAACCGAGATCAGGACCCTCCAACTGCCTAATGACAAACCCTTACTAGACTAACGTGACACACCGAATTGTATAAGTTTTATTCAATTATTCAAAACCTATGTAATTCTCACCAACTTTTGTTGACCCAAAATATTTTCAAACTTAACATGTTTCAGGTTATAGCTATGCATGAAGATTAGAGTTAATGCTTGAAGATGTTTATTTAGTATTTCTCATTTGATGTACACAACTTTGTAGAACAAGTGTATGTAATTTATTTAATCAATTATTGAAACTTATTATTCACCATGAGCTACTGAACAATCATCCATACGTGACATCCCGATGTTTCCGCCATCGGTTGGGGTGTTACAGATTGGTATCAGAGCCTTGGTTTTAGGGAATTAGGTTATTAGAAAAATAATCTAGTCTATAACCTTAGGAATTTAAACCAGTATTTGCTTCTCTTACTTGAAATCCTAATTGTTTCCCTATACTTATCCATATCCTACGCCCTATACTACCCAAAGCCTCGCAGGCCCCCTACTCTCACTCGTCTGCTGCAATCCTGATCTACCCTTAGATTAATAAGACAAAATCCTCAGGTTTAGCCTGAACTACCTTGAGATCCCGTCGAAGTTCTAGATTTTAATAACGAACACGTGCAATTTGGACGGGTGAACGCCTGTATTCTGAGTCTTCTGTCTAGGCCTGGCATTGCGCATATATCCCAATCAGACGAGGGACCCGGATGCCTACCTGGGAATTCTCGGGATGAGCGATCCCCTATAAGCCAACGCATAACTTCACTATGTTATTATAAATCTGGAATCTTTGATAAGTCAACGTTTTCGTTATTCATTTTATTTAATGGATAAACGATTACACTCCCTATTATACCTCGTTATCTTTGATTCACCCTATGTCTCATGGAATCTTCACTGTGCCTCTTACAGATTATGCCTCCTCGTCGCAGCACTAACAAAGCCAACAAACATGATGGTGAAAACAACAACAACAACAACAATGTCCAACTGGCTGCACTCATTTCCCAACAAGTGGCACAACAGATAGCAACATTAATTCCCAATTTGTTGGCTCAAGTCACGCAAACAATTGGCGATAGTAATGGGAATCACCATGGGAATGGCTATGGGAACGGGAATGCCCACCCTGTTTGCACCCTCAAGCACTTCAACTCTTGCAACCCTCCCAGGTTTAGTTATGGCGAAAGGGCCACTAGTCTCCTTCGGTGGTTCCAAGGTATCAATGGCTTACCCATGCAAGTTCAGGACACGGTATGGGGAAGGAACCCTGCTACCCTCGAGGGAGCCAAGAGTCTAGCAGGCACTACAACTGACAACCACGGGACCTTGTTTCGGAAAGGCCGGAAAGCAAAGCGCAAGACCAGGGATCTTGATGCAAACCTCACTACACAAGCTTCTAACAAGAAACCTTATATCTTTCCCCAGTGTAACACATGCAAACGTCATCACCCCACACCTTCACCATGTCGCTTGTGCACCAATTGTGGTAGGTATGGCCATCTGGCCAACACCTGTCGCGAAGCCCCGAACCCCAATACCCACCAACCAACCAACCCTGCTCCGACTGTTAATCGTCCCGGCCAATACAACCATGGTCAGTGCTATGAATGTGGAGATCCAAATCACTTCCGTAACCGGTGCCCTAACCTAAACCGAGATCAGGACCCTCCAACTGCCTAATGACAAACCCTTACTCGTAGAATGTTGTTTGCTTTTGTATTCCATGTAATGGCTCAGTTGATTCAAGTAATAAATTTTAACATTAAATACTCTTGTCTCTTAGATAAGAATTTAGACATCTAATATGTATGGACTTCACAATCACACATCATCTTACCATTCTTAGCCACTAGTTTGTTTGTTTTTCAATATTTAGTGTAAGTGTGAAAGTTTGTAAAAATGAGTGAAGAATTTGCTCCGATTTGAGTTATTACGGACCGTAATTTTCTCGCCGAATAATATTACGGACCGTAATTCTCTTAAATAAAAATTCGGATTGGAAACTACATCTCGCCGGATCGAACCGGGGTCCTGTAGCCCACATACGTGCACCACAACCAACTAGGCTATGTGTCCAACCCATTCTAATTTCACTCTAATAATTATTTATAAACGTTCGTAACACTTTATAAAAAAAAAAAAAAAACCTTTGTTTTTATATATCCTATGTTTGAAAAACTCTATATTTTTATAAAATTTCATTTTATAAAAATACGCTCTTACACGAAATACTTATGTATATTTACTAGTATTTACCAAATCTACCTTGGAATATGATTATTTACACTTTTAACACCAAAATTCCCCTAGCTATATTTTTAGACACAAGTTCCTAAAAATATCATTTTTAGCCCCTCAACTTTAAAAGCCACTAAAATAGTCCAACACTAAAAAGTTTCTTAATATTGGTCAAATTTCTATCACCTATAAACTATACACATTTTTGCCAAAAGACGTTCTCAAACTTAACTCCTAAATTCAAATGTTTGTTCAGTAGTGTAGCAAAAGATTTTCGATATAATGTTACTTTGATCATCAAAACCTAATGTCGTGTTTTAAAGTCCCCAGTTAACTGAGATGTTTTAATCAAACCTCACTTAGTTGCACTATTTAATTACACTTGCTTACATGTACGTATTATTAACTTGCAAATTGTGGGGTGGAAGGCGAAATACTTGCTCAACAGTTAGTAAAAACCCACTCAACGATTGGGAGAGGCCCTACCACCTACTCAACAATCGAAAGAGGTTCTTACTCACTGATGGAAGTCTTTTTCCTACTCCACAATACCCATAATACAGAAATTTATTTTGCATGTGCATCTAGAGTCATGGAAGGACACAAAACCATAATGTAAGGTAAATTGGTGATTACGGTCCGGAACGCAATCACGAAATTACAGGTACATTAAGGTAGTGTGAAATTCTATCAAGGTTTAGGTAGATACCCGATTATTAGCCCTAGCAAACTAATCTGATTCACGTTAAAGTATTCTTTTTAACTTAAAACATTCTAGGTATACATGTTTACATTTTGAGGACTAATTAATTTAATCGCGTTGGACCCAACCTCCCTTAATAGGATCACTGACCAATAGCTATAACTACTTTCACTTTATCAAGTTTTTACCTTAAAGCTCCAATTCGTCGTCCGGGAATCTTTCCCCTTACCATACATCAGAACGTACTCCATATAGATATATCCCTAACCCTTTGATTGTTGACGCCTCGTTGTTTGCACCTCTCAGCTATTTAGTCAGAAACTTTCTAAAGTAGGGGAGACTGCTACAACAGTACCCCTACCATCATTCCACGGTAAACCTTCACGTACTTTCACTTCTAAGAATTTTACTTCCTAACCTCAGGACAAACGACAAAATTTTCGAACTTGTCTTTTTGGATCTTAAACAAAATATTTTCACGACTACTACATTTTGATAAACTACGCCAACTTATCTCTTACAAAAATCCTGTTTTTATAATCTACCTTTTACGACACTGCTGCCATAAAATTCTCTTTATTGAAAGGAATTTCGGGACGAAATTTTCTAAAGTAGGGGAGACTGTGACATCCGTCACCTTCCTCTTTTGTAAATATACACACTTGGTCCCTCACCTATTTTAAAATTTCCATTTTAAACCTTCGCATTTTACCGTATTAAAAAGAATTAAAATTTACACAAATCTTCGCAAACTTTATAAATCGTGGTTGCACACTTTGCACTCACACACGAACCAAGCATAAATATTTTATAAACATAAAGTACCCGACTTAAAAATCGCGAGTTACGGTCCGAAAACGAACCCGGAAAGCAAAGAAATCAAGTCCGGGGGCTAAAAATAAAATTCTGATTTCCCCTTAGCCGCGCGGACCGCGGGAGGAATACTAACTCCCACGCGGTCCGCGGCAGGGAGTTAAAATCAGAAAATAATTTAATATGCCCCGCGGACCGCGGAGGAATTCTTAATCCTCCCGCGGTCCGCGACAGCCATGTCTGCAACTTCTTCAACCTTCATTAATGGCATCTCGAGCTCAACCCCATTTTTGCGCCCCCAACGCGTTTTAACGTGTATCAGACCTGCAAACCTACCTCTTGACTGTCCCCCTTGTCCCATAAACGTCCAATTCGCCAAGACCAACACAATTAATGATCATTCATCCAAAATCCCCTATAAATACCCACTAAACTTGGCCATTCCAATTCGCACCTCAAACGAACGAATTAACACAATTAAACACACACACACGTTCATACATTCTGGTCTATCATTTCTGCACAAGAAGACCCGGTTATTATCTCGCAAACTTGACGAATTGGAAGCTTTTCTTTGGGTATTTTTCCGGTTTTCTTTCTTCGATTTGAGCAACCAAAACCGTGAGTTTTTCCAATTCCTTTTGCATAATCTTTCATTTATATCAGTAGTTTAAAAGCCCTCTATTAGTTGTGTCAAACATAGCCTCTAAGGGTTCCAATTGCAAAACCTAAGGATAGGGTGTTCTAGGCATTTTTGGGTATTTTCCATTTAAAAGTTTATAGAACTTTAAAATTCAATAACTCGCTTGATACTGCTCTAAAAATTATGAAACTTTGTAGACTTGTTCATATAACTGACTAAGAGTTTTAGAAAAAGTTTCGGAATTTTTAGAAACCGTTTATTATTTTTAATCATTTTTAATGTGATTTAATCATGATTAATTTATATAAAATCAAATATAATGAGTTAAACCATGAAAATTTCCAGGAATGTATTCCAACATATTAGAATAATTTCCAAACCATTTTCCCTCTGTTTTGATATGATTACATAGGTTATCCCATTTTCTTTTGTTAAAATAGTTTTAAACAAATAATATTCATATTAAATAGAGTTTTATCAGAAAAATTCTATAAAATTTATTGGGAGACCTTCCAAGTCAGTAGACTAAGTTTTTACAAAAACTTGTATTTTTAGAAAGTTTTTAGTATTTATTCCGAATTTATGTGTTATTTATCATATTTAATTCATAAAAATTCGTATTTAATTCATTTTATTATGAAAATTGGTGGAAATATATTTTGACATATTATAAACATTTCCACATCAGTTTTACCTTGTTATAAAATGTTTTCATACAATATTACATTTTAATTGATAAATTAGCCTTTAAAAGTATAAAATTCATGTTAAATAGATTTTAGTCACCAAGACTTTTATAAAAATTATTTTGAGACTCTTGGGGTCAGTATATAAGTTTTCCACAGAAAACTTTATTTTTACAACCATTTTACAATTTATTTCCAATTTATGCCATTTTGACAATACAAATTAAATTAGTACTTTTATATAAATTACAAACTATTTTCTAAGTTAAATTCAATATTTTACAAACTTAGAAAATATCACATTTACCAAACTCAAGAACACTTATTGTTTTACCATCTCATTATCAATAGAATTATTTATAAAACAAATATAAATAATTATAGTTATATTATCAAACTTAAAAACCCCAAAACCTAGACTTAACATCCTAGATGCCTTAGATTAGGAACCCTAGACTCTCTTAAGCTCAAACACTTAATTCGAACACTTTGAACATTAGGTTGAGTCGTTGGGATTCACCTCGCTTACACCCGCAACGTTAGCATTTTACTCGATTAATCAAGGTGAGTTTACATAGCCCCCTTTTCACTATTTTACTATTTTTGGGGTGAAACATGTTACAACATCAATTTACAATTCAATCGCAAGTGTCCATGTGTTATTCTATGTTACATTATGTTTTGAGCATTTCTATGGTAATCATCGCATTCTAGCATAATCATTAACTCCGTACAAGCCAACGATATACAATGATAGATCTATTGGACTGACAACCCCACCCGGATACGTGTACCTCCTACATAGGTAGCGTGGGTGATTGTTATCGTATATAACATAATCGAGTGGACCATAGGTGTATGGCCTCGATCGCGCTAATCTCGTCAATCAAGGTTTGATTATGCACTCGCTTTACCCGGAAGTAGTTGTGTTCTCATATATGGACTAGACTAACGTGACACACCGAATTGTATAAGTTTTATTCAATTATTCAAAACCTATGTAATTCTCACCAACTTTTGTTGACCCAAAATATTTTCAAACTTAACATGTTTCAGGTTATAGCTATGCATGAAGATTAGAGTTAATGCTTGAAGATGTTTATTTAGTATTTCTCATTTGATGTACACAACTTTGTAGAACAAGTGTATGTAATTTATTTAATCAATTATTGAAACTTATTATTCACCATGAGCTACTGAACAATCATCCATACGTGACATCCCGATGTTTCCGCCATCGGTTGGGGTGTTACACTCGGCCGAGCCGAAAAGAAAGGCCCTTAGTCCTAACAAATTGTACAAAAAATATTCTTTTATACGACAATTAACGTTACAACATTAAGCAAAGAAAAATGATAAATTGTTAGTACACGTATTTCCCTAGCCTAGTATATGTGTTAATTTTGACGTATTGTACGTGATTGGATGTGTTTCGTATGATTTTGGGTTGATTATGTAATGACTAGGGACTAGGACTTTTGGGCTAGTCTCATGGATCTAAAGACGATTGGCTTGCCAATCGCCCCTCCTAGTCGCGTGTCAAAATCCTAGTCGCCCCTAGGGCCCTGGACATTCTAAGCGCCCAGGTCATAGGTTTCAGGTCTGTTGATTGTCTTGTAACACCCGAGCTCTGTTTTCAATTCAATAACAACCTTTTAACCGTATTATTGTGTGTTTGATAACTCATTTATCATTGTTTGTTGTCGTTTTTGTTGTCCGAACATCGTTTAGTGGATTCCGCACTCTAAACGAACAAGCTCGTGATTATCGGATTGTCCGAACTCGATCCTACAAGTTGTATCAGAGCTTTGGCTCTTATCACGAGTGTTTTGATAACAAAACGAATTCAAAACAGGGTGGTTTTTGATCAAAATCAGTGTTTTTGGTGATAAAACCTGTTTTGAAAGTTTGAATCTTTATGTTTGTGAAAAACCAACATTTTTTCAAAATCTAAGGTTGTTTTCACGGATAAAAACATGCGTTTTTTATTTACTAGGGTTTGCTCCAAAAGTGTTTTCACAACTTTCCTAATCATCTGGGGATCAAACACATTGTTTTTGATAGATTTTGAGGCAAAAATGATGATTTTTGTGCAGAACAAGTCAACAGACTTGAAGGTAGCGACTAGCATTGTTAGAGGCGACTAGGTTTCTCAATTGTTACTTAGAATACACGACTAGGGTCTAATGGTGCCTTAAAACACACGACTAGACTTCTAGTGGTTCACTCGCCTGAAATCTCGTAGTTGCTCTACTGTTCACACGAGTACACTCCCAATTGCCTAAAAATCACACGACTAACCTTCCAATCGTGCCATTCAGTCGTGCGTTCAACTCCAATCGCCTGTTACTGTTCTGAATAAAAAAAATTGACTAAGTATCGAACCAATTTCAGTCTGTAACACATGGCTAACACTTAGGGACATTTAAACCAACCTAGACAACAATACAACCAACCAATGAACACCCAAATGAATGTTCCCACAAATCCAGGGCAGTTCTCGGCCGAGCGAAACACGCAACGGATGCAACAACAGCAACAACAAGCTAATGTTGCCGGAACAAATTCGTGAGCGCTCACAGCTCAACAACGTGCCCAGCAGCAACAGATGATGAATGGTAACCCTTGGGCACTCCCAGCCGCTGCAACCCAACAAACGCAACACTTATCTTCAGTACTTCTCAATGACTTGGAAACAGGTAGTTGAAATACGATGCCTAAACTGCAATTCATGGCCGACTACCATTCCTGGAAGGGGATATTCAAGACGCATGTGTCCTTAGAAGTTATGACAGATGAACAAATAAGGAAATACAATTATGATAAGAAGGCGATGGTTGCTTTAACACAAGCTCTCCACAAAGACATCTTACATCAGTTCGCTCAATGTACAATAGCACAGATGCTCTGGCTTGCGTTAGCAAAAAGGAATGAAGGAAATGAGAAGACCCGAAAGATAAAGATGGATCAACTCAAGAAGTAGTTCGAGAACTTCACTGCTATTGGGAATGAACCACGGTGGGATCTGACTGCATGATACTATCATCTGATGTCGAAGATGTATCAGTATGGAGTCATTTATACATCAACTGAACTTGTTGAACGTTTTGCAGATGCGCTGCCTCCACACTGCCATCAGTGGCTCGACATCTAGAAAGCTAACAATGTTTATCAGACCATCTCAGTCAACGACTTTGTGACCGGGCTTGAGAACAAAGAGATTGATGAAATCAGAAGTGCGAACAAGGCGTTCATCCCCCAGAATCCCAGTGTCTACTGAGGGACGACTCCTCAAGATATGAGCGTTATAGGATCTAAAACACAGACAACTTTTGTCCTTAATCAAGATCTTGTATTTGCTATTGACAACTACGATCCCCTAGCAAATGTTCCTCCTCATGTTTATCCTTTGGACAAACAAACCAGTATCCTTTATCTTAAAATACTAACGAGTTTGGTGTTAACCCGTACTCTCATCTTGCAGCACAGCACAAGCAACATCAAACTTTGGTGGACCTTCTCTGTCAGGGTATGGTGGTGCTTCATCTTCTGGATATGGTGGTGCATCGAGTTCGGGTTATGGAGGTGCTTCAACTTCAGGTTAAGGTGGCGCTTGTCGGTCAAATCCAGTTGCTGAGTAGCTAAACACCGTGGGCTTTGAGAAGGTGACAGTGGAACTAGCCCAAGAACATATGGCTCTACTGTCTACCTTAGTCAACTCCTACAGTGGGTTAGTTACGGGGTAGATAGGGAATCCTCACCTAACTTAGGAAGACTACGCCCAGATTGATAAAGATGATATGGACCCGAACGTTCATGAACATAAATGAACGAATAAAACATGTGTTCATGTTTGTCCGTTTAATTAAACGTACAAAAAATTGTGTTTGTGTTCGTTCATTTATTTAAATAAACGAACATAAACGAACTTCCCGCCAAACAGTTCATGAACGTTCAGTTCATTTACAGGCCTAGCTAGGATATGGCAATGTATCCTCTGGTAAAGTACAGTTTGACAAGGTCAATCTGGTTGAAAACTTGGAATACAACTTGCTGAGTGTCTCTCAAATGTGTGATAAAGGATATTCTTCCTTTTTCACCAAAACTGCTGGCAAGATTATCTCACCAGGAGGCCGAAAGTTGATAGAGAAGATTATAGAAGATTATACTTTGCTTATAGCCAAAAGATGCTGCAATGTCTATGCAGTGAACATTGAAAAGGACAAAGTAATGAACAACATTGCATGCTTCTTCTCAAAGGCATCAACTTCTGAAACTGATCTCTGGCACAAGAGACTTGGCCATGTGAACTTTAAAACCATAAATAAAGTCACAAAAATGGGCTTGGTCAGAGGTCTACCCTTGAAGGAATACCAGTGTAAAGAACAGTATGTGTCCTGTCTTAAGGGAAAACAACATAAGTCCTCTTATAAGTCTACTGAAGAATCAAAAACAGTTGCATGTCTTCAACTACTCCATATGGACTTATTTGAACGAGTCAAAATCAAGAGCCTTGGTAAGAAGAAGTACTGCTTGGTCATCATTGATGACTACTCAAGATTCACATGGGTCTTCTTCTTATTTTCCAAGGATGAGGCAGCTGATATTATTAAATTCTTCATTCTACAAGTTGAGAAACAATATTCTCTCTCTGTCAAAGTCATAAGAAGTGACAATGGGACAGAGTTAGGAACAAAAATCTAGATGACTTCTATTTGTCTAAAGGGATTGTTAGATAGTTCAGCATTCCCAGAACTGCTGAACAAAATGGTGTGGTATAAAGGAAGAATAGAACATAGATTGAAGCAGCAAGAACCACGTTAGCTGACTCAGGCCTACCTCTTTATTTCTGGGCTGAAGCAGTCAACACAGTTTGTTATGTTCAAAATAGAGTCCTTGTCAACAAAAGACATTCCAAGACTGCTTATGAAGTTCTTCATGGCATTAAGTCCCTTATCTCCTTTTTCAGGGCTTTTGGATGTCAATGCTTTATCCTAAACATCAAAGACTCTATTTCAAAGTTTGCTGCTAAAGTTGATTCAGGTTACTTTCTTAGTTATTCTTCCACTAGAAAAGGCTACAAGGTATTTAATTCTAGAACCAAGATAGTTGAAGAAACACTGAATATCAAGTTCAATGAGTCAAAACATACACTCATTCCAGCACATCCTGCTGAACTCTTTAACCTTGATAGTTTTAATTTCGGACTTGAAAAGACTGTTACTTCATCCAAACCCCCTTATTATGGTGATCAAGGGTTTGGTGATGATGGTCCTTCATCATGGACTCCTAATACAGTCATTAAATCAACTTTTAAACCATCGGAAGTATGCGAAAGTTCTGATTCAACAAACCAAACAACTACTGATGAACAAACTCAAACTACTGATTCAGCTCCCAAAACTCCTGAAGCAGTACAAACAGCTAAACCAGATATTATTGACCTCAGTGATTTGTTTGAAGAAGTTCAAGAGCCTAATCCCATCAATGGTTTACAACAACTGATTGAACACAAAGATCATCCATTGGATCAAATCATGGATGATATTGCATCAGGGGTACTTACAAGAAACCAGCTTTCCAACTTCTGCTTTTTCTCAGCATTCATTTCTCAGTTGGAACCAAAGAAATACTAGGAAGCCCTCAAAGACAACAATTGGGTTCAAGCTATGCAAGATGAGTTGCTACAATTCAAAAAGCAACAGGTCTGAGAAATCTGTCCCTTACCTCCTAACAAGGTACCAATTGGCACAAGATGGGTTTTCAGAAATAAACAAGATGAAGCTAGTATGATTACTAAGAACAAGGAAACACTGGTGGTACAAGGTTATTCTCAAGATTAAGGAATTGATTATAATGAAACCTTTGCTCCAGTTGCAAGGCTTGAAGCCATCAGGTTATTTTTTGCTTACGCAATTTCCAACAAAATTAAAGATTTTCAAATGGATGTAAAGAGTGCATTTTTGTATGGAAAAATAAAATAGGAAGTGTATGTTTGTCAGCCACCTGGGTTTGAGGATCTAGCTCATCCTGATTGGGTGTATAAAATTGACAAGGCTCGTGATGGGCTAAAACAAGCTCCCAAAGGTTGGTATGAGACACTTTCTACCTTTTTACTCAAAAATCACTTCACAAGAAGCTCCATTGATAAAACACTTTTCATTAAACATGCTGGAAATCACATCCTACATGTTCAAATTTATGTTGATGATATCATTTTTGGTTCAACAAATAAAAAACTGTGTGATGAATTTAAGAAACTCATGCAATCAAAATTTGAGATGAGTACCATGGGAGAACTGCAGTACTTTTTGGGACTGCAGATCAAACAACAATCAAATGGAACTTTTTTACATCAATCTAAATATGTTAAAGAATTATTGAATAAATTTTCTTTACAAGAAAGTAAATCATGTTCCACTCCCATGAGTCCAACCACACAAGTTGAACCAGATGATCAAGGAAAACAGGTTGGTCAAACCATGTATAGATGTATGATAGGTTCCCTTCTTTATTTAATTGCTTCTAGACTAGATATTATGTTTTCAACATGTGTTTGTGCTAGATATCAATCAGCTCCAAGTGAATCACACCTAATTGCTGGCAAAAGAATTTTCAGATATCTAAAAGGAACTCCTACATTAGGAATTTGGTATCCTGCTTCCAGCAATACCAAGCTAACAGCTTTTTCAGATAGTGACTATGCAGGGTGTAAATTGTCAAGAAAATCAACATATGGTGGTTGTCAATTCTTAGGAAACTATCTGGTGTCCTTGCAATCAAAGAACCAAACATTTGTGGCAACATCAACTGCTGAGGCAGAATATATTGCAGCTGCAAGCTGTACATCACAAATTCAATGGTTTCAATATCAACTAGTTGATTATGGAATCAAAGAGACCAAGACCCCATTGTTAGTAGATAGTAAATCTGTCATTAGCATCATTCAAAACCCTGTTCAATTCTCAAAGCCAAAACATATAGAAATCAGGTATCATTTCATTAGGGATTGCTATGAAAAAGGCAAGATTGAGGTAAAACATGTGATAATAGCTAATCAAATAGCTGATGTGTTCACTAAACCTCTTGACTCATCAACATTTCAGAGGTTAGTATCCATGCTTGGGATGCTAAATTTTGAGTAAATTTTGTAAGTGTTTTCATTTTTCTGTACATATTTTACTTTCACTTACTTTGTTACTAATCTGTCACAAACCTCTGATAACCACAAAGAGAGAAACTTCTGATGTACAAAAACATTAGAATGGGGACATTTTCAGAAACTGAATAACGACTGATGAAAATAATCATCAGAAGTGACAAGTCTGTTTTTAAACTTATTCTCATCAGTTGTTCACAAACTAATGAAGAGAAAATGGGAACTAGATGAACAACTCTGCTTCATCAGCAGTTTGGTCAAAAAGGGTATATCAGACTTTTCCCATTTTAGAAGTTTGACCTAAGGCGGTTATAAACTTCTGATAAACACCTTTTCTCATACTTATCCTTTCAAAAAGCAAAAATTCCCTCTTTCTCTCTCAAAACAAACTCAATTGTGCCTTTTTTAGGCGACTATGGTGCTCGTTGTGTGAAAAAGGAGAAGCTGCCGCCTGTTGCAGTAGAGTTGTAAAATTTTTGGTCGTTTTATCCGATTTTGCATCGTTTTGTTATCTGATGCCTTCTTTGTGCGCAAAATCGTAAATTGGAAAGCTCTCCTAAGAATAACGTGTGTGCGTTCCTTGGTCCAATCAAGAAAGACAAAAACCAGATGTTTGGGGGGATTTTGGAATTCTTGAAGCGGTCGAGGATCTCTTATGCCATTATGAAGCAGTAGGTACCATACAGAGACATCCTTAGAGAGTTCTATCAAAATGCTTCAGTGGACTGCACAATCGTACCAGCATTCATACGAAACAAATCCAAGGGAAGGAAGTCCTTATTACCGAACAACATATATGAGAAGAACTTCGCTTCTAGGACTCATCTTAAGATCCAATAACCTTGGACTCCATTCTAATCCGTGGTTGTTTCCTAAAAATGAAGTACAATGCACCAGTCACCAAGTAGGAAATTTTACAGAAAGGAAATGTGTCTCCACCGTTCAAATACCTTATACACGTTGTCCTTCAGTGTCCTGGTTCAAGGAAGACAACATTTGATGCAATCAGAGACACTCTAGCATGAGCAGTGGTCGCCTTGATCTTGAACAAAACATTTAATTTCTCCGGCATGATTATGCACCACTTGTAGGAGGTAATTCAGACAAAGACAATAAAGAATCCATTCATAGTCTATCCTCGCTTCCTACAAATGATCATTAATAGGCAGTTACCGAAATTAGAGAAGAATGAATTAGAAAGCTTCAAGCATGCACATATGGATGAGGAAATGAGGGAGAGGATGAAGTCATTCAGGGGTCAGCCAAAAGATAATGCCCAAGAACAAACGTTTATTTGGACATCTCAGAGATCTAGAATACAAGCCTCCCAAAGGCAACAAGTGGAGGAATGAGACGAGTGATTCTGAAGATGATTTTGCTATTCAGAGGTGAGCGTTCAAAGAAGGAGATGATATCGGTCGGGATACGGTAAAATTGGGCAAGAACATCCCGGGAAGCATTTCTGCAGCTGCTACCCATGATGATATACTAGACACGGATGTTCTTGAGGCAAAGGAAAATCTATTGCTGTAGAAGATGAACCTGTCAATGTTACTAGTGATACTGATTTAGATGCAACAGACTCAGATGACTCCCCTGATACTAAAGCTGCAAAGGCAGTAAAGAGAAAGAAGAAATGGGAGGAGAAGAAACGTCTAGCTGAGGATCCTACTTTCATAGTGGATCCTACTTTCATAGTGGATCCAGATGAGTAGATTGCAGACATAGATGCTGATCTAGACACTCCTCTCTCAGGAAAGACAAGGCTGAGGGTGGCAGGTTAAAGAGAAAATCCCAGAGGTCTCCTGAAAGATCAAAGACGAAGACACGCTTTGGGAGACTATCTGATGCTGTTAAAGTCACCGGGCCTGATACTTTAACAACAGTAGCAACAGAAATAACAATAGCAACACACACATCATTAGGAGCAGCTATGTCTACAGGTGTTATCAGGTCAATGTCTCCACCAGTAATCCTCACTGAGCCTGTCTCAGTTACTGGTGTAGCGACCTCTTCTCAGATTGTCTAAAATCCAGTGGGTGATATTATAAAGAATCTATGAGAACAGCTACATACCACAGCCTAAGCTACTCAATCCTCATCAACCTCAACTCCAGCAGGATCGACTGAACAACTTCAACGCCAAGTCAACGAACTAACTACTATAGTGACCGTTTAGGGGCGAGAAGATGCAGAGTTAAGAGGTAAAGTACCTACTATCGAAGAGAATGTGAAGTCTATGCTAGAACTGTTGACTGAGACGATTCGTATAAACAAGGATCTGCAAGCCTCAAATAGATTGCTTCATTTATCTAATCAGCAACTTGTAGAATCCAATCAGCAACTGGTGCGCTCGAATGAGGAATTTGTAAGGAGACTCGTAGGTTTAGAGTCTCAGTACAACCAGTTACATCTAGCTAATGTAAACAATGAGAGGCGGATTGAGGCGTACAAGACTGAGAATCAGAAGCTGAGGGAAAAGGTTGACAAATTTTTTGAAGATCGCCCAAGATTAACAGGTACCTCAGGTTCTAGGTCAGGTAACGATGATGACGAAGAAGAAGAAAAGGATGAAGATGATGATGATGATGGTAGTGACAATGATTATGATGGTGATGGTGGTTGAAAGGATGGAGGTGATGGTTCAGGTGATCCAGGTGCAGGATCTTCGTCTAGCACACAAGAACGAAGCGCCAAATGAGATCATGAAACCAAGGGCAAGGATCCCAAAGGTGGTTCATCCACTGAGGGGGAGTCCACTGCGGATCTAGAATGATTACGGGAGTTTATGTTGAGAGGAGCGGTTCCCTTGGAAGTTATTGAACCACAAAGGAACCTATTCTTCTATGATGATGATGGTAATGAATGGACCATTCCCTTACCGCTGCAAGATCTAGAGGAGGGAGAGATTCCACCAGAACCCTCAAAAGACGACATGGCTACTATTTATGGACTAACACTTGGAGAATCTTCCAGAGCCAGTCATACTCCGCCAGAGCTGGATCCCAGGCATAACAAGGTGGAGATGGAAGATATTACTAATGAAGTATGTCCTGAGTATTGCTTTGATAATAACTCCACCGGGATTCCAGTCATTGATGAAGAAATGATGCAGAAGGTTGAGGAAAAGCTTCGCTCTGAGCCAACAGTGATCCCTGATGAGGTAATCTCTAGAACCGAACGTATTATGAGAGTGTGCTCTCAATGGTACCCATCAGTGGCTGAGCGTACAGTGAAGACCAGGCCAGAGCAAGCTAATGTGTTCAAGAAGAGATTGTCAAAGATGCGTGGGAATATCATCGATTGGGCTTACATAGAACACGCCAAGGTTCTCAGCATCAAGTGGCAAGAAGGGTTGCTATACTTTGATTGGTACACAAAGATCAAGAGTCTACCATTCTGGTACGTTCGAGATCTTGCACGACTTCACCCCTTCTATTATGAGAAATGTGCAGGTTTTGAGTCGTTCGTGAACATCCTGAAGAGAGAAAGCAACAGTCAATGGAAAACCTTCAAGCCTCAATATCCATCATCCTATAAGACCAAGAAGCTACATCCTATCACCAAGCACCTAATATGGCAGCACAAGATCAAGCCACGAGATTGCATGTTGAGGATTCCGATTGCTCCTTTAGAACAGGACTACACACCGAAGTTCTGGTTTTGGCACTATCATTCGATCACGATGGAAGCAGTGATCGTACTCGACAATGCACCAAGGATCTGCAAAAAGATAAGAATCTGGGATCCTATGTGGCTGATCAACCTGCTGGAACAAGATGTAGAGACTTTGTTTTTGTATCCGATCCAGCACCTCAAGTTAGAAGCCGATCAAGCAATCAAGTTTCAGCGCGTGACACGCTTACAAGATACATGCTGGGTGAGACTGGTCGAAGCTCACTAGGATACGGACTATGAAGACATGAAGATGTTGTTGTTCTTGTTTTGTAGCTTTAGTAGTTTGTTTTTGCTGCTTTGAAGTTTATGTCTTTTGTAAACATACTAGCTACGTCCAAGGGGGAGTCTGTTAGTACACGTATCTCCCTAGCCTAGTATAGGTGTTAATTTTGATGTATTTCATGTGCTTGGGTGTGTTTCAGATGATTTTGGGCTGATTATGTAACGACTAGCGACTAGGACTTTTGGGGCCAACAAGCCTTGCTAGTCGCGTGGGTCTAAAGACGATTGGCTTGCCAATCGCCCCTCCTAGTCGCGTGTCAAGAGCCTAGTCACCCCTAGGGCCCTAGACGACTAGGTGGAGATACAAAAACTTCCAATGATTGCCCTAATCATTTTAGCTGTGACATCACACATTCCAAGAACCCAGGTCATAGGTTTCAGGTCTGTTAATTGTCTTGTAACACCTAAGCTCTGTTTTCAATGCAGTAACAACCTTTTAACCGTATTATTTTGTGTTTGATAACTCATTGATCGTTGTTTGTTGTCGTTTTTGTTGTCCGAACATCGTTTAGTGGATTCCGCACTCTAAACGAACAAGCTCGTGATTGTCGGGTTGTCTGAAATCGATCCTACATAAATCATGTAAAAGAATAAGGAAAATTAAACCTTTAGATACTTTAAATTAAATTAAATAATAAGCTAGTGAAAATAGATAGGTAAAAGAAATATATTAAAATAAAATAATTGATTTAAATTATATATTAATTCTGCAACAGAATACTGTGTCAGTGTCTTGCTTTATATGTTAGATTGTAGACCATTTGCCCATTTTCCTTCTTCACCAACCTTTTCATTCTTCACCTGCCTCCCTATAACTATGTACAAAATTTTTTTTTTGATAAACTCCACACCTCTACTTCGAATGATAAAATTGGGGGGGGGGGGGGGGGGGGGCGAGAACCCTTTGCCCTAATCAAGTTCCGCTATTGCGTATATGGAAAAAGTGTATATATAAAATTTTGGCCCGTCGAAAAAACGGGCCTCGGCAGGGTGTGCAGCTCGCCCACCCCTAGGGCTGGCTCTGACTTCTACCATATTACCCAAATTATATCTATCTGTATCTATATCTATATCTATATCTATATCTATATCTATACTATCTATACTATATTATAAAGCATTTTTCAAGGACTTCTTAAAAAATAAGAGGTACAAGTATATTTCCTTATCATACAATAGATAATGCACATCTTAACTACTTTATAGGGTAAATTTGTCTTTTAAACTTGTCTTTAATTACACCACATTATAGTTAATGAACAATAGTAATGTCAAAGACTTTACTTAATTCTTGTATAATTAATCCATTATTAGTAATATTAAATGTTTGTAAATGATAATAATAATAATTTTATAAGTAAATATTATTTAAATTTAGTATCATCTTATTTAGATACGGTAGTGGTGGTGGTGGTGGTACCCAAATATAATTAGTGTTTAAGACTAATCAAGTTAGAAAACACTTTATAAAGGAGACTTGGCGACACCCGCCATATCGTGCGGGCTAACCCACTAGTATTATAAAGCATTTTTCAAGGACTTCTTAAAATTTAAGAGGTACAAGTTTGATTCGTTATCGTACAACACACATTGCATATAATAACTACTTTTTAAGGGTAAAAGTGTCTTTTAAATACCATATTTAATCAAAAGGTAATCAAGAGTCAGGAGATGTTTATGAGACCACATGACATTTAATTCTACAATTATTTTAAAGACATTAAATAGAACACATATAAAAAATAACTCATAATAACATGCTTTGTTATAATCTTTTAGATAGAATTAGGTACTTCATAAAAGTTAAAGTTTCATAAACCTGATAATACTATATAGAAATCGAGAAATCAATAATGAAATCCGTCTTTTTAATCATGAGATAACGATTTGAATTTTGAAATTACTACGTATGGCTAATTTGATCTAAACTATATGGTCACCAGATTCTATTATAGGAGAAGAAATATTATGTTTATAATGAATTTCCAACAAAGATATTAAGAAATATTTATATAAAAAGAGTGGACAATAATAGAAAAATACATTAATTAATAATAGCAGATTCTTCTTCTTGAGTACTTCAATTTAAGTCCACATTTCCAGCTCAAGTAAATTTTTTGGTTATTTATTGAAAACATGTTGCACCAATGTTCATAACCGAGTACCTTAGTGCTATACAAAAAACGAAAAAAAAAAAAACGATTTTTGTGTCGGTTTATGTTCATACAGGGAAAAAAACACAATATATTCAGGTAATTCATTAATCATATCTAGGCAAGTCACTAACCATGTTCAAACTAGGAATTCTATTTTCATCAATAGCAGAATAGGTTAAAACCACTCCTTTAAAAAAAAAGGTCACACCTTCAAAACTATCTCCTCAATAACGCCCTGTAATGGTTGTTTCTAGCTCTGCTGCTCATCCAAACATAGATTTTTTTAAATACATTTTCATTCTTATTTACATGATTAAAATTGTCGTTTTTTAATATTATAGTACATTAATTTCTATGTTACATCATAACACATATTTTATCACATCATATTAGATTTATCTATTCCGGAAAGCTTCCAGGATATAATCTAGTAAATCAATAAAGTAATCGTATAGCACAATTTAAAAAGTGTTTGTCTTGTTTAACTTCAAAAGTGTTTTTTTAAAAGTGTTTATTAGCTTATGACTTTTTTAAAATGAGTTTTTCTAAAAAAAAAAAACGGTTTGGATTAGTTTTTGTGGGAGGAAAACAAATAAGTTAATAAGTCTTTTTTTTTTAAAAAAAATTTGGCTTAGCTCATCAATGTAAAATGACAAACATGGGCATTATACTATCTTACAATTATAATAGGCTCTTAGGACCAGTGTCCTGAGCTAATGTGCGCCTCTTTCATAGACGATGGCATTTCTGTTATTCTGTTGTTTATCGAGGGCAATTTCGTCATTCAGCTTTGTGGGTTTCTAAACCAGCTTTCTCCCTGCTTTCTCTTTCGCTAACCCAACTCTCATTCCCTTTCCACCGCCGTGTGACCCAACGACGCCGTATTTTTTTCACCACCGAGTCATGTACCTACGCCATTTAGTAGAAATTCGGACTTGAAAAGGAAGATTTGACGAGAAAGCAGTGACAAAAGACCGTAGATGATAAAGAAAACCGTGGCGGTCGTGGCATTGGCATCTGGTGTTGGATGGTGGTTAGTGACGTCTTCGTTGTGATGGTGTTTGGCTGGTGATTACGGCAGTGGCGGTTAGTGGTGATGGTGTTGGATGGTGGTTGTGGCAGTGACGGTTGTTTAGTGGTGGTGTTGGCTGGTAATTGTTGTTGATGGTGGGTGGTTGTTGTGGAAGTGGAGGCTGATGGTGATGGTGTTAAGGAAGGAGATGATGGAGTTAAGGAAGGTGATAGAGCTAATTTCATGTTTTATATTAAAGGATATTAAAACTCATAAAAAAAGAAAAATACAGCTGGGTTGAACGATTTTGTTTGCTATTATGTGTCATATTATTTTTCTAAAATACGAAAAAAAAAAAAAAAACGCATACGGTTCCATATAAATGTTAATCGTATTTTCCATTAATGCAATTCCTCAAGTAGTAAATGGTTTTGTTTGTTTTCTTACTGCATCAATGTCCAGCTCTAAATTCATATTTAGTAAAAAGGTCTATACATGTGGCAACACACATGCGACAGTGTGTCGTCAACCAAAGGGAACCAATATGAGTTCCATATCTTCGAACATAGCCAAAATAAAATTATGAAACTTATCCCAAGGGTCATATGTATTGACACATTAAATTCGAGTTACTTTACAATTCTATATCATCACAACACGCTCTTCTATTCTATAGCTCAAAAAACTACTTTTACGTGCTTATTTTTAAGTACGTTTTGGTATAAATCCAAGTAGGTTTATGTTTTGACGTATATTTATCCGTGCTTATTTTTATGTATCTTTTTAGTTGGTCTACATTTTATCGTAATTTCTTTTCGAAAACGAGTGGTTCAAATATTTGATAGTAAAAATTCGAGCTCCTTTAAGTTTCGACGCTGCCGCAACGCGGCAGGGAAAACTACTAGTTCTTATATATCTAATCATTTAATAGTTTTACATATAATGTTATATACTTATCAATTTTTTTTTGAAAATAATCATAATCTAAAAAAATATAAAGTATAAATTTATTTTAGAAATTTTATATGCTTGACATTTTTTTTAGTAAAATGTGATTTTCATTCATGTGTCATGTTCAAAATTGCTAATTCAATCCAATTTTTTGGTGTCATTCCATCCCCAATATTTTCAAAACATACTAGTTCAACTCCAAATATTACCATATGAAAAAAGTTGTCATTTAATGACGGGTGCTGATGACATGGGTTTGGTATGAAGAAGTGCTTAAATGTTAAATATTCTATGTTTATGTGTCTTGTTACGCGTAGAAATAAATAATCTATATCTATACTACTATATAGTGTATTCTTAACGGGCAAAATAGTCTTTTTATGTTAAGATTCATCGGTAAAATTGTAACTTTATTAAATGGTTAAGACAAATTTAATACAAAGAATTAAATCACTATTTGACTGCTAATCTATACTTACGGGCAAAGTTGTAATTTGCACCAAATACAACTTCTGAACCCAGATGTACACGTTCCTTATGCGTTGGTAAGGACGTAAGACGCGTCTTTACGTATGCTTTAAGACGGGCATCTTCAATTCAATCCTTCAATTCACGTCGCTTCAATTGCTTCAATTCAATGCTTCAATTTGATGCTTCAACTTTGCGTGGATTTTCCGTTATTGATCCCACTGTTATAAAGAAATTATCAGTGCTTCACTTCGGAAAGAAAGTTCTGAATCCATGGTTAGGTGTAGAAGATACTTTCTTGTGAATCAAGGTATTTAAGGGTTTTGTAGGTATCCTGAATTACACTGCGTATAGGAAGACGATGATGATTACTTGGAAGCTATTGTTCTCATGACAGGTCTATCACTGTTCCTCTCTTAATTATTATGATTGTCTTCATTAAAAGTTAAGGTTTCATGGATTAATTTTGGGAAACTGGAAAACAAATTGGCGCCGTTGCCGGGGATGCGACGAGCTTTTGGAACCACCCGAGTTACTCCTTTACCGGTGTACATGCTTGTGAATATATGTCTATACTTGTTTATTCGATTCATTCATTTGTTTATAGTAATCTGTATTCGTTCGTTTATTTGTTAATATGATTGTTTTTATTCGTTATCTGATTAATTTGTTTGTTGATCTTTGTTCTTATTGTTTAATATGTTTATATAATTTTAATTTTTATGTATTTATAGTTTTTAAGTAAATATATAATGGAAGTCTGGGTATGTTACGTTTAAATTTGATTGTTCGGATGCTTTTATAAAAGGTTTGGGTTAAGAAAAACTGGGAAATTTATTTAATTTAAAAGTGGGTTTAATAAAAATAATTTTCTGTGAAAAATGCTTCCTTGCGATTCGCAAAGAAGCTGGGCTTTTGGTTCCGCTTTATGCGAGTTCCTAATTACCCCGGAATTTATCTTTTATTGTTCGCGATACGCGAACAGGATCACCAGAGTCCTTCGCGTGACGCGAATAGCCGCTATCTTCCGTTTTTAACTCATTTCATTGGCATCCATCATCGTTTCTATCCGTCAACTTCTGTTATATTATTTTTCGGTGAAGAAGGTTGTTTTCGCGCAAGCAAAAAGACGGTCTTTATCTTGTTGCGACGCGCGAGCACCTTGAGTCATTGTACTCACTTGCGCCACGCGAGAAGCGGTCTATACTTCTTCGCGATGTGCGAGCGACTCAGATTTCGCTGAAAATATTGTATATTTTCAAATTTTCTATATTTTCATAATTTAAGTTTAGTGTATAGTTTTTAGTATATTTATTTGTGTACATCTCTTCCATTTTTCTTAAATCGAGCCTGTAATTATTTCTTCTGTAATTATTTCGTAAATGGCGTCAGTTTAAGTGTGGGGATGGCCGATGTCTGTTCATTGCTTGATCGATCTTCTCGCCCGTACTCAATCTCCATTCGGGCGAAAGCGATCTTTAAAGAAAATCTTTTATGAAAACGGTCATTCCAATAAGTTAAAGTCCAAGTTGGACTAAGTTTAAAGTCGACGGGCAGCAACTAAAAATTCAAAATTAAAGCCCGTATGACCCGGATGTGGAAATACTTGAAGTCCACGTCCGCGCGCATAAACGCGCGTGGAAAAGTGAGTCAAGCTATCGACTCATGCAAAAATGTAGCTTCGAAAGGGCATTGATGCCCTATGCAACTTCATAATATCCGAAACGACTTCATAATGTTTTAAATGTGCAGGGGCAATTTGGTCCTTTTTAGTCTATATTACTTATTAGTTAGTTTGCTAAGTTTGTAGGTTGATTCGCGCCTAAGGATTGATGTGGAAAGGCGCTTCGAAATCAAATGTATTTATTCAAACTGAGGCGTCTCAGAGCAGGTACGTGTTCATTTATAACTAAAACGCGCAAAGTGAAAACGGGCAGCTGCAGATGTTCTGTAACAGAGTTGACGCAGGAAAAAAATGGGTCAGAACCAAAGCGAACGGCCGTTCGGTATTGGTGAACGACCGTTCGCTGCAGAACTCGAGTTCACAGGGCCTGGTTCACGAGGGTTAGCAGCAAAACACAACCGAATGCCCGTTCGGAATTGCGAACGGCCGTTCGCTGCAGAAGTCCACTGGGTCTGTTCCAAGGAAAAAACTGCAGCAAACAATTGTGAACCCCTGTTCGGAAAAGCGAACGCCCGTTCGGAAAAGCGAACCCCGTTCGATTTGAAAAAATTAAAAACAAACCTGCAGGGCTACTTTCGGAAACTCCATTTTGGTTAACAAAAACCCAACCCTAAGACATCAAACGACCGTTCACTTCTGTATACACTTTTTCCTTGCACTTTATCAATCTAAACACTAACTTATCTTGCAAAATCCATCTCCAATCTTGAAGACTAAGGTATGAATCTCCTAGTATTTGTAATTTCTCTTGTTCTAGTGCTATCTAGTATTAGTTTTGCTTTCATCTTTGAATTTTTAGGGGTTCTTCATAATTGTTTAACCAAACCCAAAGTTTTTTTTTAAATTATTTGCATAACTAGTGTAGTGTAGTATAGACTCTTGTTCACTTTCTTTCAATTTTTTTGGGTTTCTTCATAATGTTAAAATTAAATCCGAAAATTTTGAGGGGTTGGTTGAATTTTTAGCATAATATTTAGGGTAATTTAGTATAATGATAGATTAGTTTCATGTTATGCTTGTAGTGTAGGGTTAATCTTAGTTGTAGTTAGGTTTGTTTAAGAAATTTCAGGGTTTCTTCATAAATGTTCAAAAAGCCCCAAATTTCTTATGTTGTTATTCCATAATCGTAATTCTTTGGGTTTCTTCATAATTGTTTAACAAAGCCCTAAATGTTAAGATTTTTAATGTTTTTAATCCTAGTTTAGTTAGGTTTGTTCAAGAAACTTTGGGACTTTCTTCATAACTGGACAAACGAGTCCCAAGTTTCAACGATTCTTCATAATAATTCAGATTTTTTAAGCGCCTTTTCATAAGAAAGATTGTAATTGAGATGATTTGAAAAAATTAGTATGAACGGGATGTGAAAAATCTGAATTTGTAACAACTTCATAAATTTTCAAGTGTTCGGCCATTCAAAGCATGAAAACAATATGATTTTGCAAAACCAAGTGTTTGAATGGCCGTGTTTGAGTGCATTTGGCGGTGGTTGATTTGATTTTTATTTATTTTATTTTGTTTATGTTTAGTATTTGGGGTTTCATTTTGGGACACTTTAAAAAACCCCCGGTTTATGTATGTTTTAGACAATTTACTTTTATGTCTTTCTTTAATTTAGTACTAATGAATGTTTGGAGTTTAATTTTAATGAGTTGTGTGTTTTGAGGCGCCTTTTTGCCTATCATACCTTTCGCTACTTGTTTAGCACTTTTGCAGGTACTCAGGAAAAGGAGTTCAGGATACACACGAGCACTGAGGGCTGAGCGGACACGACAGCATCCAGGGATAACCTTTAGTTTGCTTCGAAACCAGGGGAGTTTTAGTTTCGCTTCTTGCACTATAGTTTAGCTATTCATAATGCTTTACTATTTTTTGAATCACATTGGGGACAATGTGATGTTCAAGTGTGGGGAGGGTAACTATGTTAACTTTACTTTGCTTGTCCCAAGTTTTGCAAAAACTCCCAGTTTTTAATTTTTGTGGCATAACACTTATAAAAACATGAAAATCACAAAAATATAATAAAAAAAAAACTGATTACTTCATAATTTTTTTGTAAATTAATACGGTTAGTTGTGTTTTAGGAAGCGTTAGATTTGATAAAAACGGGCAAGCCAAAATAAATAGCTTGATAAGCGTGGTAAACAAAAGATTGACTAGCATGTTAATTTTTACACTTGTACCCATTTCCCCCGTTACGTGAGCATGCTTTTTAGCCTTTTATTGCTTTTTCGATACTTGCTCGCTATATGCGGAATATGAGTGCGCCGAATGGCTTATGATACTTTTCGAGATCATATATGTGTAGATTTGCATGAAAATGATTGAGGTATTTAGGATACCCTTTTGAATTAAGCCTTTTCTTTTCGTTTTATCTGTTTCCCGCACCCAAATGTTATCCACTAGTTAACCCTGTTGAGCCTATATCCGTGTTTTTTTTCTTACTTAACCCAACATTTCACCACTAAACCAAATTTAGCCTTTTTTCTTTTAAACCTTTTGTGTTGAAACTCGGTTTAGGTTATTGTTTGACTCGTTTTGTGTTATAGTTCATGTTCGGGCTTTTAGATCCCGTGTTTTGTGTATATTCTCGTTATAGTTTTCAGTTATATTCAATATTGTAAGCTTGTTATAAAAAAAAAGAAAGAAAAAGAAAAAAAAAGAAAAAAAGAAAAATCGGAAAAATCCAGAAAAATAGTATGCCTTAAAATAGGGTGAATTAGCAATGTTTGAGCAGTTTTCAGGGCTTGAAAGTTAGAATTCTGTGGTTAGCTCAAGGTAAATAAAAATCACCTATATTTGCGTGTGGTTTATATAGTTTACTTTTGTATCTATTAGTTAGACATAACCGCCGAGTTTTAGCCGTTTTGTCACTTTAAATATCCATTCCATACCCTTTACCTTTGCCTATCATTACAACCCACAAGTCCTCTTGATTTATGCATTTCTATATATGAATTGGTAGAGATTAGATCTTTTAACAAGCATATGATATCGCATAAGTCATTGTCTAGGCATTGAGAGTTTACACATACACATTTCATATGTATGACCCACAAATAAGCCGAGTGTGTGTGAACATTGTGAGTACTGTAAAGGTATGCATGCTATGTCAATTTGATGTTAACCATTGCTTTGATTTTCTATATATATATTTCCTAGCGCTTGTCGGTTTGGAGTCTTTGATGATGTCTTTTGACAAACCAACTAGCCGTTTGATTTATTAATTTTCCGGTTTGCTACTCGTGTTGCCATTGGGAGTGTTGTTGAGTTTTTTATTGCTTAGGGACAAGCAATGTTTAAGTGTGGGGATGTTTGATATACGTTAATTTATACATATAAAAGACCCCGTTTAACTCCCATTTATATATGTTTTTGGCCTTATACATGATGGACTGGTACTTATTTGGGTATCTTTATGATTACAGGCCTTGAACAGTGTCCAGGAAGCGAACCGGATAAAAAACGATGGCTTGTGCGCGAAAACGGAAGGCTGCATCATTCCGAACGGCCGTTCGGTCATTGTGAACGGCCGTTCACTTTTACTAGATATTTTATGCAGCAGCCTCGAAGTCCGGGAAAGCAAAACAGAAGATTGTCGGCCAAGTTGTGTTCCGAACGCCCGTTCAGAATTCCGAACGGCCGTTCGGTTTTCTCAGCCTCATTAAAACCCCTTTGAAACTTCATTATTCGTGGTCGGTTGGTTTCAAGACTTTTCGGGAGCTCCTCTGGCGATTTTTGGAGCCTTGAGTAGGTGCTAATCACGTCCGTTCATAGCCCGGAATCCCAAAGATTGATCCGATCATCCGATCCATATTAACCTTGCTTGATGACTCAAGAAATCAAACCATAATCAAGCAAGGTTAATATGGATCGGATGATCGGATCAATCTTTGGGATTCCGGGCTATGAACGGACGTGATTAGCACCTACTCAAGGCTCCAAAAATCGCCAGAGGAGCTCCCGAAAAGTCTTGAAACCAACCGACCACGAATAATGAAGTTTGAAAGGGGTTTTAATGAGGCTGAGAAAACCGAACGGCCGTTCGGAATTCTGAACGGGCGTTCGGAACACAACTTGGCCGACAATCTTCTGTTTTGCTTTCCCGGACTTCGAGGCTGCTGCATAAAATATCTAGTAAAAGTGAACGGCCGTTCACAATGACCGAACGGCTGTTCGGAATGATGCAGCCTTCCGTTTTCGCGCACAAGCCATCGTTTTTTATCCGGTTCGCTTCCTGGACACTGTTCAAGGCCTGTAATCATAAAGATACCCAAATAAGTACCAGTCCATCATGTATAAGGCCAAAAACATATATAAATGGGAGTTAAACGGGGTCTTTTATATGTATAAATTAACGTATATCACAAATAGCTTCTATTATTGTTTTTTAATTCTCTGTCAACTAATACTATACAAAACTGGAAATTGAATATAATAAAATATTTTTTTTTGGGATGACACTTTATTAACCAAGCATTTTGTGGGATTAGGTGACTATGTGTAATGTGCAAATCATTTGTATGCATGTATACTAATAAGTTTCAGTTTTGGGTAGTATTGGTTGATGCATACCTAATGATAACACTGACACGGATAAGGTGCCCAATGGCCGATAATGGAATGATTATAATTTGCTGACTGACGAGTCATTGATGGATGATATTGATGAAATAATCGGTTTTAAAGTTAGAGATTTGCATTGCACCTTACAACTGTATCTTATTAACCCGCGGTTGACCCACGATGGTACAAATTTCTCTGTTCTTCATGTGAACAAAACCTACATACGCTTCCTTTATCAATTACGTTTGGCACTGCTTCATCGTTTTCTTCACCAAGTCCAGGTTTGTGTTCCAAATCTCAGACCCACTGTTTTGATTTGTATAAGAAACAATTTTGTTTACATAATTTGATTGGTTGTCTCAGACCCACTGTTTTGGTAATAATATGGTGGGTGAAACCATATTGAGCATAAATTTATTTATTAAATTCAAAAAATAGATCTAATTGTTTTAAAGGACGACATGGAAGATCGGCTGGACTTGAATGTTGTTGGGGAAATACCATAAAAAACACTAAACTTTTAGTTTATTCTCATTAAAGTCACTCAACAATTTTTTGCATACAAAAAGCACTACACTTTCAGTTTTTTCTTACAAAAGTCACTCAACATTTTTTTGTACTTAAAAAACACTAAAGTTTTTTTCTTTTCTCATAAAACACATTACCCCCCCTCTCTCTCCTTGGTCGCTTTTCCGGCCAAAAATCCGGCCAAATATGGTATGCTTTCTGTCAAGCCAATCGCAACGATCCAGGGTGATAAAGAATTGACTTCCATTTGTGTTTGGTGCATTGGAATTTGCACATGCAACTAAACCCCTGTGGTTGAATCTTAAACGTGTATGGAACTCATCAACGAATGTCCCTCCATATATACTTTCACCACCTGAGAATTCAGAAACAACATTTATTTGACAAATGAGAAATGAGAAGTAACACAGCCCTTGCAATATGGGTATCATTGTATCAACTTTTTTGTTCAAAAAAAATCTGAAAAATATGTATGTATTTATAATCCGGATTTTGGCCGGATTTTTGGCCGGAAAAGCGACCAAGGAGAGAGAGGGGGTAATGTGTTTTATGAGAAAAAAAAAAGTTTAGTGTTTTTTAAGTGCAAAAAAATGTTGAGTGACTTTTGTAAGAAAAAACTGAAAGTGTGGTGCGTTTTGTATGCAAAAAATTGTTGAGTGACTTTAGTGAGAAAAAACTGAAAGTTTAGTGTTTTTTATGGTATTTCCCCAATGTTGTTTCAACGATTTTAGGTGGAACAACATTACTGTAAAGAAAGTTTATGGAGAGCGAAGGATGGGAAAGTTCCCACGTTAGCGACACTGATGGAAAGGCGCTTGTAACTTGTTATGCGGTGCAGCGGACGAAGATGTGAACCACAGCTTGGTTTGTTGTGACATTTCAAATTCCATTTGGCAGCAACTTTTTGGTTGGCTAAAAATACAGGGAGGCAACAGATGTGGGTCGGTGACCGATAGGCTGCAACGGATAAGTAATTGGAGCACTTGCAAAGGAAAAAAAGATGGTTATTACATGTGTTTCTGCTCACTCCATGGAAAATGTGAGAACTCATAAATGAAAAAGTTTTAAAGGGTGAAAATGCTTTAGCATACAAGGCTCTTGAGGAGATAAAAGCTACTTCATATGAATGAATTATGCATAGAGCAAAGACAAGAAAACCATGATGGGAAGAGTGGGATAGATTGAATTAATGGTGTAAATGTATAATGTGCAGATGGTTGCTATTGTTTTTGAGTAAGTTGTAATAGGATCATGATAGCATCTTGCTATGATGATCCGGTACTTTTTTTGTGATTGAATAAAAGTTTCCGGTTCCGTTCCCAAAAAAAAAATGTTTTAAAGGGATAGTCGAACTTATTGTTTTGAAATTATTTATAGCATACTGATTACTTATCTGATCCCTTTTTCTGATATATCTCCCACATAAAAGAGACTCTATTTATGTGTTCACTTCAATCGACTCTCGACTTCAACTGACTAATGGTGACTAACATCTGATCAGTAACTCTTTTGACTGCATCTGATTTTTGACCAACATCTAATTTGAGACCTTTTGATTGCATTTGACTTTTAACTGCAACTAATCTTTGACTACATGTAATAATACAATATATAAGTCCGTCTTTACAGACTATTCACACAATTTAGCTTTTGGATGTGTATTGTAATTTTAGGTTGATTAAATGGGTTATTGAAATCATTAATTTTGACGACTTAACCTTTCTGACAAATGGGTAGATATCACATCCGTTTTTGATGACTTGCAACAAATAAATGAGATGTGTAGTTATGTTATTTAGTTCTCACATAGACCCTGTTCATTCACCTTATTTGATTTCACGAACTTGAGAATAGTAAACATGCATCGTGTTTATTCAAATTATATATAGAAATATGAATGGGTGCCACTAAATTACAGATCATTTTCATTTGAATTTCTTAGTAATGGACCATGGTGAAGTTAGTTGACTTGTGTTCTGCCTTCAGTTAACTCTCTTGGCAGAGATCTCCTCCATAACAAGAAGCTGCAGTTCCACCTCCAATCGGGTGGTTAAAGCGCCTTAAAATACTATGAGTGGTTTTATATCTTTTGGTGCTTTTGTATATATTTGTAACTCCGTGCTATTTATTACACCCCATGCATCATTACCATTATTATGCAGTTTTATGGTATTCAAAAGGTCACCCACCACAACGCTCGCGTTTAATAGTGAATAAAAAAAGGGATTTATATAGCATAGATACCATGCTTAAGCATAACAAAGCTATCCTAATGTATAATTTTTACCTACATTACTCAGCTCACTTCTATATCGGTTTTCCATCACTGGCCAAACTATAAAACATTTGTCTATATGTTTTGTATTCATTTTACAAAAGCTTACACATGTAAGACGTAGCAACTAGCATTAAAAGAACGGGTCAAGCGGGTTCTAATAATTAGCTTTCATGAAATTGTGTTTCAGTAAAACATGGACTGTATAGATTTGACTTGAATGATAGACGACGTGTATCTGTTGATAGTTTAACCGACTTATAGTCTTTTTTTTGATCCCGCCGCAACGCGCGGGTTCCTGCTGGTTACAATAAATTGATGTTTGTACGTTAAACATGAAGATTGGATGTGTTTTGCCCGCGAAAACGGAGTTGAAACGAAAAAGTTACCAAGAAAACAAGTTTCCCGTAAAAACTGCCTCGGCGAAGGAATTCCGTCGCCGACGGGAGTCGGGGCCGTCATTGGTCAAATGAAAAAAAAAGGCCCCAAATAAAGGGTAATTAAGGAATTGAATGGGACTTTTATGTTCCATCATTTACACATATAAAACATGCATAAATAGTCTAATAATTGGATGTAATTGGGCTTAAAGTGGTAACAAAAGCTATTTAATCGTTCCTATTTGTGTTTATCAGGAAAATAATGATTCAAACCCTAAAAGAAGTAATTTTAGGGTAAACACAGCAAAAACCGAGATTCTTTAGGACATAAGACTCGAAGCACGTTCCAAGAATGTGTAAAGATCTTTAGGGGGCCAAAATAACTATAAAATCATTCCAGGATCGACCAAGCATGGCCACACACATTAGTACAAGGTGTTTGACACTAGAGGACAAAGCAACCAACTTGGGGGACAATGATATTTAAGACGTTCGAGAAGGATCCTTGATGTTAGAGGCTCAAACTATCATTGTACGACCTCCAAATATGAAACAGCAAGAGCCCGCCATAAGCTATGGCCTACTAGCCGTAGCTTACGACCACTACCTTTTTGTGAAGATTCCTAGCCGTATGCTACGACATGCTGGCCGTAGCTTATGGTTGGCGACTTCTGGTCGTTCTAGGCCCTTTGAGCCGTAGCTTATGGCTCATGGCCGTTGGCTATGGTTTGATTTTGATGATTTGCTGCAATTTCACATGAAATGCCCTGCACCAAGCAACACCTTAAGAGCATCCATAAACTAGGTCCTGGGGCCATTCAGGATTCGAAAATATGTTTTAATTATGCCCTTAAGGTGCCTCTAGCTAACCATGATCCCATTTCTCTAATTCCTACAATCTAGCTTATGAATTCCAATCACCCAACCTGACTTGTTAAGAGTTTTTAGGCTTGCACATACCTGGTGCTTTTAATCCAATTTCCCACCTAAGCCATAGGACGAGACAAACTATTTCTCACATTTCAAATTGACTTTCAATACCACACGGGCATTGCCTAATACTGGCATGGTAACTGTTGTGAGAAAACTCAATCAAAGATAGATATGAATCCCAATTGCCACCAAGCAACACCAAGGAATGAACGAACTTCGATAGGGGATTTTGATGCGATCCAATTCTTGATGGCTTCAATTTTGGCTAGACCACATGAATACCCTTCTCATTGACAATGTGCCCGAGGAATTGAACTTCATTAAGCCAAAATTCACACTTAGCGAATTTGGCATACAGTGTCCCATCCCTTAATAGACCTAAAATCAGTCCAAGGTGTTTTTCGTGGTCGGATTTGGACTTTGAATAAATGAGAATATCATCAACGGATTTGTCCAAGTACGGCTTACACACGCGCTTCATAAGATTCATGAAGACCGCAGGTGCGTTGGTTAAACCAAGAGGCATTACTAGGAACTCGTAATGTCCATACCTAGTATGGAAGGCGGTTTTGGGAATATCGACTTCATGAACATGAAGTTGATGATATCCAGAACGAAGGTCAATCTTGGAGAAACAGATTGCACCTTGGAGTTGATCAAAAAGGTCATCGATAGGAGGCAAAGGATAACGATTCTTGACTGTGAGCTTACTGAGCTCACGATAATCAATACACGTGTGAAATGATTCATCCTTTTTCTTTACAAAGAGGACAAGAGCTCCCCAAGGAGACGAGCTATGGCGAACGAAACCCTTGTCAGCTAATTCTTGAAGTTGGCTAGCAAGTTCTCGCATCTCAGAAGGTGCAAGACTGTATGGAGATTTAGCTACAGGCATAGCACCAGGTACGAGATCAATACGAAACTCAACGGAACGAACAGGAGGAAGACCAGGTAGATCTTCGGGAGAGACATCAGAAAAATCACGAATGACAGGTATGTCTTTCACACCCTTACCTTTGTCCTTCTTTTCCACGATGTGAGCTAAGAAGGCTATATATTTCTCTTGTAAGTATTTTTGGGCTTGAGTGCAAGATAAGCTTGAGACCATCGGATGAATTTTTGCCATAGATTTGCAAAACATCACCAGATGGAAGAGGAATACGAATGAAATTCTCGTAGCAAACAACTTCAACACGATGTTTAGCAAGCCAGTCCATGCCTTCTATAATATCAAAACTACCCAATTGCATATGTATAATATTGATTGGGAATTTTTGCTCGTTAAGGTTGAGAATACAATTGTGAATGATGGAATTAACCGAAATAGGATTTCCATCTGCAACCTCGATTGAGAAGGGGTTCTATAACTTAGTTCAGGCTCTAGCAAGCAAAGGCTCGAAATCAAGAGATACAAAACTTTTGTCCGCACCAGTATAAAAAAGAACAGTAGCATAAAGATCATTGACAAGAAACATACCATTCACCACATCGTTATTAGCTTGAGCTTCAGCTGCATTAAGATTGAAAGCACGTCCCCGAGCCCCTTGATTAACATTAAAAAGGAGAGGACACTGATTGCGCATATGGGTTGGATCCCCAGAATTGTAGCAAGCACGAGCATTAGGAATAGCAGCCGGATTTTGAGTAGTAGCTTGAGCAGGATTAGCTTGAGGCCTTGCCATGACATAATAAGTAGGAGCCAGATGATCAAACCTCCCACAGGTAGTGCATTGGCAGCAAGGTTGGTAGGTTTTTTGGTGATAATGATAAGTGTTGCAAAGTGGAAGAGTTCCTACCTAGCTCGTTTTTAGCAGGTGCTTCAACCATAGGAGCTTGGTTCATAGGTGCAACAATAGCATAGTTACGAGTTTGATTCTTACACTTCTTGTTATGACTGAAGGATGAAACCTCATCGAGCTTTTGTAGTTCATTGCTCGAACAGAATTCTTGGAGTATGAGTTCTTTGAATTCTCCCCAAGATAGAGATAAAGCAGCATTGGTGCCTCAATTTTTCTTTTCACTATTCCACCACGTGAGAGCTCTGTTTTGAAGAACACTCGTAGCATAGCGAACACGAAGATTATATTGGCAATCGCTGTTGATGAAGGTCATTTCAACATTTTCAAACCATTGGTGTAGAACAGTGGCTCCTTCTGACCCAGAGAATTTGCTAGGATTGCAAGAGTTAAAGTGCTTAAAGGTGCATTGGGTGGAACCACCACCACCATCATTTCCACTATCTTTGTTACTAGCTGATTGATTGAGTTGGTTAGCTAGCATTGGGAGGACAATTGCTATTCAATCGGCTATTAAAGTAGCCAAACGACGGTTAGAGATGCCACCAGAGTTACGGTTGAGATGACGCCTAGCAGACATCTACAAGAGACAACAAAGAAAGTGTGAGATTTGGATCAATAAATGGGTTATTTAGCATAAGTAATGTATAATGATATTAACCAAATCAAATGGTAAATAAGAAGTCCACAAGGATTAAGAGATTGAAATTCATGATAAAATGACTAAATGAAATGGAATGAGAAGATAAAAAATTGATATGTAATAAATTGAAATAAAACACATAATACAAAAATATGAAATTGAAAAACTTGGATTGTTCCCATATGGTTACAAGAACTCAAATGGGAACGTGATCATTCAAAGTGGCTTAAACTTACTAGTGGTCTAGAGAGACATGCTTTAGCCTATAAGTGAACACTCATCCCAAGAATTCCCAGGTAGGCATACAGGTCCCTCATCTGATTGGGATTTATACAAAATGCCAACCTTAGACAGAAAACTTAGAATACAGACGTTCACCCTTCCAGATTGCATGTGTCCTTCTCACTAGTAAAGTTTAAAACTTTGAAGAGAGTTGAAAATCAAAGATAAAAGAAATTAACCATTGAGGTAAGGAAGTCACTCCTAGCTCAACAGTAAGGTTTTCTATAAAACATATGATAAGAGTGAAACTAGACACCAAGGTTAAGGATATCACTCCTAACTTGGTGGTAAAGTTTCTTTTGTGAAATAAGATGGTCTTCTTCAAGTATGTCATATAGAGATTTCCACATAAGGCGATGCGAATTAAGAGAAAGACAAAAGGATGAGGGAAAAGCAAAAATAGAAGAACAAAAGGTTTAAGGATAAAGGTATGATAAACAAGTACAGAAAGGCACGAGATGACTCATGCATGGACACTTAGTTATAGTCTAGGTCATGTGAACTAATAACGTAATTTCCTATAACCGAGGCTCTGATATGAATCTGTCACACCCTAACTGATGGCGAAAACATCGGGGTGCAACGTGGTGATTGTTCAAAACCTCAAGGTACTAAATTGAAATATTATTAATCTACTTTTTAAGTTTGTCTTACAGTACATGGAAAGAAACACATTGTCAAACAACGGAAACAAATACATAATATTTAATTTATTGAACTAAGTTTATGAGTCCTATGTGATCACGTCTTAGCAAAAGTAACTCAAGCATTTCCTTTAAACATGTGTAAAGTAAAGGTCAACAAAATAAATTGTTGGCGAGCATACAAGTTTAGTATATGTAAGTATCAAATGTTTGAAGTGTACAATCCACATATCAAGGTACCATTATGAAATTATGTGACATGCATTGTATACAATTTGGCAAACTCAAACCTTCATGTGACAAAAATGTAGTATCGTAATACAAAGTTGAACGTAAAGTATACTTAACATGACCATGACTATCCCTCTCACTAGGGCATGAATGGGCGGGTGTCAACCTATAGCGCTATACATGTTAAGGTCGGCTTGTACAGAGTTAATGAATTTGCTAGGTACAAATGTAACAAGTATGTGAACATAAACATAATGTATTTATGAACATGTATATGGATTTGTAGTTGTAAAAAAATGTAAAGTGCATGTTTTGTATAGGCACGTGTCTACACCCAAAAGTGCATATAACGAAAAAGGGTCATGTATATTCATAGTTTTTCAAGTAGAAATACATAAGCTTTTGTGAGCTGGAAGGCAAGATAAATCCTGAGAAATTTAACCTAAATGTCCGAATAAAGTCTATAAGTTTAGAGGATCTTAAGAGTCTAGGTTTCTAGGATGATGACTCTTTAATCATTTTATCATAATGAAAATATGGAGAATATTTTGGGTTAAAACAAAAATCTAGGGTAATAATGGAAAAGAAAATCTGGGAAAAATATGTAGTTGTAAGGCTATGGGTGTGGTCAACCTTCCCCCTTGTGCACCGCAGCGCCACGTCATTTTCCCCTTCCCCTCCCCCAAACCAGGGAAATGGTTCCCCCTTCTTCCCCCTTCCCCTTTCTTTTTTTCCCTGGCTGAAAAGTGTCCCATATTAATATTATATATTATATGGAAGATCGGGGTGAACGGTGGAATATCACCGTTTGGTGCCGGACTTGAAACGGGGGGGGGGGGGGTGTATACCGTCGGTGGTGGGTGCCACCTCACCTCCCCGAAGCATCACCGAAGACCACACCCCTACGTCTAAAAAGATATTAGAAACAATTAAAGTAGATTGTATTTTAGTGTGAATAAACATAGGTAGTTTAGATTAAGTTTAAAAGACATTAGAATCACTTCATGTACTTTAAATTTAGTTTAAAAGACTTCATAATGAGTTCAAGTACTTCAGGTTTAGTTAAACGAGTTTTGAATCACTTAATGTACTTCAGATTTAGTTCAGAAGTTAACTAAAGTACTTTAACACTTCAAATTTTAGTTCAAAAGTCAACTAAAGTACTTTAACACTTCAAATTTTTGTTTGAAAGTCATCAGTTCAGTTCAGAAGTACTCTAACATCTCAGATTTAGTTTAAAAGTCAACAGAAGTAATCTGAACTCATTAGAACCCAACCAAAGTCATATGAACTAAGTTAGAACTTATTAGAAGTCATCTGAACTTATTTAGAACTTATTAGAAGTCATTTGACCTTATTTAGAACTTATTAGAAGTCATTTGAACTCATTTAGAACTAGTTTAAACACTTTAAATTAGTTTACTAAACTTATGTAACAACTTATAGAACTTGAGTTGAGTTTAGAACTAGTTTAAAAGCTTAACAAGAGTTCATTATTATGTAAGGACATAAATACTAAGTTTTGAAAATACCTTTGTGGTTGATGATGCCGTTTAGTTATAGTTATGGATGGTAAAAGCGGGTTTTCTTTACCGTAATCAACAAGCAAGATTTAGAGTATAAGAGAGGAGTGTGATATGAGGAAGATACGATGATAAAAATGAAAGATTTGGTTTCTATTTATAGGTAAAAGTTTCAAATGGTTGCATGGGTTCGATCGTATCAAAATTACAATCAATAATTGCATAGGTAGTATTTTATTATAATAAAATCTCATCCACTCAAGTTGCATTTAACATGCAAATGGATCTGGAAATATTGTTAGAAAGTCTTCCCACTTACGTATCACATGCATTATATATATGCATATGTATCTATTATTAATATATAAATTTAATATAATGTTTATATATTTTTATAAAATGTTGTAATTAAACATTTCTTATTTATAAAAGTAACTTTTATAAATATACATTTCAAATGTGCTTAGGATATGATTTTGTTAACACGTATATATTAAAATAAAAAAAATGCGAAAATGAATTTGTTAACACGAATTCATTTTAAATTACAACAAATTGTAAAATAAATGAAAAATACAGGAGGGTTACAGACATCAACTTTTGCATGATAACTTTGTGCTAAGGTGAGTTTACATAGCCCCGTTTTACTGTTTTACACTTTTAGGGTGAACCATGTTTAAACATTTTAATAGCAATATCTTAGTCTCAATACGTTGAAACTTGTTGACTCATTTTGACTTGTAACAAAAAGATACAATACAAACCAATCCCCTCGCATAAATTCAGGGATGATCGAAAATAGTTACATTTTTACTAACTCGTTGAGTTAGGTCTCGGTCGACACAAGGTTTGATTGTACAAAGACGCATGGTTACATGTTTGACTTATCCTTACAAGTTATTCTTTGATGTACCTTAACTATGATTGCTATGCAAAAATATTGTCTTCCTGTTACTTACTAAACCTATGTATTTTCACCAACTAATTATAGTTGACCCCTATCTTTCCAACTTAACATGTTTCAAGTTTTAAATGCTACCGGATGTTATACAAGTATTGGAACACATAGGAGCATTGGAATTAGTTTAATTTTATTTCATGATTATGTATTGATGATGATGTAAATGTTTGCTTCTTATATGGATATTGAATTTTAATAAACAAAAATTATTGAAACTTTAGTATCATGAGCTATTGAACAATCGTTACTACGTGGTATCTCAATGTTTCTGTCATCGGTTGGGTGTTACAATTCGACAGTTCAGACTATTGGTTTGGTTGAGGCCAATGTCCTGCCATGGGCAGAATTTGTGTCCCGTTTAAAAAGAGAGTATTGTCCCAGGGATGAGATCAAGTGGTTAGAACATGAGATGTGGAATCACCAGATGGTAGGATCGAAAATTGAAGAGTACACCACTCGGCATCATGAATTGGCACTCATGTGCCTGGATTTGGCGTCGCCGGAGTATAATAATATTGAGTCTTATGTCGCAGGATTGGTGCCGGAGATTCGCGAACTGGTGGCGCAAATGATTCTGCTACGCTTCAGGGTACCATTAGGTTAGCTCATAAGCTAACCAATCAGAAGGTTCAGGAAGGTGTTTTGCCTCCTAGAGGCGCTACTTTGAAGACACCTAAGAGCAGCAAAAGGAAGTGAGAGAGCATTGGAAAGAGTTCAGTACAGCCGCAACAGCAGGCAAGGAAATTTGAAGTAGCGGGTTCGTTATCTGATCAGAACCAAGGAGAGTATACTGGGAAGCCCCGAAGTGTAACCAGTGTGGGTTTCATCATTATGGTGAATGTGACAAGTTCCGTTGTAACAGATGTAAGCTGGTAGGTCATGTTGTCAAGGACTGTAGAGTCAATCTTCCGCAGGGCAGGTTCAGGCTGATGCTCGGGGGAATCAGGGGTGTTACAATTGTGGTGAAACAGGACATTTTAGGCGAAATTGCCCAAAGTTGATTCAAGGTAAGGTCGGGGCGAATGAGCGTGGTAGAGACAACGGAGGTAGCGGCCGGAATGCCCGTGCTTTCATCATTGGCACGGGAGAGACCCGAGGGGATCCTGATACTGTTTCCGGTACATCTTTTCTTGTTTGGTCGTTATTCTTTGGTTTTATCCTTAGTTTTGTTGTACCATTAAGAGTTTTATATCTATTGTGTTTTATCTATGGCTAGACATAATACCTATATTTTGAGGGACTAGGTACTTGGTTATCATGTGTCATGCTGAGACGGTTTTCTTTTCAAACTCATTATGGCCATTTTGAATTCTTGGTCACGCCTTCTATCTCATTAGTGTACCTATGGGGATTCATAGGTTCAATGAACCGCATTTGCTAATCTTATCCTATTCTTGCTTATGGGTGCAAGTGGTTTCGTTGTATATCACGGTGCTTCTATTCTCGGTCTCGATCGTGTGTTTACACTACGCGAGGAGGTTATCGTTTATGTTTTCGTCAGCCTAGAGTTCGTGATGGGGACTACATCACCCATGTGTTGGAATCAGGTGCGGTTTGGGTTGTTCTAAAGATCTGAAGACATTACTTGTACGGTACCTGGTGCATCGTTTATACCGATCATAAGGGTCTTCAGCGTATCTTCGACCAGGATGAGTTGATCATGTGGCAGTCTGTAGCAGTTACCTCGTATTCATCTTTAGGAGGTGGATCCTCAGCAAGGGGTGCCTGTTTCTATCATCTTTGATTTGTGATTCTCGTTTCGTTTTGCGTTTGTGGGAAGCGTTGCTTTGAGCATTGGGTGCTCCGTCGGGTATGAGTACGGGTCGTCTTTTGTATTGTTTGAGTTCATTATGGTTCATGTTGTGGACCGGAGTTCTTATGTGGACGAAGCGACTAGATATTCTACGTAACCTCATTTATTACCTAAGCATGTACTTAGGTCGATACTTGTTACTGTTGAAGCTGAGTGAATCTTGAGACGAGATTCCTTCCAACAGGGGGATGATGTGACAACCGGGAAAATTTTCTTTCTTTTCGTGTCTTTCCTTTTCGATTCTTTCAACAAGAGGATGATGTGACACCCGGCAAATTCAGGATAATACTTTTACAAACATATAAGTCTACCTTAGCGAAAACACCTATTTAACATTATACTTAACTGGGTTAGTTGAGTCGTTAGAATGGTTCGGGGGAATAATCGGGAGTCGTTACGATGGTCCAAGGAATCATCGGGAGTCGGTCCATGACTATGTGTACAAGGATAGGTGATTTGTAGAATCGCCGGACTTAATGCACACACGCAAGTATCGAGTCTCGGGGATTGGTGAACAAATGTGAACGTGTTAGTTATCATGCATTATGTGTTTATAACCATTATATGACTTATCGGTATGTGAATACGTGCTTATATGTATTCAAAATAGTGTTTAACGCGTCGAAATCCCACATCTGCCTGCAGGGGGCAATTAGGATCCTACTCGCCTGTAAAAGGGGTGAGTAGAAATCCTATTTGCCACCTGCAGACCCTACTCGCGTGTAACATCAGGAACGACTAAAAAACAGCTATAAATACCATCCATGACTTGCAAAACATCATTTGTCAAACCCTAACACGGCCCAAACCTCTGTCACACCATACTTAACCTCTGGAACTCATTTTTACTCTAAAACCTACCATTTCCAAGCTTTACACATCCTCTTTAGCAAAATCTAAGGTGTGTTATCCATCCTAAGCTCTTATCATGTTGTTATTTTGATCCTTAAAGGTCCAGACCTGGTTTTGTGAAGTTTGTGTCTTTGAAAACCTTTGAAAAACAGTTTTAAAACAAGTCTAATCTTCTATACGAGATCTATGGGGATGTATTCATGAAAGGAATGGTTTTGATGATGAAAACATAAGGATTCTTGCGTGTTTGATGTGTTATTGATATAAATAAGTTGATATGATGATTTCCTAGGATTTTGATGGATGATTAGGATGTTTTGATGATAATAGGCATTTTGACCCGTTTGGGTAATTTATGAGAATCTAGGATGATATAGGGTGATTTGATGATTGCTTGATGATAGGGTTTATGCTAGAATGGTATAGTAACAATAGGATGATGATTTACAACGTTGTTAAATGATGAAATTCGATTATTTGCCATTTGGGGTAACTTATGCATGCTTTGATGTGATGTTTTCATATATTATTCCATTTTGCGAAATGCTTGCAATTAGGGTGATAGACTGATGATAAATTGGGGGTTTTCATTTAGGATATGTTGCTTGATGATTTTGGATTGATGTTGGGTGTTTTTACATGTTTCGGATCTGATTTGGAGGGTCGAACGCACGAAAAGTGGCTCCTGGGCCGCAGGGGGCGAGTAGGAATCCTACTCGCCTGAAGAAGGGGCAATTAGGATTCCTAATTGCCTGTTTGAATTCCTAATTGCCTGTTTGATTCCTAATCACATGTTTCGATGCCTAGTTGTGTGTTTTGCTTCTGTAAGTGTAGTTTAAGATCCCGGAACATGGTTTGACACCTAGAAACATATTTAGAACCCCGTGGCATGTCTAGAAATCTGATAAGACGTGTTCGGACTCGTATATGCGATATGTGACCTATATGTTAGACTTGGTGAACTATCGTGCGTGATAAGTGCATAGTTGCACAAAATTGCTTGGCTACTTGTATTTGGCTAACACGTGGGATGTCGGGTCACCAATGGGATGTCGGGTCTTGTCTTGTGTGGTTAGATTAACGTTTAAACATATTTTCAAATGTATATAGTTATGGTCTGGACAATCGGGGACTAGTTGGCCTACGGGTTATTAGTCGAAATACTCATACATACATTATGATAGGTTTTCAGTAGTTGGGACTATCAGTTCGTGCGGATATCTTAATTATTTAAAGACAGAACCTAAGGTGAGTTTCACGGCCCCTCTTTGAGTGTTTATGTTTTCGGGAGAGAAACATGCTATGTATTGTATTCATATAGATCATGTTATACTAGTGTTATCTGTGGTTGCTGTACGATTTCCGTAAGCCCGGTTTAGTTAGTCGTAAGGCAGTTCAGTTAGCCGTAAGGCAGTTTAGTTAGTTCATAGGGTGGTTCATACGTGGTATCGTATTAGTGAGTTCACACGCCTAGCTAGCGTCCTTATAGCATAGTTATAACATGATGGATCTTTCAAAACTTATGAAATGTTTTACTTAAAACCTGTGAACTCACCAGCATTATGTGTTGACATTTTTAGCATGTTTTCTCAGGTCGCTAAGGTAGTAGCTGTTGATAGGCGCACGGTGTCGCACGACGTCTAGGATTCACTTGCATTGTTTTTAAAACATTGTCAGACTTATATCAGTTGCATTTTGGGTTGAAGATGTTTCATGCTTCCGCTGTTGTTGGTTACATTTTGAAAACTTAATGAATAGTTTACGTATCTTTTAAATATAGTTGTCGTTTATTGTGACCGTTGACTTGAATCCTGGGGTGTTACGTGCCTCGCGGTAAAACCCCGCACGTGAAATTTGAAGGTGTGACAAGATGAAAAGTATAGGAGTTCAAAAGAAAAATTGAAAAAAAAAAGAAAAGAAAAAAACAAATCACAATGTACAAGCACTAATACATTATAAAGTTGATATTAATTCATTTTGTTTTATTTATTTTATTTTATTCTCAAAATTTGGTTTCTTACAAGTAACATGAATTTTAACAAATGCAGTATTTCGAATTATAATTCAAATTTGATTTGATTTTTAATTCACTTTTTAAAAAATCAAATTTGCATAATGAGAACCGATTCACTTAATACACCATGGATCTCCAGATAGGTCCACCTCATGCAACACATGCCAAAAGCCTTTCAACAACCGTGTTGAAAAATAATGTAGGTGATTTTTCTCTGCTTGTCAATTCCTTACAGCTATTCCTTTTCTCAAATCTTCAAATAAATATAACATATAATATAACGCAAAATCTGTATTTTATTTAGCCAAAAATATTATATTTATTTTTTTTTCTTTATATTAATTGATTATTTCATAATGCATATATACAGTAAATTTCATTTTCGTCCATGTGCACTTGTTAACATGTTTAGTCCACCCATAACACTTTTGCCCCTTGACGCTTCATGTTTTAACACCATGCGTTCGTGCTCTTAACATATAATAATTTCTCAATTCATTTTGGTGTAAAATACTAATATACCCACCATTCCATCTTCTTTTCTAATCAGCCATGCCACTACCACAAACTAGAACTGCAAACGAGAACTTTCAGTGAACAGTTCATGAACCTTTCGGTGGGAAGTTTGTTTGTGTTCGTTTGTTTGTTTAATGAACTAACATGAACAGAGGCTGCGTGCATTCGTTTACGTTCGCTTGTGTTCGATAGTTTACTAGGGTTTTTAATTTTTATATTTTTATCTATTTTTTATTTTACCCAAATAAATAAATAATGTGAGGTAAGTATATGAATATATGAGCTTAATAAAACTACTTCTAGTATCCAAGTTCATTATATTTTCACGTTCCGGTGCTGATGCCTTCCACCTTCGACGTCCTCTACCATCGGCCTCCGACGCTCTCCTCCATCCACCTCGATGCGAAGTTAGTTTGTTAAGACATTACTTTATTATGTTTACTAATATTTTGCTAAGTAATAAGTATGTTTACATATTTAGGTTATATTTTGGGTGGATCTAGCTAATGTTTGAATGTGTGTGAATTCGATCTTACTCGGAAGTTAATATATGTCCATTTGTATTTGCTTTTGTTTAGGAACACTTGTTTGTGTTCATTAATGTTCGTTTGTGCTTGTGTACGATCATGAACAAAATTAAAAAACGAACACGAACATGAGTTTTTTCTTAACAAACGAACACGAATAGAAAATCTCGTTTGATAAGTCTTCATAACTGTTCGTGAACACTTAATTTCCTTAGCAAACAAACATAAACAAGACTTTATTCGTCTTCATGTTTGTTTTGTTCGTTTGTAGCCCTACCACCAACCAACCACCACCTGCTACCAACTCATAATCACATTCTCCTTTCCAAAACTAATAAGGAAAAAAAGGTACACTTTGGTTTCCATGTTTCTAAGGGCATGTGTAGTGTGTGGGGGGGGGGGGGGAGGGGGGGTTTTCATGGGGCTCCATGGAGAATAAAATATTATAAAGTAATAGAATGGGCTCCATAGGGCTTCATGGGAAACGAGGGGTGTAGTGGGAAGTGGCTCCATTAGACTATATAAATGATTGGGTAATCATTGCTTAATTATTGTTTTCTTATTTAAATATAATAATATTAAGGTACAATTTCATATATGCCATTGTAAACTTGTAAAATGACATATATACCCAAAGTACAAGTTTTTCATGCATATTGTACAATGGTCCTAAAGCTTGTTTTGGGTATATATGAAATTTTGATGTTTTGTAGGGGTATATATGAAATTGCCCCGAATATTAAATACCAAATAATATTTCATTAAATAAATAAAAAAATTACAAACACTAAAAAAATTACAAATACTAAAAAAATAGAAATACTAAAAAAGTTACAAATACTAAAATAAAAATTACAAATACTAAAAAGACAAATTACTACTCGTCGTCGTCATCGTTTTCTTCGTCTTCTTCATTTCCTTCTCCTTCTCCTTCTTCTTCTTCTTCGTTGTTTTGAATCGGGCGAATCACCCATACTTCCTCGACCAAATCCGCCTTCAACGAGTTATGTATATCCTTGGAACGCAACATGGTACTGTTTTGCATTCTCTGCTCCATTGTAGCTTGTGTCCCTTGAAGAACATCTTTCGGAAAATAGTATTGGCATATTGTTTTTCCTTCGTATTCAAGTATCATATTATGCATTATGATACAAGCATACATTACCATTCTAATTCTTTCTTTTTCCCACACACGACAAGGATTTATAACAAAATGCCATCGGTGTTGAAGAACACCAAAACACCGCTCGATGTCCTTTCTTGCGGACTCATGAAGTGCCTTAAAATATTTTCTTTTTTGATCGAGTGTTTGAGTAAACGTTTTGACGAGCATTGAATACTCCGAATATATACCATCCAACAAGTAGTATCCATGCTCGTAGTAATTATTATTTGCATAAAACCCAGCTTTCTGTATTGTTCCGCCAATGTAAGACTCTAGTAATGGCGAAAATTGAAAAGTATTTATGTCGTTCATACACCCGGCGAGACCAAAGAAGGCCGACCAAACCCAAAAGTCTTGTGAGGCAACTGCTTGTAAAATCAACGTTGGTCCCTTTTGGTCACCGCGTGTATGTTGACCTCGCCATGCAGTTGGACAACTATACCACCGCCATTGACGACAGTCTATACTACGAATCATGCCGGGTAAGCCGTGTTTTTGTAAATGCACTTCGTATAGTTGTTGAAGGTCGTTCCATGTCGGGTTTCTCAAGTATCGTTTTCCATATAATTGGCATATACCTAAAAAATAAAATATATATATAATGTAACTACTAATTATAAATATATGTAAATTTGTAAATATACCGTATCAGAAATAAAATATATATATATATATATATATACATATATATATATATAATATATAGGACAAGTATCCTATAGAAACCTTGGTGAGTTGTGGAAACCTTAAAAACCCATCCAATGATCCCCATTCTTCCACGTCTCCCTTTTCTTTCAAATTGATCAAGGGCAAGATTGTCCACATTTATACAAACCTCCAGCTATGATCTGTGCTTTTCTCTTTCTAATTCCTGACAAAAGAACGATGGGAGCAGACATGCCTTTTCTTCTCTTCTTTTTTGTACTATGTATCTTTCTACTGCCTCCATATCTCCTTATTAATTGAGATAGAGTCAACTCAACTCAACCACCCTTTTAATTATCCCTTTTTCTCTCCTTCTCTCCACAATAATGGAGATTCATTAACACACAACTCATTCAAGTCTGCTTCAAAATTTCTCAACACCCTCTGCATTTATGGATGACGACAGTGATATTGGCTCTCCTACCCACCTTGTCCCTCACAACTTGGATAGAAGCTTCTCCGAATTTAATGAGGATCCAATTTCGGTTGTTTTACATCTGACAGGTTACGTGATTGTTCCAACCTGAACATTTATTTTTAGTATTTTTCTTCTTTTTACATATAATGATAGTCAACATGTTAATTATTTTTAACTTTTTAATTTATTTTTTTTTAATTTTCCCAGATAACAGCCCACCTTTGGCTAGCAGATCTGTGTCTCCTGTTGTTGATGGGTTCGGTGGTGACGACGTTTCAGGTCTTGTGTTTTTTACTATAGTTACTTTGTATTTTAGATAATTTTGATGTGTTGTTTGAAAGTTCTTGTATGAAATTATAGAACACTATAGATACTTTGTATTTTACTATTTTTTTAAAAGTTTATTTTTCCTAACTTTTTTTTAGATAATTTTGTAGTTCATGTTTTGTTTTTTAAATTGTTGTTTACTATTTGTTTTAGTTTTTTTAGTTTTTTTTTAAAACATGTTATATGAAATTATAGAACGGGTCATTATAGAACACTATAGTTGTTTTTTTTTAAATTGTTTTATAATCTTTTCATTTTCTTAACTGTGTTTGTTAGATATTTTTGTAGTTCATGTGCCTTTGTTTTGTTAAATGTTATATTTTTCCTGCAAGTCTTACAAAATACACTTTTTTTGTTAAGTTTTTGTTTACCATTTGTTTTAGTTTTTTTATTGTTTTTTTAAAAGTTTTTATATTAGATGATATAACACCATAGTTACTTGTTTTTAAAATTTTTTATAATCTTTCATTTTTTAACTGTTTTGTTAGATTTTTTGGTACTTCATGTTTGTTTGTTTTGTTAAAATGTTACATTTTTCGTGGAGGTCTAACAAAATACATTATGTTGTAAAAGTTTTCTTTACCATTTGTTGATGTTAAAGCATGTTTTGTTTGATAAGTAGCATGTATGAAATGAAGTTTCACTATAGTTACTTTTTTTGAAATTTCATTTTTTTGACAATGTTTTGTTAGATATTATTTAGTTCATTTTTGTGTTGTTTTTTTTTTAAATGGTACACTTTTCCTGTCACACAGTACATCCATTTCCTTTCATTTTCTTCCTAACTTTTAAAAAAACTTTGTGTCTTATGTTTTAGTTCTGATGATCACCTTGGTAAGTTTAGCCCTTTAGGGTAATGGTATTTTTTTTGCTAAATAAAACCTTGGGCAAACTCCCAATGGAACACGTATGTAACAGTATGAAGGCTCCACACATGTTTATTTTTTATTTTATTTTTAACTTAAAGATGTTCATCTCCCCTACATTTTTGTGCAGCATGGCATTGTTCAACATACTAATCTTCTTTTCATGACTCTTTGTGTTTATACAGCGATTAATCAGGAGCCCTTTTATGTCTATCAAACACCCAATGGAACCCGTTTGTGGACTCCTAATGTTGATTTGAAGTATACTCCAATCATTGGCCGCTCATTTGATAATTGGGAAGATGCCTACAACCTGTATGTCCTTTATGCGCAAGAAGCTGGTTTTTCTGTTAGGAAAGGACAATCCAAGGTGTGGAACGGCGTTGCGACGCATAAATACTATCGTTGTAACAAATCTGGTAAGCCTCAAAACAAGCGTACATTTGACACATTATGCGACGATTCCCTGAAATTTCGTCAAACGACCTTCACACTCAGTGATTGCAATGCACACATTTGTGTTATGTTTTGCAAAAAAAGTGGTCGCTTTATTGTTCAGAAGTTTGTAGAGGAGCATAACCATTCTCTTGTCGATTCTCATAACCGTGATCTTACAAAGTCGGGTAGGAAGCTTAGTTTTTCAGCTAAGCAGTTCATCCATCAAATGAGCCTCAACAAGATTGGTCCGGTTAAAGCTCACAGCTGCTATGTTACTATGAAGGGGGGGCATCATAATGTCCACGGTACACCAGCCGACTTCAAAAACTTCAGCCAAAAACTGAGAATTTATATCGGTGAAAGAGATTCTCAGTTAGTTTTGGACCGGTTTCGTGATCGTTTTGACAGCTTACCAGATTTCTTTTATGACTTTGTTGTTCAAAATGGTCAACTTATTTCTGTATTTTGGGCTGATGAAATCTCGAAGTTGAACTACAAGGTTTTTGGTGATGTTGTCGCATTCGATGCGACTTATCAAACAAACAAGTTAGTGTTTTTTTTTTCCATTTTTACTTTCATATTTTAACATTTCTTATTAGGTTCGAATTTTTTTCCACTATATTATGTTGTTTGATAACTCAGTTTTACATGTATAATCGTTCATAGGTACAACATGATCTTTGTTCCATTTACTGGTGTGGATTATAACAAGCAGTGTGTTACTTTTGGTGCGGGTCTTCTTTTTAATGAAACCATTGATTCTTACAAATGGTTGCTTCAATCGTTTCTCAAAGCTCATGGAAAGCAACCCCTGCTGGTCTTATCTGATCAAGACCCGGCCATGAGGCAAGCAATACTCCAAGTGTTTACTGAATCCCGCCACCGCCTTTGTATGTGGCATATCATGAAAAAGTTACCTGTTAAGGTAATAAGTCTCCCATTCATTAACAGTTTTCAATTTCCTTGGGTTTGATACTGATATTTTTTTTAATTATTTTTTTGTTTGTTTTTATCCAGATTTCAGGAGATTTGTTACAGAACACAGATTTCAGGCAGTGCATACATCGCTTGGTTTGGAATGTTTATATAAAGCCATCTACCTTTGAGAGCCGTTGGCAAGAACTGTTGGATAACTTTGGTTTGCACGATCATTCGTGGCTGAATGAAATGTATGAGATCAGGGATCGTTGGGTGCCTGCTTACTTTCGAGAGATCCCCATGTGTTGCTTGATGAAAACTACATCACGTTGTGAAAGCTCTAATGCCTCTTTCAAAGTTAATTCTACGATTGCTAATACGCTTGTTCAGTTTATGATGTGTTATGAGACTAGAATTGATGCTCAGCGATACCGGCAAAGGATGGCTGATTACAAGACGTCTTCCACAGAATTTATAAACAGCACTGGTTTAGCCATCGAGAAGCACGCTTTTGAGTTGTATACTCACAGTATTTTCCTTGAAGTACTAAAGGAGATTGCTAAGGGGAAGGAATGTTGTTATGTCTCTAACACTCAAGCAAAAGATGATATCTTGGTTTTCTCACTACACAAGCACTAAGAACTTCAACTTTCGCCCAACCTTTCATTTTCAACAAAAACTTCACAGTCGTCTTCAACCTATAGAAACCTTAATTTCAACAAGTCAAATTCAACGAAGACAAACTGCAACAACTCAATAACAAAGCATAACTAATTGTAAGATGAATTCATAAACATTAAGCAATTGACAATTATGAAGCAACATTGCAACAATCAAACAATGAATGTGATTTATAACATGCTGATATGTATTTTTAATATATATCAGCATAGAATTATAAAAACGATCGGCTTATGGGAGGCTAGAGCTTGCTCTCTCCATCGTCATTTTTGTCGATCTATGAACAATCAGATGTGATTTAAGCAGTGATTTAAGAGATTTTAATTTGAGAACTAGCAGTGATTTAAGAGATTTTAATTTGAGGACTAAGATGGTGTGTGCGGAAGAGTTCTGCGGACAAATATATTCTTATGAAGTGAAAAATTATATGTGTCATAAAAGGATTAAACTTTTTTTTCAGGAAATTTTTTTGTAAAAGGTTTAATACTCGATAGCTCAAAAATCTACTTCTAATTTTATATGTGTACATCTTGCTCGAGTGAATTCTCTATACAACTTTGTCACTTCCTCAAGACATTCTAAAGCTGTGATGTGAACCTAGAAAAACGAACCAAATTGGTATCAAATGATATGTCATGATGATGATGACGATAATAGATGATTCTAATGTGTAAAGTAAGCATATATGAAAGAATGACATACATACTCAATACTTATTATCGATATACAATTGATCACCTGGGTGACACCGAATAAAGAAATCAATACGAAAACAGTGAAGATTCATTTTGAAAATAAATAAAAATGATATAATTGTTATCGTCTTAAAGATTGTAGGATGGTAACTTTTCTTGTCTCACGATTATTTTCTCTACTCATATATAATTTAAGTATATATTACAATAATCATCATATGTCGATTTCAAAGTGCATATATTAAAAAGGATTTCAGAGGCGTGCATGGTGGTGTGATTAATTATCACTTATCAGTTTGAGATTTACCTGATGTCTAAGAATCATAGGCTATATCTAACTGACTTAACAACCTTTATAATCAATGTTCCTAGCAATATCAATCAAAACACAAAAAGTAGATTGTAGGATGGTAATTTTTCTTGTCGCGCGATTATTTTCTCTACTCATACATAATTTAAGTATCTATTAAAATAATCATCACATGTCAATTTCAAATTGCATATATTAAAAAGGATTTTAAAGGCGTGCATGGTGGGATGATTAATTATCACTTATTAGTTTGAGATTTACCTAATGTCTAAGAATCGTAGGCTATATCGAACTGGCTTAGCAACCTTTATAATCAATATTCCTAGCTATTGCAATCAAAACACAAAAGTGATCATTTTGATAATAATAAGTTTGATTTGTTTTACCGAGAAGGTCTGCGGTTCGAGTCCGTATAGCCCTAGAGCCCTATAAAGAGCCCTATAAAATCAAATTCAAATCAAAAAATGAATATTCAAATACAAAAAATTGTATCATTTTTTGATTTGAATTTCCTCTTTTCCTGCCCGAAATCAACAAGTTTATTATACTACCCTTCTTTGGTATACCCAATTCTAGTTTTTACAAAATTAACCACATCTATGAGTATATATGTAGTTAGCGGGTTCTTATATGTAATAGTAGGTTCAAAAACATATGTATTATCTTAACATGATTAGTGACTAACCTAGACATGATTAATGCATTACCTAAAAACATTGTATTTTTTCCTGCATGAACAAAAACCCACTAAAAAGGTCATTTTTTATAGCACTATGCTACTCCTTGTAAAGATAATAAAACGCTCGTTAGTTTGGTGTATTTTTTTAAAATGTCATATATAAAAGTTATTAACGTTTAAAAATTACGGGGGAAATTGCATGTGCCATGCACATAAGAGAGAAAAATATTTTTGGAGGGAAATCAAGGGGTATGAAGGTGTCACCTAGGTCATGTGGCATACCCTTTTTCGTTTATTATATATATATATATATATATATATAGAGAGAGAGAGAGAGAGAGAGAGATAGAGAGGTAAAGGTTCGGGTACAAAGGCCATATTTCGTGAGAAGGATCAAGAATTGACATGTAAGCATCATGTTTTGGATTTAGGTATGATGTTTTGGGTAGAAAAACACTAAACACAACAATTTAAAACACAATACAATGTATTATAACCATGGATTTTAAAATATAGTTAAAACACGCAGCTAAAATACAACAACTTAGAACACATGTTCTTGTCATGGTGTTTTAAGTTTTTAAGCCTAAAATAAATTGTTTAGTGTTTAGTTGTTATTTTTCGTGTTATTTTAGCTTAAACAATTCAAAAGATCATGAATAAATCCAAAAATCGTTGCCTACATATCAATTGTTAATCATTCTCACACTTCTCACGAAATATGTCCTTTGTACCCTAACCTCACACTACATATAGATATATAGATTATATTTGTCACACCCTCAAATTTCCACTGCGGGGTTTTACCGCGAGGCGCGTGACACACCAGGATCCCATAGCCATAAGTCATTCGAACGACTCTAAATGCCCAAACCATTTAGTTCGATTTTCAAAATTTGAGTTTTTAGAAATCAACCATATGTTTTTAAGAAAATGCGGAAGCGTAATTAAAATGGTTAAGTGGATTATTATGCACAAAACAACGCACTCAATATAGAACTAAATAAATGAAAAGCATGATATTAGTCAATAGTGTTCAATTAACCCTTGACACAATGATGCATGACCTATCGTGCTCCGTACCTAGAGACCTGCAAAAGCATGCTAGCGTGTGTCAACATAAAGTCGGTGAGTTCACAGTTTAAGTAACAATAGTAAGGTTATCAAAGTTTTAACCCATCAGTTTTAAGCTTGTCAGGGGTAGCTAACCCACTCAATGTAACTAAACAGTGGTTATTGGGAAACATACAGATGTTACAGTGCCTCAACACTAGTGTCTATCAACACTATTAAGAAAAAGTGGTCAGAAGGTCATGCCCGTGACCCAAGCACCTCAGGCATGAGGTTGCTGCACAACCTAATAGCGCTACTAACTACTACCCCGTTCGCCTCCAATGATTAACCCAATAAAATAGTAAGGACTTTCAAGATAGAGTGTTTAGTTCACAAGGGACAGTTATGTACAAAACTGATAAAAGTGTAATCCACGTAAGGGATCGAAAACCCGACCCACACAAGGAGTCACAGCATCCCAAAACTTGGAATGGAAAAGTAGCCCCAACGGGACTAGAAAGTTTTATTTAACTTTGTCTCAACTAGAGACACATGTTTTCGCGAAAAGTAGTGAAACTCACCTTAGGTTGCATGCTAAAAATAAAACCGCGAAGGTAGCAAACGTGGAAGACTACTCGCCTACCAAAAACCTATCAACACAAGTTTACAAGTGTTTGAGTGTATTGACACAATGACCTAAGTGACATCTCATGCGATTGTACTTGACACAATGAAACCATATGCAGAACCCGTCAATCGTTGGTGATTAGTAAATGATGCAACATGTTAAGACTTTTAACATAACTAGTTCTCATTACACATTACATATGGTTAACCTAGCATGTCATCTATACCATATAAATAAAATTTACACATGTTCTCATATAGAATTTCACAACTTGTAACACATTAACACACTCAAATCATCACATAATCAACATCTCTCAAACCTGCGTTTTCTGGACAGATTTTGGGTTACGGTACCAATTTTTATAAAATACCAATTCAACTCCTCAAGTCCCCAAAATTTTACAGAGATTTCCCATAAGTTTATATGTGACTCTACAATTTTTATTTCTTTGCAAAAACACATCAAAATTTTATGAAAATTAATTTAGTCCAGCCACCTCAGAAAAAGAGTGCTGTTGACAGCAGCTTACATAAAAATTTATTAAAAATCATAGACTCATCCAAACGAGATGAATCCAATTGGAAAAGATTGGATATTCAGAGACTCAACTTCTGTCCAAATTTGATGATCAACGGATTAGTAAAACTCAAGTTATAGCCTTTTAAAGTTGGTCCATTTTTCACATCCGAAAATCTGATTATACCTTTAAACTTATAAAATCATGAATACATATCAAAACAAGTCCAAAACGCATGATTTTGGACTTTTTGAAAAGCTAACATCATAAGTTATGTTTTAGCATCAGAAAACAATCAGATTACACATTTTAATCACCCTATAAGAGCCCTTCAATTCGTCACAATGAATCTGCCAGAAAATCAGAATTCTAATAACATGCTTCTCATGAACCCTAATCATTCTTATTAACCCATAATCATATAATAAACTCATATTAACATAAACCCTAATCATTCAAATCCATATTATTATGTTTAAACTGATGTATTTATGCACCACATACCCTAAATACGATTTCTATCAACAATCACAACAAACATCCAAGATATCCTTCACACAATGATTTGCGATTTTTAACATGCACATATCTTAGGGTTTTACAACTTTTCCAGCATAAACTCTCATCATATAACACGTAAAACACATACCTTGAATTGCTAGAGTCCTTAAAATATCAAGATAGCTCCCGAAATAGCTTGAACTAGTGAGAAATTGGATGGAAGATTGAAAGTGAAGGTTGGGGTGGGTCTCTTGATGTTCACGGCGCAACACATGTAGGGTTTGTGTGTTTTTTTTTTTTTTGATAAATAATATACTAGGGTTTAGTTATGGGCCAAGGTCTCGGGCTCTAGTAATTTTTATCTGAATAGTGAGCCCGTTAGCCCTATCTAACTCTTGGGATTAATCCCGACAATAATAATCATGCTAACTCATATAAAACTACTGTTTTATCAATTCATATTATGTTCATCATAAGTGCACATATCTCATAAGGTTTACGTACAAGTTAACTAATACATAGTAGTTCACATAAGCATGTAATTCACATACACGTGTTATTTCTCATTCATCAACACTCAATAGTTCATATAATCATGCATGCCTAACCAATCACCAACGTTCGAGATACAGGATTCGTGTGTGTGTCAAGACAATGATTTTCCTAATTATAACGTATGTTAATGTCATCTAACATATGTTATTATCCCACAACATATCGAAAGACCTTCTTAACTAACCCTAGTTAAGTGTTTAGTCACGAATGTACATGAAAGTTAACTAGAGTTCAGTAAAAGTAATATCCTGAAAACGCGGGGTGTCACAATATTCCTTTCTTTGCCAAATTTATCTGACCTTAGTTAAAATTTAAAATAAGGTAATGTTTTTTTAAACACGGATTTATCAAAATATACAACATGGCCACTGTAAAACAAGATGTGGGTTGTGGTACCTTCGTAGTGATAGTGGCGGGTTGGGGTGGGCTAGTTAGAGAAAACGATGGATTGAAGGGTATATTAGTAATTTCACACAAGAACTAACGGAGAAGATAACAAATAGATGTTAGGAGTAACAACACATAGTATTAAAACGTTGAACATGAGGGGACAAAGGTATTAACGGTGGACTGGACATGTTAACTAGTCCTCATGGACCAAAATTGCAATTTACTCTTTCATATATTTACAATGCGTCAAAAAATCAGTTTCAGTTGGTATCGGTTCTGTTGGTTATGATACTCGTATGGAACCAATACTTGATATAGTTTACCATACGATGTTGAATACAACTTCGGTGATTATTCATTTATATCATAAACATAAAAGCGTTCAAGGTCTTTGTTCAAAAGATAACAACCACAGGTTATTAGAGAAACATCAAATTAATTGATGCTATTGTTCACACCAACCTGCAAGTTGGGAATTCGGTCTGTATCGGTTAGGTATGTTACGGTATCGCTATGTATTGGTACTATGTACAGCAACCAAAAGAGAAAACACAAAACACTAAAGTGTTTATTGAAAGCCATAAAAAGGAATGCTAGTATTGGTTCTAATAGTGTCGACAAGATACCAGTGTCGATATCCATTTGGTTAGTCATGGAACCGACAATAAGTATAGTTTATTATACCATATACACACACACTCGCACATGCGCGCGCACACGAACACTCACAGACACATTATTTTAAGTAAAACTTCGTTTTATTGGAATTGTTCATGTGAAAGATACATCTTCTTCATTGTCTTTATTAGCAAATAGTAAGTCCAGCATACATCAAGTAAGTAATAAGTTTTATGCTTTCGTTATATAACATACACACACAAACACACACACACACACTTACACACTCACACACACGCGCGTGCACACACACACTTTATTTCAAATAAAACTTCGTTTTATTGGAATTATTCTACTTGTTAGGACCGACGAACGCGTCACCCGACAATCACGGGGTTTATATTCAAGGTGCGGAATCCCTTAAATATGCTTTAATAACAGATACGATATTGAAACTAAGATAAACGAGTAATTACGACACACAAACGGGTCAAAAGATTAACTTTTATATCATTAAAACAGAGCGCAGGTGTACAATGATCAAACCAAGCAATCTCAGACCAGGGGAGGGTGTTTGGAGAGTGTGTGTGGCAAAAACTAAGCTCTAGGGTTGAGAATAGGCCTATTTATACCTCCCGGGTACGAACAGCAGCACGAAGGCGATTGGGCAGGCTGCTATAGACGATTAGGGCCATAATCGCCTATAGGAAGCTCCAATCGTGTGCTACAGTTGTGCCACATAGGGCCTAATCGCCTATATGCACACTGTAATCGCCTATAGCCTCTAGAACACCCCAAAACGCGTATAAACGTCTCCAAACACCCCGAAATACGTCCAAACATCCTATATACTTGCCTAGGGACATCATGTACTAACAGACTCCCCCTTGGACCAGGCTAGTATACGTGCAGAGATAGCCAAAAGACAACGTTTATAACAAAGCAAACAACTTTACAGACTCGAAAACAGAAAAACAAACACAGCTAAACAAAATAACTAGCAGCATCTTCAGTTTTCTTCTTTAACTTGACGTTGTCCTGATCCTTGTAATTCTTGACCAGTCGCATCCAGCATGAACTTTGTTGGCGTAGCAAAAACGAATCACTCTCTGAAACTTCATAGCTTGATCCGCTTCATCAGGTAAATGTTGGATCGGATACAGGTACAGCGTTTCCACATCCTTCTCTGAACAATTTATCAGCCACATCGGGTCCCAAATCCTGATCTTTCTGCACGGATTTGGACTGTTGCTCAAGATGATCACTGCCTCTGTAGTCGCTGCATCATAGTGCCAGTAATACAGTTTGGAAGAGAAGTCTTGTTCAACCGGGACGATTGGAATCTTTGAAACACACTTTGGCGGCTTGATCTTATGTTCCCAAATCGGCTTCAAGGTGAACTGATGAATCTTGTCTGTCAGATAGGATCTTGGATACTGAGGCGTGAAATCTTCCCATCCCTCTACGCTTTCTCGTTTCAGCTTTGTGTAGAAGCCCTGAACAGGAGGAGTCTTTTCTTTATACAATGGATAATCAAGTCGAACTAGGTCACGGATATACCAGAAGGGTAGGCTCAGAACATCCTTGAATTCCTGAAAATACAAGGCACCTTCCTGCCACTTAACCCCGAGCATCCTAGTATGACTCACATAAGCCCAACTTATCACATTGCCAGACATCTTCGATAGTCGCTTCTTGAAGATTGATGCTCGCTCGACAGTCTTTCTTTCCTCTTCAGGCTTAAACCACTGGGGATATCGTTCTCTGATTTTGTCCTGTCTTGTTTTCACTTCATCAGGAACTGCAGTAGAGTCAGATTTCAGCTTTTCTTCAGCCTCACGTACCATCTCTTCACTGATATTAGGAATTCCAGCGCCCGAATCATCCACAACATACTCAGGAGTCGGTACACTGGTTCCTTCTTCGAGATTCACCTCATTGTTTTCTGGATGCATCTCTGGTGGAATACTTTGGCTTGCACTGGAAGATTCTCCAGGTGCGAAGCCGTACACCTTTGTCATATCATCGGATGTCATCTTAGGAGGTATCTCTCCTTCTTCAAGATCGTATTCTGGCATAGCAGGTGGAGGGAGCAAGTTGCCTTCATCATCATATGCAAAAGAACAGTTCAGAGGCTCCACATACTCAACTTGAACTACGGCTTTCTTCATTTTATCGGTTTTCTTCATTTTATCTCGCAACTCTTGGATCTTGTCCTTGAAAGGTGCAGGCTCCCCCTGAGCAGAAGAACCTGCTTCGGGATCATTGCCCTTTCTGTCATGACTCTTCTTAGAACATCATGACGCAGATCCACCTGATGATCCGCCACCACCTGTGGCTCCAGGATCACCACCATCACCACCTTTACCAGAATCGTCACCATCATCATCAGACTCATCATCGTCATCCTCATCATCATCATCTTCTTCACTATCTTCATCATCATCACCACCAGCAGTAATAGCCCCAGCTTCCGAACCACCTGTGAGTCTAGGTTGAGTTCCAGCTAACTCATTTAACCTAGTCTTCAGCCTTGTATTTTGCTTCTTGTATTTGGTGATTCGTCGCTTGTTGTTCACATTTGCGAGCTGAAGATCGATGTACTTCGATTCAACACATGTGAGTCTCGCCAAAGTACTTTGGTTTGACTGCATCAGTTGCTGATGTGATTCCATAAGCAGCCTGTTCGACTCTATGATCTGCTGGTTAGACAAAGTGAGAGCGTCGACAGTAGCTTTCAGCTCTGTGTTTGAAGTAATTGTCTCACCAATCAATTCTAACATCGCCGTTTCATTTTCTTCTATTGTGGCGTTCTTGCTTCTTAGCTCAGCTATCTCACGCGCTTGAGCAGCAACTAAGGCAGTAAGTTCGCTGACATAACGTTGGAGTTGTTCATTTGTTGCTGGAGCTGAAGAAGTAGGCTGACCTGTAGGTTTAGCAGTTGACAATCTCGCTGCTTCCCTTAACTTCCGGATTCGATCACCAACCGGATTAGAGACAATTTGTGAACTTGTTGCTTCAACGGTAACTGAGACTTGCTCAGTGAAGATTATCGAGGAAGGCATTGACATTGTCACACTTGCAGGCATAGCTGCGCTGACTGATGTGGTTGCTGCTGCTGTTGTTGTTGATTCTGTTGCTGTAGTTGTTGCTGTGACGGCAGGAGAAGCAGGAGTACCAAAAGTCTCTGGGAGATTCAAAGTCGCACGCCTTGACCTGGATCTCTTGGGAGTCTTTTCAGCCGCAAGTAGTTTTCCTGCCATTCTCTTTTGTCCCCTACCTTCTTTCGTTGCCTTAGACTTTTGTTTCTTCTGAGGAGGATGCGTGCTAAGTTCTGCATCGATATCAGCAACAATATCACCACTATCTAGAGTGAAAGTGGGATCACGTGCAAGATCTCTCGCCTCAGCTGCGCGAGCTTTCTCCTCTTCAACTTGTTATCTAATTCTCTCTTGCTTTGCAGTGAATGTATCAGGGGAATCATCTTTAGTATCTTCAAAGTCGTCATCATCATCATCATTGTTGGATCAGTGGCTTATTTTATGAACACTTATGTGTTATCAGATTTATGTATGAGTTATTAAGCAGCGGAAAGACAAGTGTTCAAAGGTCTAAAAGATCACTTTGATGAGGAGTTATTACTCCCCCTTGACTGAATAATAAATGAGAAACAATAAATACAGTTAAGTGTAAAGCAGTAAAGCAATTTATGTTTCTCAGATCTGAAATGGAATTATAAGTTTAAAGCCCGAAGGATTTCAATTTAGATCAAAGATATTACACAAAATCACATGTATAAAATAGATGAACAAACTCATCTATTTATAGACTAATGTACTAAACTGTTGTCTGAAGTAATCTAAGATATTTAACAAAGATATTATGCTAAGATAAGGTTACAACAGTCTGTACATCGAAACTTGAAATCAAGACTTTAACAAAACAATATAATAAGGAAACTGCTGATCTTCAGTCGGTTAGAAGCTTCTGAGGCAAAGTGCTGATGAGTGACAAACTGCTGATGAGCAGTTTGTCTTCAGTAGTTCTTCAGTGAAATGTCTGGTTAGACTTTAGAACTTCTGATGAGTTTACTCTTCAGTACTTTGGTGTTTGTTCTTCAGCACTTCTTCATTTGTTCTTCAGCAGTTCTATACTTAGGCAGATATGAATTGGACTAAGGTTATCAAAAGGTGGTTTCTTCAATCCTCTTTGTCCCAACAATCTCCCCCTAGATTGATGAAGCCAAAACCTTATCCAATCTTTATTGTTGTCCTTTTCTCTCTTCTAGTATCCTCCAGATCTCTGCTGTCATCCGGGTAGTAAGAGTACATCTTTGTTGCTCAGTGAGAGGACCAAGTTCAGGTGTTAGATGCTGAATGGTAAGAAGGTCTTTGGACGATAAAACACTCAACTCCTTTGAGTTTTTGTAGACCTTACTTGAACGGTCTCTCCTGGTCACAAGTACTGAGTTGGATTCAGTAAATGACCACTTGATGATATTTACCTTTGACCTGTCAAAGTCAGAGGCATAGGAAACCAAGCCTGTTTCCTTAGGTTGACCTGATTGAGGAATGTCTTCTATTTCAGTGACTCTCAGGTGAGATTCTTGACTACCTTGAAGTTCAGCACTACCTTGAATAGGCATGTTGGGTAGGTGATGCTCTGTAACAACCCTTGTATGTGTCTTCTCTTGAATGGATTGTTGTAACTGATAAGCATAAGTAGCCTTGTCTCTGAATTGTGTTAAGAGGGGTTTCTCTTCAACATCAAAATCACCATGTACTAACTGATCTCCTTCTAAGAGTATCATCTTGAAGTCAGTCTTGACAATGGGTTCACCCTCTGCTTTTCTCTTGGTGGCTGGCTTCCTTAATGCACCAGATGATCTCCTTATAATAGAAGTTGTTTGGACTTCTGGAGTTTCAAATCTCTCTGGCTCTACAGCTTTCTTGGCCTTGAATTTCTTGTAAGCCTCATAAAGTGTTTGTTCTTTCCATTTGGAGACTGAGGCCTTTGAACCATAGCCATTTGCCACTAATTCTTCTATAACTTCAGCTCTTTTGGCTTTCCTCTCATCTTCTGTTGCTATTCTATCTGATAGCATTTGAGCTCTTCTGGTCAGTTCTTGTGTTGAGAGTCTTTTGAGAGCCACTTGTTTTGATTTGGAGTTCTTTGTGATGAATGTTATAAGCTGTGCTCTTTTATCTTCTTCTGCAGCAGCTTCAAGTGCTCTCTCTTCAGCCTCAAGCTCATCAAGTTTTTCTTGATACTTGATTAACTTTTCTTGAAAATTCAAATCATCTCTAGTCTCTAGGCTGTTCCATACTCTGTCTTCTTTAGCCTTCTTTGCAGCCTCTTTCAAACTCTTCTCCAATAGATCTTTAGACATGCTGATGGGAGTAGGGTTCAAAACAGTTGTGGAAGTTGTTGTAGGTAAAGGAATGGGAGCAGGTTCTCTTTCTGGTGCCTTAGGAACTTCTGATGTTGGTTTTGGAGGTAAAACTGCTGATGAGGTAAATGGAGTCACAACTGCTGAAGGATTGTCTTCAGTAGTTTGAGAAATGGGATCAGCAGTTTCCTCTGATGCCTTAGACAATTTGAATTCTGGTGCTACTTCTTTTCCTGGTCTTTGTTTTGGCATATCAGCTTCAGGATCAGGAGTTTGTCTTTGCGTAGCAACTTCTGTTTCTGGTTCCTTAGTCTTCTCCCCCTTTTTGGCTTCATCCACTTCTGAAAGCCTCATGGAGTGAGAAGTTGCAGCAGACAACCTTGCTTGTGTTTGGTCCATTTTCTTGTTCAACTCAGCAAGTCTTGAGTTGATCAACCCAAACTAATTGTTAGCTTTTAACTCCCAAGCAGTTGTGAAGGGTTTGAGTTGATCAGTGATGATTTGTTTAAGTGCCTGGTACAGGGGACCATCTGGGCTGCATAGTTGGTTCAAGTCTATGCTTGTGAGCCCAGGGAATTGGGTAGGTTGTTTTGGTGGAGGGGTGCTTTTTGGGTGATCCTCAGATTGCTCTGAAGATGCCACTTTTGGGGAACTTTGGGTTAAGTGGTCTTTAACCTGATCTTTGGTGACCAGCTTCTTGAGCTTGGATACCTTAGATTCAGGACCTTCAATGTCAACCGTCAATTCAGTTTGTGGAATGTTTGATTCATCAACCAAGTTAATGGAATCATCTGAATCCCTGATAGTGTCCTCAGAGAGGGCAGGATCAGTTATATCATGAGCTAGACCCAAATTAGTAGTCTCATGAACCTCTTTGTCTTGGTACTGAGGTTTTCCTACTTTTGGCCTTAGGCCTTCATCAGTAGTTGCCAAGTTTGAGGTCTTAGCTATGTTACTACTGTCCTCAGGTTCACCACTGGGTGATAAGTGAGTAGTAGCAGCCTCAAAAGTATCAAAAGTTTGTAAGTTTGGGCTTATAAACTCTTGTTCATCCTCATCTCTCTGGGTTGGGCTAATAGGATCCACATTCATGTCAACTTCTGAAGGCATCTCCCCAATTTGATGTGTTGCTGGGGGAGTGACATGTGGTGAATGGGTTCCTTTTAGTCCTGAGAGAAGTTGGGCAATTTCTATTGTTGTGTGGGAAGGTTCAGGTTCAGTAGTTGTGAGGGGTTGGTGTTCAGGAGTTTGGATGGGTTCAGGGTTGGTTTCAGTAGTTTCAAAGGCTGGGTCAACAGTTATTGGTTTCTTAAATCTTTTTCTTTGAAAAATAACTGTGACAGGTTTTCTTTTGGTGGGTGGAGAAGGAGTGTGCTGAGAGGATGTTTCAGCCACTTCCTTATCAAGTGCAGATTGCACATCAGTAGTTTCAGGATTCTCCACTTCCTGAACTGTCTTTTTCAGTGATTTGGTTTGTTTTGGTTTTTGTTGTTTAGGCTTTTTGGTTTTCTTTTTGGGTTTGGAAGATGTGGGTTCCTTGGGGATGGGTTGTTCTTCCCCTTGGTCATCTTCTAGCACAAGTGCTGGTTTGTTGTGCCTAGAGAATACTTGAGAGGTTAAAGGGTTTAAAGTTGTTGCTTCACCCTCAAGTACTCCCTCTCCAAGCTCCTTTATTATGCATTGCATAACAAATCTTGGATACAACAAAAATTTCTTTTTATCATTTTCATGATGCAAAACCAGTTCATTGAAAAATAATTTTGATGCCTTAAAAGGTGTTTCATTTATGATGGAATGAAAAATAGGTTGAAAAGTAGAAGGCATCTGATCTATTGACCCAGTTTTTGGACTTAGACACATAATAATATAATGAAATAACAGTTTATATTGTGGGTCAAAATATTTCTTATAAACTGTTGCTTGTGCCAAAGTACCTTGATAACCACACTCTGTCATGGTTAGATGGATGTCTGAGTTTGGAATATGTTCAGGAGCCTCAGAATCCTTCAAACCAAGCCTGATGCTTAGTGTTTCTGGTGAGATGGCCATCATTTTCCCTTTTATGGAAGATTTGAGGGAGATCACTTCATTAGTCACCTTCACCGTCTCTGAGTTAGCCCAGAACTCATTAAGAGTTTCTTCATGAATGGGTGGATCGATGGTGAAAGCTTCATAATATTGGGATTTCATGATGAGATCAATCATCTCATCATACTGGGACCACGCTTTATCTTTAACAAAGTAGCCTCTTTGATTGTGTCCCTGTTTTAACACGAGAGTCATGGTTGTTTTTGATCGAACAGTAATTTTTAGGTTAGAGAAGGGGTTTTGCTTTGTATTTGAGAGAGAGAGAGGGAATTTTGCTTTTTGAATGGATAAGTGTTTGAAAAGGGTATTTATCGGAAGTTTTTAACCGACTAGGTCAAACTTCTGATGAGTGAAAAGTCTGTTTTACCCTTTTTAGTCAAACTGCTAATGAAGAAGGTTTCTTCATCAGTGGTTTTAGTCATCTCTTCAGCAGTTTCAACTGCTGATGCAAATGACTTTTAAAACACTTTACTAACTTCTGATTTTCATCAGTAGTTATATCCATTATGAAAATATCCCATTTTTGATGTTTATCAGTAGTTTTCAAAAATTGTTCATCAGTACTTTCTCTTTCTCAAATTTTTGGTCTTCAGAGGTTTGTGACAGATAAGTATGTAAGTGAAAATAAAATATGTGCAGAACTAAAAAGTGAAACACTTACAGACTTTCTTCTAAGTTTAACATCCCAAGCATGGATACTAACCTCTGAAAAGTTGTTGAATCAAGGGGTTTGGTGAAAATGTCAGCTATTTGATTAGCTGTTGTGACATGCTTCACCTCAATCTTGCCTTTTTCATAGCAATCTCTTATGAAATGATACCTGATTTCAATGTGTTTAGTCTTTGAAAACTGAACAGGATTTTGAATGATGCTAATGGCAGATTTGCTGTCTACTAAAAGTGGGGTCTTGGTCTCTTTGATTCCATAATCAAGTAGTTGATATTGGAGCCATTGTATCTGTGAAGTACAGCTTGCAGCAGCAATGTATTCAGCTTCAGCTGTTGAAGTTGCCACAGATGTTTGTTTCTTTGATTGCCAGGACACCAGACAGTTTCCTAAGAATTGACAACCACCAGATGTTGATTTTCTTGACATCTTGCAGCCTGCATAGTCACTATCTGAAAAAGCAGTTAACTTGGTATTGCTTGAAGCAGGATACCAAATTCCTAAAGTAGGAGTTCCTTTCAGATATCTGAAGATTCTTTTGACTGCAATTAGATGTGATTCTCTTGGTGCAGATTGGTATCTAGCACAGACACAAGTTGAAAACATGATATCTGGTCTAGAAGCAGTTAAGTACAAAAGAGAACCTATCATACATCTATACATGGTTTGATCAATGTGTTTCCCTTGATCATCTGGTTCAACTTGTGTGATTGGTGTCATAGGAGTGGAACATGTTTTACAGTCTTGTAAAGAAAATTTGTTCAATAATTCTTTAACATATTTTGATTGATGTATAAATGTTCCATTTGACTGTTGCTTGATTTGCAGTCCCAAAAAGTACTGCAATTCTCCCATTGTACTCATTTCAAATTTTGATTGCATGAGTTTCTTAAATTCTTCACACAGTTTTGAGTTTGTTGAACCAAATATGATATCATCAACATAGATTTGAACAAGTAAGACATGATTTCCAACATGTTTTATAAAAAGAGTTTTATCAATGGATCCCCTTGAGAAGTGATTCTTAAGTAAAAAGTTTGAAAGTGTTTCATACCAGGCTCTTGGAGCCTGTTTTAGCCCATAAAGAGCTTTGTCAAGTCTGTAAACCCAATCAGGATGAGAAGGATCCTCAAACCCTGGAGGTTGACAGACATACACTTCCTCTTTTATTTTTCCATACAAAAATGCACTCTTGACATCCATTTGATAAACTTTAATGTTGTTGGAAATTGCATAAGCTAAAAATAACCTGATAGCTTCAAGTCTTGCAACTGGTGCAAAGGTTTCATCATAATCAATTCCTTCCTCTTGGGAATAACCTTGTACCACCAATCTTGCTTTGTTCTTGATGATCATACCAGCTTCATCTGATTTGTTTCTGAAGACCCATCTTGTTCCAATTGGTTGCTTGTCTTTAGGTAAAGGACAGATTTCCCAAACCTGTTGTTTCTTGAATTGAAGCAACTCTTCTTGCATTGCTTGCACCCAATTGTTGTCTTTGATGGCTTCTTGATACTTCTTTGGTTCCAACTGAGAGATAAATGCTGAGAAGAAGCAAAAGTTGGAAAGCTGGTTTCTTGTGAGTACCCCTGATGCAATATCACCCATGATTTGATCCAATGGATGATCTTTGTGTTCAATCAGTTGTTGTAAACCTATACTGGATGATGGCTCTACAGGTTCTTCAAATAAACCACTGAGATTGATAATATCTGGTTCAGCTGTTATTTGAACTTCAGGAGTTTTAGGTTCAGCTGAATCAGTAGTTTCAAAATGTTCATCAGTAGTTCCTGAAGTTGAAGCTATTGAAACTTCTGAAGGTTTAATAGTTGATCTTCTGACTGTGTTTGGAGTCCATGGTGCAGGACTATCATCTTTAAATCCTTGAAAACCATTTTGAGGAGGTTTGGATGATTCAACAGTCTTTTCAGGTCCGAAATGAAAGTTGTCAAGATCAAATAATTCAGCAGGATTTGCTGGAATAAGAGTGTGTTTTGATTCATTGAACTTGACATTCAGTGTTTCTTCTACTATCTTGGTTCTTGAATTGAAAACTTTGTAAGCTTTTCTCAAAGGAGAATAACCAAGAAAATAACCTGTATCAACTTTTGCAGCAAACTTAGAGATAGAGTCTTTGATGTTGAGGATAAAACATTGACATCCAAAAGCCCTGAAGAAGGAGATAAGGGGCTTTATGCCATGAAGAATTTCATAGGCAGTCTTGGTATGTCTCTTGTTGATAAGAACTCTATTCTGAACATAACATGCAGTGTTGACTGCTTCAGCCCAAAAATACAAAGGTAGGCATGAATCATCTAACATTGTTCTGGCTACTTCAATTAATGTTCTGTTCTTTCTTTCTACCACACCATTTTGTTCAGGAGTTCTGGGAATGCTGAACTGTCTAACAATCCCTTTAGACAGACAGAATTCATCCAGAGTTTTGTTCCTGAACTCTGTCCCATTGTCACTCCTGATGACTTTGACAGATAGAGAGTATTGCTTCTCTACTTGTAGAATAAAGAACTTGATGATTTCAGCTGCCTCATCCTTGGAATATAAGAAGAAGACCCATGTAAATCTTGAGTAGTCATCAATGATGACCAAGCAGTACTTCTTCTTACCAAGGCTCATAATCTTGACTGGTCCAAATAAGTCCATATGGAGTAGTTGAAGACATGCAGTTGTTTTTGATTCTTCAATAGACTTATAGGAGGACTTATGTTGTTTACCTTTAAGACAGGAAACACAGTGTTCTTTGCACTGATATTCCTTCAAAGGTAGACCTCTGACCAAGCCCATTTTTGTGACTTTATTGATGGTTTTAAAGTTCACATGGCCAAGTCTCCTGTGCCAGAGATCATTTTCTGAAGTTGATGCCTTTGAGAAGAAACAGGCAGTCTTGTTCAATAATTTGTCTTTTTCAATGTCCACTGCATAGACATTGCCACATCTTTTGGCAATCAGCAAAGTATGATCTTCAATAATCTTCTCTATCAACTTCTGGCCTTCTGGTGATATGATCTTGCATGCTGTCTTTGTGAAAAGGGAAGAATATCCTTTATCACACATTTGTGAGACACTCAGCAAGTTGTACTCAAGGTTTTCAACCAGATTGACCTTGTCAAACTGCATTTTGCCTGAGGATACATTGCCATATCCTAGCACATATCCCTTGGCATTGTTCCCAAAGGACACAGATCCTTCACTTTGGCTGATAAAATTGTTTATCAGGTATCTGCATCCAGTCATGTGCATTGAGCCTCCACTATCCACATACCATATGCTATTCAAACCTCTGGAGACCCTCTGCACAAGATAGCAAATTAGTTAGTTTTGGCAACCCAAGCCAATTTGGCTTTGGGTTTGCTCTTGAGAACAGGTGCAGCTTGTTGTGGACCAATTTTAGAAATCCATGTCTTTTTGGCAATGGATTTGTCATTAAGAACAATGGTGGGTTCTTTTTGGTTTCCACCATCAACTTTGGTCATCAGAAGTTTAACCAGGTTTATCAAATCTTTAACTTCAGCAGTTTGTGAAACTGCTGATGAGTTAGGTGAAACTTCTGAAGTTGAACTTTGAGAAGATGACCTTTGTTGAGATAAAGGCTTCTTCTTAGAAAGGGTTTTGTTTGATTGTTGTTTGTTGGGAAAAAAGGTATTTTCAAAATCTTGTTTTATCTGTTTTCCCACAATCAGTTGTTGTCTTTGTTTGTTTAACTGATTTACCTTTCTATATCTGCAAAGTTCAGTTATGTGGTTAAACAGACCACATATTTCACATGCTTTTGCCTTCTCTTTCTTTTTAGATGAATCAAGAGACCTGGAAGGCAATTTACTGACAAAATCAGATTTTTGAAATAGGTCATCAGCAGTTTTCAGGGTCTCAACTCCTGATGCAGTTGAAACTGCTGATGGCTTATTGTCAGTAGTTTTAACTTCTGCAGTACTTCCCTTTTTGAGGAAGTTCTGATGGTAGGATGTGCATTCCTCCATATCAGAAGTTTGAATCAATTTCTTCCCATCATTATCAGTTTTGTGGGTGAAATCTGTTGGTGATTCAGTGTGGGTATACCCAATGCCAAACTTAACATTGGCTGCAGTTTGTTTGTTAAGCAACATTTGATACCCTTTACAAGACTCAACCCATTTTTCACAATCAACCATGGTGTCAGCAAGCTCTTGTCTGACATTTCCTAGGCTGTCTATCATTGTTTTAATTTGTGCTTCTGTTTCAATGGATTTATCATTCAGTTTGGAAATTTCTTTGTTTCTCAAAACAATTTTTCTTTCCAAATCACACTTCATTTGTGTGAATTTTCTCTCCATATCATTGGTTTTGCCTTGTAAATGCACATTAGTTTCTCTAATTAAAGCAAAAGATTCTTTGCAAGATTTAGTGCAAAGCTTTACGAGTGTATCACACGATTAGGGCAAACATAAGCGATTACGAGTGGGTATATAAGGGAACTCTTCTTTTCTGTTCTTCATTATTTTCAAAACCCCAAACTGTTGAACAACATTCCCTCCTACTCGATCCTTAACGAACCTCTGCCCATTTTTTCTTTGATCCTAAAAACTTGTCCTACATCATATAAGGTATACATCTTTCAAATATCAGATCCTAAATTCATGTTTTAAGGGGTTAAATCAACCCTAGGTTTTGATTGTTTGACCGTTTAGCCCTAACAAGTGTTTGATAATGATGAATGATGATGAGGGTTTGATAATCGGCTTATGGGGGCTCTATCCATACCAAAATCACACGATTAGGGCAAACATAAGCGATTACGAGTGTAAACGTCTATAACATCACATGATTGGGTGTAATCGTCTAAATCTATAAGCGATTGGGACTCTAAATGCATAATGGTTTCACACAAATTACCAAATTTCCCCTGCAGCACCAAAGTTCACATTTTTGACCCGTTAAGGTTCAAACATGCGTTTTTCAACCCGTTTTAACACACGACTCAGATGATGACTCAGATACTTGAAAATGTTTCATTTTCTACCCCTGTACTTGAGAGAAAGTACGGTTTTGACCCGGCAAAAACACAATTTTCCAATTAGTTGATTTTCGGCGTTTTATTCTTGAAGAAGTAAGATTACAATGGATTAGGTTTCCATCATCGGCAATCAAGAATAGCTAATCTACTAAAATCAAATAGAAAAATAAGCGAAAACACGAAAACAACTAACTATACACTATCATATTTTTGCGAGTTTCAGTAGTTAGGGAATCATATCAGTGTACGGACTAAACTAGAATCCTTATACGATCAGTTTTAGATTAAAATTACCAATAAGCATCCTACAACAACTGTCAGTATTGTTGTCCACCTAAACTCAAAATCAAGTTTTGTCGCTAGGCACTTTAGATACGTTAAGGTAATATTAAGACTGATTAAAGGTGTTCCCCGCACACACGACATATTCCCGCGTCAAGGAATGCACAAAGCTTCCTCGTAACCGGTGAATAAGCTGTTGTCATCCATATATACAAGGAATGGACTCAGTGGTGATCAGGTCTGCAAGAACGCTACAGCAGAGAGACCAGTGAGATCCAGACCAGGGTTCAAGTCAAATACCGTATATTTTTTATTTTTCACGGTACGATGCTTTAGGTATATGATTTGATTTGATACCTTAGAGTGATTCTCTTCGAGAATAGGGTTTTGGTATTCACGATCTTTTTGCTCTAACAGGATTCCCAGACGTCTCCTTATCAGAATTTATTCTATTTTTGTTTTTCTTTTCTTTTTCTCTGGGAATGGCAAAGAGGTGTCTCAGTTGTAGGCTGCGAAGGGGGTTTTAACACGTGATTACGCGTAATTGCTAGTGAACAGTTGAGCGATTGGGAGGTTGAGGGCGATTGGGGTTTTAACAGGCGATTAGGGCTAATCGTGTGAGCCTTATAGGCAATCCCTAATCGTATGCTGAACAAAGAACTAAATGCGATTGGACACCTAATCGTGTACTGTAGCACACGATTGTACTCTAATTGCTTATATAACCTAATCGTTTGAAAGTTGCATGTGATTAGGTCTGCGTAATCGCCTGATCTGATCTGCAACCGCACTTTTGCTCAAAAATCACCTATTTTGCCTCAAAATCTTATCTAAAACATTGTGTTTTGATTCCAAATGATTAGACAAGTTACCAAAACAGTTTTAGAACAAAACCTGATAAAAAACACACGTTTTTAACCGTCAACACACACTAAGATTTTGAAAAATATGGGTTTTTGATAAAAACTCAAAGTTTCAAAGTTCAAACAGGTTTTTGATCAAAAATCTCAACTTTTACACCAAAAACAACCTGTTTTCACTCGTTTTTGTTATTAAAACACCCGTGATAAGAACCTCGGCTCTGATACCACTTGTTAGGACCGACGAACGTGTCACCCGACAATCACGGGGTTTATATTCAAGGTGCGGAATCCCTTAAATATGCTTTAATAACAGATACGATATTGAAACTAAGATAAACGAGTAATTACGACACACAAACGGGTCAAAAGATTAACTTTTATATCATTAAAACAGAGCGCAGGTGTACAATGATCAAACCAAGCAATCTCAGACCAGGGGAGGGTGTTTGGAGAGTGTGTGTGGCAAAAACTAAGCTCTAGGGTTGAGAATAGGCCTATTTATACCTCCCGGGTACGAACAGCAGCACGAAGGGGATTGGGCAGGCTGCTATAGGCGATTAGGGCCATAATCGCCTATAGGAAGCTCCAATCGTGTGCTACAGTTGTGCCACATAGGGCCTAATCGCCTATATGCACACTGTAATCGCCTATAGCCTCTCGAACACCCCAAAACGCGTATAAACGTCTCCAAACACCCCGAAATACGTCCAAACATCCTATATACTAGCCTAGGGACATCATGTACTAACACTACGTGTAACATTCGGCTTTTCTTACCACCAAGATTGTTTGTTTTGCCTCCGATGGGTTGCCCATCTCGGAACTCACATAAATGTTTCGGTTTCACTGGTGCAGACTTCCCAGAATGTTCACCGAACGTTTAGTTTGTTTACAGCCCTACCTGTCAAATAAACATAAAGATCCAAAGAACATTCATAAAAGAGAAAATTGCTCAAATAGTCCCTGTGGTTTGCATAAATTTCATCTTTAGTCCCCAACTTTTGAAAATTACTTCTTTAGTCCCCAACTTTTGGGGTCACTTAACTCAGATAGTCACTGGAGTGGATGGAGGTTAGATTATCCAGTTAAGTGGGTGTAAAATTACTAAACTACCCTTATTATTAAAAAATATAATTAAAAATAATTCAAAATTATGTGGGCCCCACCCACTTCTACTTCCAAACTTCATCTTGCTCACCCACCACCACCACCACCACTACCACCAACATCCCAACCACCACCTACTTTATCTTCCCACCCATCACCTCAAATAATCACTAACACCTCAACCATCGGTCTCCGTTTCCCCTGTTCATCTCATTTAAACCTCTCCAAATTCTGTGTTTTCATCCATTCTCTGAATCAAATCCAAAGCTTCCATTTGTTATTCAGTCTAAACTAGGGAGACGGATGGGTTTCATATGAATCTGATGAATCCAGAAAGATAACTTTTGGAATTATCCCCAACTGCATGTTATATGTTGAAAAGGGTCACCGGAAAATCAAGAAAAAAGTTGGAATTGGGAAATCTTTATCTGATTAAAGGGCAGAGATATATTGGCAATGATAATATCTATATAATAATTAATTGACGTGTGACGTTTTACCCGTATAAAAGATCTGTCTCTTCCTAACTCAGTCGCTACCAATAAAGTCCAACCACTAAACCAAAATATTTTCAACATATTTGCATACAGGTGTTTAATAAATTCCTTCTGTGAGAAATGGGTTCAGCTAATGATGTGATGGGTTGAATGAGATGAACAAAGGAGACGGAGACAGGTGGTTGAGGTGTTGGAGGTTTCTGGAGGTGATGGGTGGGGAAGATGAAGTGGGTGGTGGCTGTGGTGGTTGGGATGTTGGTGGTAGTGGTGGTAGTGGTGGTGGTGGTAATTTGGGAAGGTGTTGGTGGTGGTGGTTTGTAAAGGTGATGGGTGAGGAAAATGAAGTGTGGAAGAAGAAGTGGGTGGGGCCACATAATTTTTATTTGTATTTAATTATATTTTTAATAATAAGGGTAGTTTAGTGATGTGTTTCAAAACACATCTCTTTTCCTATGTATTTTGTATATTATTTGGTCATGTTTTTATTTGTTTCGTGTCGTTTTTATTATGTATTTATGTATTTTGTTATTTTATAGGTGTTTGGAGAAAATGAGCTCAAAATGAAAGAATTTTAATTGAGACACCAATACTTGAGAGCAGGTGTTCATGGACTTTGGAGCATAAACGGGGAATTTTGGTCGAGCAAAGAACACCCGAGTTAAATAATAATAATAATAATAATAATAATAATAATAATAATAATAATAATAATAATAATAAAGGGAACAAGGTTGACTTGGGCCACGAGCCCAAGCCAAAACCAATGGGGTTTCGGTGAGATTTTGGCTGGACGTGTGGCTTGGCGAATGCGCTCTTAGAGATAAATGGCCGTTATTATATCGCTTAGAAGATAATAAGACTTGTGTAGTGGCGGAAAGAACCATTGTAGAAGGGAACAAGTTGGTTTTGACAGCAGATTGGATTAGGAATATTCGGACTACGGATGAATTGATTCAGTGGCTGCAGTTGTGGGAAGCGGTGCATGGGATTGTTGCTGCAGCGGGTCAAGATAAATGGATATGGGCTGCAGCGGGTCAAGAGGATTTCACAGTTAAGGGGGTTGCAGCGTTACTGATGCAACGGTTCCAACATGGGTCGAATTATGTGATGAAATGGGTTAATTGGGTGCCTTTAAAGTGCTCGATTATGGCCTGGAGAGCGGAACAGAACAGGATACCAACGAAGATAGCTTTGGTGCAGCGAAACATTGTGCTTCAGGACAGTTTATGCCCCTGGTGTAGAGATACAGACGAGACAGTGACGCACATTCTTGCCGATTGTTTGATTGCTTCAAGTGTGTGGGACTGTATCGGTTCGTGGTGTAGAATCCCCCCTATATTTGTGTTCGGCATACAAGACCTGCTGCAAGTATACAAATCAGTTCATGGATGCAAATGGAAGAAAAAGATTGTGCATGGGATCGTGATTGTCACTATGTGGGCGATTTGGAAGGAAAGAAATGAGACGATTTTTAGAGGAAAAGAGCCTAGTGTGGAGAATATTGTGTCGATGGTTAAATCGTTATCTTTTCTTTGGGTGAAAAATAGAACGAAATGTAATCGGATAGTTTGGAAAGACTGGAGTCGTTATCCGTTGTATATGTTGTAATGGTTTGAGCCGTCGGTCCCCGTTTTGAGGTCCGGTTTTGGCGTTTGTTAATGAAAGTATTTTTTCAAAAAAAAAAAACACATCAAAAAGGAACGGCCTAATGGGAGCCGCCAAGGAATAATATAGGAGATATCATTTTTTCGAAGAGGATTATATTTTTTGGAGGCGGACAACATTATTCTTCGAAAGGGACATTTTATTATTATCGAACTGAGGGGAGCCGCCAAGGAACAACATCGACAGCAGCAAAGAACTTGGAGAAGAAGGCTCGGGATCAAAGATTTAAGGCACGGGATCAAGCTTTACAAGTACTTTGGTTAATATTTTATTACTTCGTGTTCTAAAAATATTATTTCCATGACTTTTATTTTTCTTGAACTTATGTTTTTATTATTTTCTCGAATTATGTTTGGCTAAAACATTAGTGGCCGCCTAGGTTAAAGATGATGACTATTTGATTTTGGTTTATGTTTCGGATTTGGATTTTATAGTTGGACTTATGTTTTAGTAAGAAACTTGTTTATGATTCTATGATGTGTGTGCATACTTTTTACTAATTTATGATCTTTTGATGTTCCACGAGTGTCTTAGTGAATGTCTTTCATGTTTGGATGCTTGTTAGAATTACTTGCTTTGTGCTTATGGTTTTAGGCCTAAATTCCATAGGAACATTAATTGGGAGTTTAGAGGTAATTAGTATTCTTCCTACTCTTGAGACCGAGGGGTGATAGGTAGTCAGGTTTGTCTTTGGTGCTAGAGGTTTAGGCTAGAAACGCTGAGAGATCAGGTTTTCCTAGGTTCTCTAGTATTATTTGCTTATCTGTGTCATAGATTGACTTTATAGGTTACTCCTTGCACTTTAGGGTGTATTGTGATTGGAGAGTGAGAAATCTAAACCAGTCTAGCGAGTACTTTAGCATAGTTAGTGAGACCGAGAGGTGATCTAACCAATCAGTGAGATTATTAGCCTTTAGGATTCCTTTTCGGTCAGTCTTGGTAAATGATCCGAGAGCCACTAGGATACTAGGGGTGAATATTATAAGATCCTGATTGCCAACATAGTTTCCAAAGCCGGGGCAGTTCCAATTTCATTAGTAGGATTCGATACCTAAAACATAAGTCCATTTTGCTGACGTGGCAGGTGATGTGTCCATGCCATGTCAGCTTATTCCCCACGCCACATCAGCAAAAATGGACACGTCAGCATGCCACGTCAGCAAAAATTAACCATGGTTAGTCTGAGGATGATACAGGCCAATAAGTTGAAAGTACAGTGCGGTGTTGTTCAATTTTGTAGTTCAGTGCGTCAGCGGCCAATTGTCAATAGTTTAGGGTGTTAAAATCCAATTTCCCTAAAAAAAAGTTGATTAACATCATTTTTACACTAGAAGCAAAATCATAAAACATAATATTTAGGGTCTGTTTGGTATGGGTATGTAATGGGACGAACAAGCGAATGGATTGAACAATGTAATGGAATGCATCATTACCATTCCATTTCTTATTTGGTTGCCTTGATGTACTTAAATAAATCATTAGGTGAAGGAAAAAAGCAGTGGTGAGCGTCGATGGTAGGTGATGGCGGCAGGTGGGTGGCGATTGCGGTGGTTTGCAGTGGTGGGTGGAGGCGGTTGTGCGTGACGACCGCGACGACAATGGTGGGTTGGGTGGATGGTGCACTACTAAAAAATTGGCCTATTTCCAACCAATGTTTTGGTCGGAAACTGGTCGGTAATTACCGACCTAATATTGAGTTTTGTCGGAAAATGGTCGGTAATTACCGACGATTTACCGACAACCGATATCATTTTTTTTATTTTTGAGCTTTAAACGTCATTTTTTTCATTCCATCTTTTGTACCTCTTAATCATACATTGAATACTTTTATCTTACCAAATTATACGTATTATACATATACATACGTGTATGTACATTGTTAGGACTAATTGTTTAAAACAAGCTTTTGTATTTCCATCACTCTGTATAAGTGTGTGTGTGTGTATGTGTGCATTTTTGTATGCATTACGACACATAACATGTACATAACATATATATACTCGTGAACAAATACATTCACATATGCACATACATACAATGCACATTTATATAACCGAATACCAATAAAAAATAAACAAAAATAACTTTTATGCTTTCATACTAGTTTCCGACAAACGCTTTTTATATTTTATTTATATATCATTTCCTACCATTTTCCGGCCATTTTTTTTATTTTCTCTTTTTTTTGTCAGAAAATGGTAGGAAATGATAAAAATAAACAAAAATTAATAACTTTTATCGTTTCGACTAGTTTCCGACAAACGCTTTTTATATTTTACTTATTGATCATTTCCTACCATTTTCCGACCAAAACTTTTTTTTTTTGTTTTTGTTTTTGTTTTTCTTTTTTGTGGTCGAAAATGGTAGGAAATGATAAAAAATAACTTTTATGGTTTCCGACTTGTTTCCGACAAACGCTTTTTATATTTTATTTATTTATTTATCATTTCCTACCATTTTCTGACCAAAATTTGTTTTTCGCTTTTTTTTTGTCAGAAATTAGTCGAAAGCTTTCGACGATTTTATTTTTTGTCGGTACTTGGTCAGAAAGTTGTCCCTAAAAGCAGAGCTATTTTTTTTGTCGGTTATTGGTCGGAAATTCTAGTCAGAAATTGACAGTTTTCTAGTAATGGTGGTGGTGGGTGGGTGGGTGGCGGGTAGTGGTGACGACGGTACTGGTAGGTGGTTGGCGGTAGAGGCGACAACATTGGTAGGTCCCAGCGGCGGCGATGACGGTAGTGATGGTGGTGGTGGTGACAATGGTTTGGGGTTATGGTGGTGGGTAGTTGGTTTGTGGTGGTGTTAAGGGTGAAAGAGGGAATTGAATTAAACAAAAAAAAATAGGGGGATGGATAGCATGATCTTGAGGGATTGGAATACCTTATGTAATGGGTGATTCCATTCCATTGACCAACTAAATACCCTAAGGTAGCGTTTGGCATGCAGGAATGAGAAGCGGAATGGAATGGAGCATTACGATGGAATGAAAAAAGGTATTTGGTTGGTCAAGGTAATGGAATCATCCATTACTTCTTCCATTTCATTCCCTCTAAAAACCCCTAAATTCATTCCATCCAACCCCACTGTTTTTTTTCCATTCCATTCCCGCCGTCACCCTTCATCACCACTGACCACCACCACCCACCTCTACCACTAGCACCTATCGCCACCGCCACCCACCAACGACCGTCGCCACTCTCCGTCACCGACCACCCACCGACTACCGCTATCACCGGCCACCACCACCACTGTCAACCACCGCCACCTCCACCACCTACCACCTGTAACAGCCCAAGGTAACCCGCAACATGATATTGTCCGCTTCGCCGCAGCTCACGGTTTTGCATTGGTCGCACCCCTGCTGTATGAGACAATGAGCTACCCCAAAACACGTCATGCCAAGGAAGGTGTCCAGCCCCTTTTAAGAAGCTTTCGTTCTCCTTCTCCAACCGATGTGGGATCTTACAATCCACCCCCCTTAGGGAGCCCAGCGTTCTCGCGGACATGACTGGCACACCGATCCGGGCCCCGACTCTGATACCAACTGTAACAGCCCAAGGTAACCCGCAACATGATATTGTCCGCTTCGCCAAAGCTCACGGTTTTGCATTGGTCGGACCCTTGCCGTATGAGACAGTGAGCTACCCCAAAACTCGTCATGCCAGGGAAGGTGTCCAGCCCCTTATAAGAAACTTTTGTTCTCCTTCTCCAACCGATGTGGGATCTTACACCACCAAGCAACGACCGTCACCACCGACACTCTCCGTCACCGACCTTCGCCACTCACCGGCCACCATTGCCATCGCCAAATGCCGCCGCCACCACTCACAGTCCCCGTCTCTCCATGTCGTGACCCGCCGCCACCGACCCTCACCACCGTCACCGCTACTATCACCACCAAACGTCGCCACCCACCACTACCCATCGTCGTCGCCGCCACTAACAACCACTACCACCACCGTCGTCGGCGCTACCGCCACCCACCGACCACCACTACCTCTGCCACCACCAACCATTGTCGCCGGCACCCGCTGCCAACAACCATCGCCACCACTCACCACCGCCGATTTTATTCCTTTATTTTTTCCTTCATACCAAACAATACAAATTAATGATTCATTCCATTCTTACGTGTAACCAAACAAGAAAATGGAATGGTAATCATCCATTTCATTCCTTTGTCCATTTCATTACCTTCTCCATTCCATTCCCTCATCCATTCCATTACCCCATACCAAACAGACCCTAATTTTAATACCCTCGTAATGCTCCACTTCATTCCACCTCTCATTCCTCCGTAGCAAACACTACTTAGGCTATATGGTATTGAATGTAGTCCCTAGGAGATCCGTTGTGCCATATCATCGCCACATAAGAATACCCCCCCCCCCCCACACACACACACCTTAACATGCAAGCAATGGTTTAAATCCTCAATAACGCCCCCTTATTTTTTTGTAAGTGTGGCCCACCAGATTTCCTTGTTAACCATCAATATTGTGCTAATGATCATTCAATAGCACCCACCTCCCTCAATGGTGCCCTAGCAATGATGTGTGGGGCGCATTTGGGCTAAGGTGGCTGGGGCGCCACCCTATACCACCTTGCCTTACTAATTTCGAAAACTATATGTGAATTGATGAGATCAAAACAGTTTTATTAAATTTGCTTCTAATGAAAACATGATACATAAAAAACAGATGAGAAAAATCGTGAGTGACTAAAACGAATTTCATTAGGGTTTATCAAAACTCTTGTTATCTGATTTTAATTCCCATTTAGGGGAAACGCAAGAAGAATGATTGATCAACATCCTCTAATACCACATGTTGATCAATTCTTTAATATCTAATGGAATAAAAGAATGTAGATATTAATGTATAACTCTAGTGAACATAGAGAGGGAGGACGTCATGATCTTAAGGATGACCGACTTCCCATTTAATGTGTACGGTTAGGATGGTTAAGGTGAAATGGGGACTCACGATTTTAAAGAGAAGATGCAGACGAATTTGATGTAATTCATTTATGGTTATTGTGGTGTTTATCTCTCTTCCTATAATCTCTATGGATACACCCAATGGAAAATCCTATTTATGATACTAAGAGTAATTTTGTCCATCGAATAAAACCAATTAACTTATAGGGGTATTTAGGTCAATTATGAATGAAATTATATAAACGTACTTACACATCTTCTCTTTTTTCATGTTAAATATGTGGTTAATGTAAAAAATTGACCCTGTTGTCAGCACCCGAATTTTAAAGTTCAACCATGAAAAATCCCATTTTCAACAAAAACATTCACCTTTGTAAGTAATACTTGTTCAAGGCATCAAAAGATCGAAAAGTGTGGTCTCCACATGATCTTCTTTGTAGAAGTTCTAGTGATCATAATTTATTGGATAAATATAATTTCTTGTTTGTATATAAGTCGTGCCGCGCATCTTACCGCCTTTTCACCACCTAGAGTGGTTATTGAAATGCGTAGACCAGACCAATCTTCACGCTGAAAACCCCGAAAGGAACTAAATGGTCTATAGGAAATCCACCTATTCCCACTCTCAGATGCATTAGTACAAACAACCTCTTTCTGGCTATTGCTCTTTCCATCCTTTCTAAACGAGACGCTGAAACACGGACCATGTCGATCCCCCTGCCATTCCCCAGGAAAGACACCACAAACCGCAATCCCAATTATTTGGGTATGGCATTTAGGAGGTATCATCAATCTTATTTTGTGCCCAGGTTGTTCTTTGAACCAACTTGAAATTTTGTTTCCAGGTATACCAATCGTTAGCGGATGGTCTACACTAGCACATCTCTGTATTCAACAGAAGCAAAAAAAAAAAAACATATAATCATCATATTGTATATAAATAATTATTAATAAAACTTTGAAAAATGATTTGCAAGTAAGTTATGCAAAGTTGGGTAGAAATAAATATAATAATGATAAGAAGATAAGAAATGGAAATCGAACCTTAAGGAATGATTGTTGCAACATCTTATCAAGGTATCTATCATTATCTTCATCCTCCAAAAGCTTTTGGCAATTAATGAAGGAAATACGATTCCACCCGTCCAACTCTTTTGATAGATTGTTAATCTTTTCCAAAGAGATACAATTGTTTGCCTGTAATACTCTAATTCTTGATGGGAGGGCATCTAAAATCTGAAGTCGGCGACAATCATTCAAATTTAACCTTCTCAGACTTGAAAGATGGGAGGCACTTGAAGGTAATCGGATTAGTTTACAATTTCCACTCAGGTCTAAATCTTCCAAGAAGGAGAACGCTTGTAGATTTTTGGGGAAGTCTTCACTTCCCATTTGTCTACAGCTAAGATTTAATGTTTTCAAGCGACATAAATTTGTTAGATTATGTAAACTGATGGACTTTGGAGTGTTGATGTTCCTAAGACTTGTATATCTATACTATATTATAATGCATGAGGCAGGGACTTCTTAAAACTTAAGTAATACAAATATAATTGCTTAAGGTACAACACTTAATGCACATGATAAAGATTTTTTAAGGGCAAATATGTCTTTTAGTTAGTTTCTAACAACCTATACTAAAAAATTGCTTGTAGTTACAAAGCCAAGAAGAGGTTAGATAAAGCCTAAATAGGTGGAGAGGATCAACTTTAGTCATTTGTCAAGGTACAAACCTTAAAAGCATATTGTACAATGATTCAATCCTAAACTTTTGAGAATTTTACAAGCTTTGAAGCACCCACCAACATTTCAAAGCTCAAGACTCGGATAAGATGCACATAACTAAGTTTTCAATCCTCTGGTAACATGTCATGATCCAAGTTTTCATTTACTCTTTTTTTTTTACTTTTTTTTAGCTAACGAATGTATTTGTCTCTATTAGAGTCAACCTTTGAAAGAGGTATTTTGTTCATCAAATGTAATCTATAATGAGTTTTGCTATTGTGGAAGGGTATTTTACATCATTCTGTACAAGTATGCATCTATTCAGATGTTGTAATTTCCATTCAGTAGTTACGTTCTGTTTTTTTATTGAACTGCGACAATTTAATTTGATGCACATTTTTGGTAGTTCTATTGTTTAAGGGCGAATGAGCCTTTGCGCATCAGCTTATTTATAATTCTACATGTTTCAGGGCAAGATGATTATGAAGAGATTTATCATCTTCAAGAAAAGGTCCAACCTCCACCTTAGTGGTTTAACTTTAGAACTTTGTTCTTAATTTAATATGTTATTTATGACTTGCGTTACAGGTTTGTTCTTATTATCGTGTGACACACATGTGGGACAAACGAGCATAAGACGGCCCGACACGGGTCGATCTTAACTAGCACGTTAAAACCAAATGCGTGACCTTAAATATTAAAGTTAAATATACAAGATGGCCTTTTGTATTGCGCCTATTTGAAGTTAGTTGTTGATAATGGAAATGGACTATGTTTGGCCAAAAACGTTTTTTGGCAACCAAATCTGACATGAGGCGTAATCAGTTCAATAGTAGCAATATTCAATGATTTTGATTCTTCTCAAGGCTGATTTTAAATGTGCATGTCAGGAGTGCATAATGCACGCATCGCATGATGCGGTGGTGAGATCGCATCGTGTGATGCAATTTCATGATGTGCGCATCATGTGGTCTAAACATATATGTCCATCGATTGAATATCGGATCGCCACACGCTTTTTTTAACCAAGTTCTTAAGTATATTTGCTATAGATGTATTAGCCCACTTCATTGGTTTATATACATTTGTGTTTACTGTTTAGGAGTAAGATGCAGTGGAAGAGGTGCATGAATATTATGTTGTATTTCTGGGTATTCACATCGATAAGTAACAGTTAGGTATGCTCTTTTGGACTGTATGGTGTAGCTGCACCAAAAACTTTTGGTAACCTCTAGGTGTTTTTTAGTGAGCACATTATTTCAACTTGATTTTTGTGTATTTTACCCAAAGGAGTTATTAAAACCGAATGAAGTACACAACATTAGAATCTAGCTAATTTATAACCAAACCTTATTTTATTAATTGTTTTTTTTTTTACTTTGCAGAAATTTTTCGAGCTTTCTGCACATGTAACTAATGTTCTGTGTATTAGCGACCCAGTCTTCCTAATAGTGACCCATGGGGTGAGGATCTTGTGGTTAATTTCTGCTCACAACCCATATATGTATTTGTTTTTTATTGGTGTAAAATTCATCAGTTCAATTCAATTCTCCTTTTGGATGATGTTCTCAAATACATTATCAGTTACATGTTATATAGGGAGGGAGACATGGAGACTATTTTTGATTTTCCTAATCAATTTAGGGTCACCACTACAATGAATTCGTGAGTATTGAATTTGTCTAAGGTCTTTGAATGATGCAATTTTTTTATTACTTTTATAATTAATAATAATTATTAATCCTAGCTCTTACAGGTTGCAATTACAATTGCCTCTTTCTCCAATTATCATGGGCTCATTTACTGGACACATCTAATAATAGTTCCCTTGAAAGATTTGGCCAAGATTGAACTAACCCATAAACTGAAGGTTGTATGTTTGCCTACATTAAAAGTGAATTTACAATTTTAAATTTTTAACAATGAAAACAGAATTTAGCTTCTTTTAATAGTTGTTATCAGGATCTTTTATCCTTTGTTTTTTTATAATTAATTGTTTATGTGTTATATCTGTGTTAGTTGAGTTTGTTTTCTTCGTAAAAAATAAACTTCTGCAGCGTTTTGGCTAATAACTTGTTTGTATCGCGAAAGCGGAGGTTTAGTGTTTATGGTTTTTGCCTATATATTTTAACTGCATATGTTGTATGACTAACTAATCCATTTCTTTGTAGCAATGATGTATGATATTTAACTTCCCATCCGATTCTTTGCTCTACTATTTGATTAATTACATAGTTTATGGCGAAGCTTGGTTCTTGAATCGGGAGGGGTCAGACTTGTTTTTTTCCGATCGGTAGTGGTAAATCGGCGGGGGCCGGACTCAACTCGAACTCAATTTACCTACGAAAATCGCATATTTCTACTACTGCGCCGAAAAACAGGAGGGTCAGGGCCACCCCTGACCCATTGTATGCTTCGCCATTTAGCATCGTTGTAAACATATGTTTCTGATCTTAAATTGGTTCAGCGCCACAAAACAAACACTCAAAAAAATCATGTAATTTGAGAGGAACAATTTACAATTTGTGGAAAAAATGTGTATGAGACTTGGAAGTAAATGCATTTGTGAGCAAGTGGAAAACAGAAGTAAAAAATTAAAATAAACATGCACCTGACAAAAATAAAATAAAAATAGTTTCGATGTTATGAATTGTAAATCTTTACTTTTTTTACAGAATGTTCTTTTTAACTAAATTTGAGAGTTTTAACTAATATAATGGATTTATTGCACAAGGACGTCGATTGCAAAATGTGATGATTTGATGACGGGTTTAATATTATTTTTAATATATTGACAAACTAAGGAAAACGAGTAGCTCGTTGTAAATTCTTACCGCCGCAGCATCGCGCGGGTTTCATACTAGTCTTCTAAAATTCAAGTTATGTAGACTTGATAGATATCGAAAGGATGATGGCAATTCCTCTATACTAGAACAGTTTTCAAGAGATATAAACGATAGGTTTACCATACATGGGGACACGTCTGGAAATCTCTCGAGACTTGAGCATTTGATAAACCTTAGAAACCTCAAGGATTCCATCTCAAACTTGGATGGCAAATGCTTGAGGCGCTCACAACCACTGATGATCATGTGGAAAATCCTTCTATGAGATCCAAGAGACTCATGAACCTCAACTAAATTCGTACAGTTGTACAAAAACAACTTCTCAATGTTTGGAGCCCCTGACACATCTGGGAGAGTTGTCATGTTGTCTAACTGTTGAAGTTTTATGAACTTTAAATTTGCCATAACCTGTTAACATAAATAGAAACGAACATAATTATAGCTACAAACATTGGTTATTTAAACAGACAGAACTGGCAGGTTTTCCTAATTAACCAAGATAATAGTAGGAAGCCGGCATGGAAATTATTGTGCATCAATGGCGTTTTTGATACCATAATAGTATATGGTGTAGTTTGTATTCTTGAGGTATGTCCCAAGTGAGGTAATGCCTACACTTTTGTATAATTTTGTTCATTTTAATAAATTTTGTTAGGTGTTCCTTCCTTTTTTATAAAAATAAAGACACACATCTATCACCTTAAGCTTAACAAAATGTATGAACCTCGTGCTATATCACAATCCAAGAAAAACTCCGCATTTACTTATATAAAAACATGTTCACAACTTCTATATGTTTAGAAATTGAAAAAAAAAATTCACACCTAAAATTGTTTTGATCAATTTGTGACACTCAATTTCTCCGTACCAGATTATGTTAGCGTACGCAAAGAAAACAGTGTAAAATTAGCTAATATATTGTTGTGATATATCAATGCATGACAAAGTATGACTCGAATCTATCGCTAAGATTCCTAAAAATATGGCCTCATTTGCTAGTTACCTTTTGTCCATTCCAAAATTGTTTAATATTGCCACCAGCTACTTCGAGACCGACGAGCTTACTCATTTGTGCCATTGATAGAGAAGAAAAAGGGTACTCACTCCAACAAAGCCATCGTAAGTTACGAGGGAAAAACGTAGGCTCACTAGAAGTAAATTTGCCTCTAATATGAAGTATGCGAAGATTCTTCATGCGTTTGAAAACATTGGCACTAAAACCCACATTCTCCTCATATTCATCAACATTATGTTGCTTATCGGACACCATGATTGCTTCAATTGCTTTAAGTTCCTGAAACAAAGATTCAAACAGAGAATGAACCTTACAGTAAGTAAAACGTACAATTTACGCGGGGGCGAGAAAGAAATATACAACATGAACAATATTACCCGAATGGTGGTACAGTTTGATGTAAAGGGGTAGAAAAAGGTTATTTTCAAAGGTATTTGTATTTTTTAATTATCTAGTATATGTTTAGAAAAGTATTGTTAGCATTGGAATTAGTTAAACTTTTAGCTAAAAGATTGCTTATAGGTCAAGTAGCTCTAGTATTTAAAGTCCGTTTGTTTTACTATTCAACTTGTACTTATCAAGATCAGTTCAATAAGAAGAAAAATTCGCTATTATTTAGCAATTCATCGAGTAGGGTTACCGGTCGATTGGGTTGAGAGATACAAACCAGGTTTAACAAGGGAGAGATCAATTACCTGATTACTTTTCAAGGAATCATGGATATCATCAAGCTTCCATAGCCTGCTGTTTGGGAAACTCTCACGAACTATCTGCCAACCCATTTCTTGTATGAGATCATGCATACATATTTCATTATTAGAAATGGTGATTAGAGACTTCTCAATAAGAACACTTATCCCTATCTGTGGGTCAAAACCACAGCTCTCAAGTACATGATTTACATATTGTACAGGTTTTCCCTTGAAGAAGCAAGCAATGTCTAGGAATATGTTCTTCTCGGAATCATCTAACCCGTCAAAAGTTAACTTCAGTGTCTCAAAAATCTCAATATTTAATGCTTTAGATAATCTATTGAAAGCACTTTCCCACAAACACGCCTTCCTCCCATGGAAGAAAGAGCCCAAAACTTTCACAGCTAAAGGAAGATTACCAGCATAGCGAATGGCACGACAAGACAACTCTTCATACTCTTCTGGAGGGCTATGCCCTTTGAAAGCATGTCTGCTAAACAACTCAAGAGCTTCATGCATTAGCAAACAATCTGGTTTGTACTTGGCGTCTGCATTGGACAACAATTGTTCATTTCTTGTAGTGATCATGATTCTACTCCCTGGACCAAACGAGTCATGTGTTGCAGATAGGAACTCTAACTGTTTAAAATTGTCCAGATCATCAAGAACAATGAGAACTTTTTTGTGTAGAAATCTTTCTCTTATCATATTGGCTCCATCATCAGGATCCAAAAAACTAAAATGGTGATTCGTCAAGAGAATCTCCCTTAGAACCTTTTCTTGTAAGGCACATATATCTCTTTCACTTGAACTATTCTCTCTAACATCTTTCACAAAGCTACTACCCTCAAACTTAAAAGCGATTCTCCTAAACAAAGTTTTGGCAATAGTTGTCTTGCCAATTCCTCCCATCCCATGTATCCCTACTATGCGCACTTTGTCATTTTCTTCTGTTTTCAATAGTGAATTCAATGCATCCATATGAGAGTTGATTCCAACTAAATTGCTTTCCGTATAAGATAGTTGTATATCAGCTAAGATTTCCTTGACGATCTTTTCGATATATGTAGATTCACCCCTGTAAATTTAAGACAGCTTTTAGTAAGCTAAGGGGCTTGTGAAAGGTAGAGTGATGAATGAATGTTTGATTGAATGTGATCCATGATCAACTGGCCACTTTTTTCTAATATAACAAGATTATGTCACATGAACTAGATATGGACAAAAAGTTAAGATTTGAATCCCTACTTTTTAAGGAACTTTATAGTAGAAGCTATACTTTAAAGGATTCGTGATTGCTAAGTTACATTTAATAGTTTTTGTACCTACTCAAATTGAATTACAGCAACAGATGATGGAAAACTCTACTTACCGTTTGAAGGTTTCAGAGATATGCAAGCCAGATAAATTGGCTGCAGCAGTTAGAGCTTCCTTCCATTCCTTCACTTTATCCATCTCTTCTCTAAACTCCTCCTCATGTTTTCGAAAGAAAGCATCAATATTGTTTTTCTGTCCACGAATATCTGATGGATCAACATGATAGAACACCGGTATCACCTTAAGTCCCTTCCGATCATGCCATTGCATTATTTTGGCTAGCTCAGCCAAACACCATGATGAGTCGGCATAATTTTTTGAGAACACAATCACTGCAAACCTTGATTCTTCAACAGCTTTCAGGAGTTCTGGAGAAATCGCTATCCCACTTTTGATTTCCTCATCATCTTTGAACACACATATTCCTCTCTGTACTAGAGCCGCATAAAGATAATCTACGAAAGTGTAGCGAGTATCCTCACCTCTAAAGCTCAAAAATGCACCATATTTCCAGCTCCTTGTTGATACAGAAGACGATGCATATGGAGAAGATTTACCACATGCCATTACTTTTTATTCGAACTAGAGGGTCGTTAGAACAATCAAAGATGAAGCATACAATCAACTTTGGGATTGGAGAACCAATGTAGCCGTTTTATAATAAGCCATGACAATATCTTGATGTTGAAAAGGACTTAGTTTTGGAAGTATTGGCCTTGTATTAAAAAAAATCTTGTTGCATTTGGATTGGAATCTATATAGGAATCAGTCTTTTTCTTCTGTTTCATTTATAATGTTAACTTTTTGTTCTTTATTTGGTGTAAACTTTGGGATCGGATCCATGATTTCAAATTTGGATGGGAACACAATGAATATATAAAGAATCATGAAGTTGATAGGTCCAGATGTTGGAAATTTTTGTTGATATAGAAGACTTTAAATTATGTTCAAAAGAATGTTGATAACAATGATTACACGGACCCATAATTGAACTAGCTACTAGGTAATTCTTTAAAATAGAAAAATAAAAAAACAATTTTATGGAAGCTATAGTAATTCTTTAAATATACAAATTCAATATTTCGTCGGCCCTCAATGTCTCGACCCAACCCGGACAGATGTCTACACGCAACGTCTCGACCCGACTCAGCATCTTGGTGGTCCGGGTCTGGTCTGCGGTCGGGTCAGATTCAGCAGTCCGGTTGGCAGTTAGACTGGGTCCGGGTCTGTGTGTGGTCAGGTGGTGGCAACGTTCTAGGTGCATCGGCAGGCGGTTCAGGTCAAGTCGGGGTCGTTGGTTGAAGTTGGGGTAGTGGCAGGCGGCATTTCAGTTGGATCAAGATCAAGATTCTTGATCAACGCATTTACTGAACACAGTCAGGCTTGGATCAAGATTCAAGTCTAATAGTTCCAAACTTTTTGTAACACCTTTCGTATTACTTTTAGACATCTTACCTTTCATACATCCAGCACATTTACTGAATTCAGTCAAGGCCTGTATCAAGATTCAAGTCAGTCCCAAACATCTTGTAACACCTTTGACATCTTAAATTTTATACATCCAACACATCTACCGAACTCAGTCAAGGTCATTAAGCATTTCGCCTTTTAATTATGGCACGTGTCACATACTGTCATTCTATTTTGAGATATGTGGCCTAATCTTGTCTCACAAGGTCCACAAGCAAGCTACTACTTCACAATCTCATTTTCCTTTTAAAATCGCTTCATTCACATTCATGCATAGACTTAGTCCCCAAACTTGTTACAAAATAAAAAATAAACAAAATAACCACAAAGGCATGATTATGTACATATAACCGAGTATTACTAACCTTCTAATGTGTCTTTTCTACTTGTTTTTAGGCATTTATATTCAACTGGGGAACAAGAGGGTTTAAATAATACAGCATATTTTCATCCCCGTTATCTTGAAGGTGATCTTGTCTCAGACGATGGTGAATTTATTATTGATCACATCAGAAATGTCATCTCTTTTCACAAGGACAAACAATGGTTTATGGCACCACATATAGTCGGGTATTATATTATTTTCATATTAGGACCAATAACTTCACACTTCAACCTTCTTTAAGTTATGTTAGAATTTGGTTTTAATTTTTATTTGTCAAGTGTTATTTAAATCTGATGCTTTTCATACTCACCCAGGAAACATTGGCTATTAGTTTTACTTCAACATCATCCGGTGTATGAAACTTGGAAGGGTTATATATTTGACTCAAGAAAAAATACAAAGGATGCTTCAGAATATGAGATTACGAATTTATTTGAACAGGCCATAAAATAGCAAATAACGTGGGTTAAGGTTAATGTAAGTTATCTTTCATTTTTTACACGTTTATAAGTTTATTTATATATTTTAGTTAACTAACTGTTAATTCAATTAATTTTTTGTAGTGTCGTCTACAACCTAACGGTTGGGAGTGTGGTTATTGTGTTATGATGGCTATGTATGATTTTGTGATTTGTAATAGAGAACATATGGTAAGTATATATTATATACTCATATTTATATTTGTTTGACTAAAATGTAATCTAACTTTTATCTATCTTTATGTTGTAGCTGATAAATAAAACCACAATGGTTCGCCAAGGTGAAATTAACGAATTTGTAGAGCGTACTTTAAAGGTATTTATATCATCTTTAGGTCACGGTGAGGAGGTCGAGGAGGATGAATGAAGGTAAGTATATTAGCATGCTACTCTTTTATAAGTAATTTTTTTCTTCATTTTTTTATAAATATTTGTTTTGGACCCCTTGAGTGAGGCCTGGAAACACAATATTTTTATTCATTATATTGGGAATTAATTACGCAGATGGTTAATCACTTTGACCCGTTTGTCCATTTTTATCCCAAGGCCTAGGCGTGCCAAAGGGCTTTTGAAAATATAGATCACATATATTGTTAGGGATTCCTAGGAGCGCCAAAGGGCTTTATATTAACGTTGACTCTAGTTGGCACAACTTGTGTTCTATTTATGGGTTTGCATTTATATTTCCTCATGATTCAAACAGTGGGATCCCTGGTTTGTTTTATCTTTAATGGTGGCTAATAGCTATTTTTCTTTATGTTTTGATCAGTGGCAAAGGAATTCTAGCTAGATGGTGGTTGAGGGGGTTGCAGTTATGGTGGATAAAAAAGGTTGCATGCACAGGAGGTTTTAAGATGCTTGTTTCTTGTTGGAATAAACTGAATCAGTCTGGATGTTTTTTTTTACTATGTTTATTTATAGTTTTAGACAATTGGACAAAATGGATCATTTACCTATTTTAGCTATGTTATGTTGCTTTTATTTGTGTTAATATGGTGAATCAGCTTGATTGTGATTGAAAATGTGTAAATATGGTGAATCAGCTTGATTGTGATTGAAAAGAAAATATGATCAAATATTGTTCAATTAAATTGATGCTAAAATAAAATTTAGTCGGTGAATTAAATAAATAAATTAATGGGAACATTTGCTTGGCGTCTTATTTGCTTTCCAAATTTAGAAGCGTCCTATTTGTAAGACTTTCCAATTTAGAAGCGTCCTATTTGAGTCAAACCGTCTTATTTGGTTTTCCAATTCAGAAGCTTTTAGGACGGTCATTGTAACCGTCTTTTTTAGTTTTAATACATTTAAGACGGTCAATTATCAAAAAGGACGGTGTTTTTTCAGACGGTAACAAAAACGTCTTATTTACTATAAAAGCGTCTTATTAGATGCCTTTTTTTGTTCTAGTGTAAGCCACAGGGACTAATCGTGAAATTACCTCAACTTGGTCATAGATGAGATAGGAGGTGATGCTAATTCATGAATGCCTGGCACTTTTATATATAAATATGTTATGAAAACCAGTAATAACAAAAACGCCCCACACGTGTTACAGTGTAACATGATATACGTTAAAATATACATATATAAGTCTCCGATTAAACTCCCAAATTGCAGGTTTTCGACTATAATTGCATGAATTTGGTACTTAATCGCTTTGTATTGTTTGTGCAGGTCTTAGACGGCGCCCCAAAAGACAAAGCCGAAGAAAACGGGCGAAATCTGGACCTAACAGACATTTCCTGCATAATCAGAAGCTACTGATCATAGTGCACGATCGCGCAACATTTCTGCACGACCGTGTAGACCAGCTTGACTCGGCAACACCAGGTTGCACTACCAGTGCAAGAGCACGTGCAAAGAAACTTCTCGATCACACTGACCAGCACGGCCGTGCAGACTCATTTAGCTCGTGTGCACTGCCAGTGCAACGTTGCACTCAGCAACTTCATAATCAGCACGACCATGCAGCCCTTGTGCACGACCGTGCACCTTTATCAGATATTATTCAACCCAATTGTTCCACTTGTCTAACAGATAAGCTTACGTCACGGTCAAAATAAAGTGCACGACCGTGCACATCCTTGCACGACCGTGCGCTTTTACGAAAGTACTATAAAAACAGAGCAGAAGCACTGATCAGGTATTGGGTATTTTTGGGACAATTTTGGGCGATTCTATGGAGGTGTGGACTGCTGAGAAGTGAGAAGCCGACTAACAAGCTTTGGAGGCAATCTTGATCCGATATCATCATCCAATCCATCATAATCCTTGCTTTCTTATGGTTTGATATTTGTAATTTACTTAGGTTGGATCTGATTTTGAAGCATTGATATGATGTTATGTTAGTATTTGTAAACCTACGGGTAAAAACAATAGTATTTAGTAGTTTAAACGATCGTTGTACGTTAATCATGTTTTGTATGATTTTGGCACTTTTCATGTCTTAAATCTTGATGATCATATTGCAAACAGGTTTCGTTGTTGTTGGATTTCTGTTTATGTTCGTATGACTGTAACGATTATTGTTTTGTGTTAGTCGACCGTCCGGTTAATCGATCAATAGTAGACTAGTTAACTTGTTAACATGTTTACACCATGAAACTGGAAACGGGTATTGGTTTGGTTAAAGTCAGGCGAATGATGGTCGAAAATGCTTATCGACACATAAAAGGGTTTAAAAAGCTTAATGGTGTTGTTACTGATCTTTGACACGGTTGTTGATCTTTGTGAGTTATTTTGGTAAAATGGCGATCTTAGTAGATTTGTGTTCAAAGTTGGTAAAATGGAATAGTTTGTAATATGCTCTACTTTATGCTTGTCTCGGTGGTTGTATTGTGTATTCGGTAATTAGTGAGGCTAGAAAACTATTAACAGATGACTAACTTATCTTTAGAATATTTGCATGAGATTATATCAATAGCTCGTTAATGAACAATTTTAGGTGGTTAACATGTGTTTATCGTGTTAGCTTTCCGAATAGTTGTCATGTTAGGATTCCCGAAAGGGATACTAATTGTCTCATAATGGGAATGTTGATCTCCCGCCTTTTTAACATATGTTATGTAGATGACATGCTAGGGTTGTTATTATAGTGTCTTTATATATATTTTGTATTTGGAGTCTTATTTATGTTAATTTGGTATTTTAGAATTAATCTTGTTTAAACAACTTCCTACTATCTTTTACTGGTAAATCGGGGATAGAGTTTAAGTACTACTGCATCCGCTGGCATCCATGGATCGATATCCGGTTCTTATCTGAGCTTACTACATATATGATAGGGTACAGTTGCCTTTTTTGTGTGTGTTTTAATGTTAAGGTCTAAACCATTTTTATAAATATTAAAACCAATCGTGTGTTTATTCATTGTAAAATTATATGTATATACGCACACGCCATAACACGTCCATGGGTTGTGTCCACCACCCCAGCGTTGCCGCCTGTGAGATTAATGCACACAGAAGAATAAGAAATACAAGCAGGGATACTTCTAGTTGGGGTCACAAGTGAAAGACCGTAAACCTGTCTAAACCCAATCCATGATGTTTTTTATTTGTTTAATCCCATGAATCACAATGCCCAACAAATAATGAATGTTGAAAGTATATTCTACTAACCAAACTAACAAGAAACCACCATTTACAATACATTCTTACATCAAGTATAACACACGGATAAAAACTACAAAAACACTGCAAAAATGAAAGTGGTGGAGATGATTAGGAGAAGGTTGAACCTTTGGTTTGCATTTGAAACTGTTTTCTTGTGCCACGTTTAAATATAAAAACCCATGAGCCTCTACATCTGTACAGTTCAACAAAAATGGATCTATTATGCTGGATATTTCAGGTAGCAAGTGTTCCCTAACTCGTATCTTTAGCACCTAATCCGCAACCTACATTGTCAAGGGTTGAAGTCATTTAAAGGTGCAATGCAACCCATTTATACTTATAAATGGGTCAGTTTCATTTTATTGTTTACTCATGAGGATCAGGTCAAATGGACAACCAAAGAAAGTAACTGAAAGCATTGGAGGCTCTTAAGGTGGCCGGGGAGGACCTCCGGCTAGGGCCCATTTTCTATGGGGCACATGTTTCTTTTAACATTCCGATATGTGTGTGTGTGTATTATATACATAAATGCATTTTTTAAAATAGAAAACCTATTTTAAAGTTAAAACTTGGGCCAAGTGAAAACTCATCTAAAACTAAAATCTTATTAGCTTATTTATAAGCCCAATACCAAAGGCACATACTTTTGAATGGCTCAGACAAGGCACCTAAATATATTGGACGTTATAATAATATAAGCTAGATATTCAACCGGTTCAACATCATTCGCACTGGTTCACAATAACTCACGTCGGTTCAACATAAAGTCACAATGTTTCATATCAAGACGTGTCGTTTAGGATTAGTTATCATATGTATATATAGTACTAGTTTGTATCATTTGACGGTTATCAAGTTTTGTCACTCAAAACCAAAACAACCGAAAACACTCTCTTTGTATTACGATCAATAATCAATAATATTATCAATCTTTATCAGTTTCGTTATCGATTTGTATAAATCCTTTGTAAATCGGCCAACAAAACTGGTATCAGAGCCAGATTTGTCAATCAAATCAGTCTATCCTTATTTCGAAAACAACTAGTAAGTCTCTTCTCGTTTTTTGTTTCGAATTCTGTAGTTAATCCAAATCTTTCTGTTCGAAACTTTCTGTTAAAAAACTTTATGTTTTAAAGTCTTGATCCGAATATTGGAGTCTGATTTGTTAGTCATGTCCGAAAAATCGATCAACTCTTACTTCAATTCAGAAATTCACAACAGAAATTCTTTTAAAAACCGAAGGGAAAGAAGGGCAGAAATGCGAAGAAGAGGAGTGGAAACAAGATCATGTTTTTATTGCCACACACCGGGTCATCTCATAAATTCATGCCACATAAGGGAGAAGGATGAAAGTGCACAATTAATCAAAGATGCCATAGATACCGGCATAAGTTACTATCCACAAGAAAGATTGCACAATGAAGAAGAATACATCCTTAAGGGATCCGGATTTGGTACTTGGAGAGATGTTTGGTATGTAAGTCCCAAAATTCAGAATCATATAAGTGGAAACCTTGATTACTTTCTTAAACTAAAGAAATCCTTTGGTGTAGAAAGTAGGTTAAAGAATGAATTTGTTTTTATAAATGGTGTTGGCATGGTTAGTGTAGAGTCCAAAAATAATACACTAATCATACCAAATGTGTTTTACTCAAATGACTTGGATGACAACATTCTAAGTCTACCCCAATTAAAACTTCAAGGTTTCATAGTTAACATTGATGGGAATACATGTAGTGTCCACAATATGTTTAAGAATGAAAGTATGCAATTTAAGATGATGAAAGAAAATAGAGATGATAAGGAATCGATGTTGAGGGAATTAGGAGATGATCATGAACATGAAAAAAGAAAGAATGAGTATTTAAATGAATACTTTGAAGAATTATCCCTCGATTCGGAACAAAACATAAAGAAGATGGAAGAATCAGTTCATGATCTTGAAATAGATTCCATGGAAAAATGCATTGAATTCTTAAACATAATAGATCACTTAGAATATCCATGGGCACATAGGGATTTATTGAAGGATCATTTCCTTCAAATGGTTGATTGGTTTTTTAACTTTTATCTAAAAGTTTCAAACCGTCCAATCCCACCCATGGTAGAAAAAGGAAAGAAAGTGAATCTATTTGATCTCTACATATTAGTTAAAAGAGAGGGTGGACATGAAAGAGTATCAAAGTATAATATTTGGGTGGTAATAGCAAAAGATTTGGGGTTGGATTATGAAGACAAGGATATGTTAAGAATTCTTTATGCTAAGTATTTGGATGTCTTAGAATGGCAATACCAAGTGTACAAAACAGGCCTAGACATGGCAAATCAAAATGAAAAGGATGGTGTTGGATGTAGTGAAGTAAGAAAAACCGGCTTAATATCACAACTTATGAATCGCCTTCACAAAAATTCAACCACTATGCATGAAGACTATGCTCTCTACATGGGAGGTGATTGGAATTCAGCAAATCAATCCATCAAGAAAAGAAAATTCGATTTCTCTCAAGTTGAAAAGGCATTACAAGAAGCGATGGACACCCTACCAAGATCATCTTTGAAGCCTAGTTATATTTAAGGGAGGGTGTTAGAATGTAAATATAACTTGTATTTATATTTCAGTTTGTATTATTAAACATATGTATGTTATGTTATGTTAGTATATGTATTAGTATAACTGCATATGTACGAGATTTATATAAAAGACATCAAGAAGCTGTGAACTTTGCATTCTACACCGACTCAGATCCAATTGATTATGATGAAGCAAGCAAGGATGAAAAGTGGAAGGAAGCAATGAAGAGAGAAATAGAATCCGTACAAATGAATGAAACCTGGGAGTTGGTTGATTTACCAAAGGATCAAAAGCTCATAGGAGTAAAATGGATATACAAGACCAAATATAATGAACATGGGAAAAGCAAACACATAAGAATAAAATATCATTTTATAAGGGATATAATCAAGACTGAAGACGTGGAGATAAAGTTTTGTAACACTAAAGATCAAGCAGCAGATATCTTCACCAAGGCATTACAACAAAAGGACTTCACAAGATTACGCAATATGTTGAATGTACTACCAATCTAGCTTAAGGGAGGGTATTGGACGTTATTATAATATAAGCTAGATATTCAACCGGTTCAACATCATTCGCACCGTTTCACAATAACTCACGTCGGTTCAACATAAAGTCACAATGTTTCGTATCTAGACGTGTCGTTTAGGATTAGTTATCATATGTATATATAGTACTAGTTTGTATCATTTGACGGTTATCAAGTTTTGTCACTCAAAACCAAAACAACCGAAAACACTCTCTTTGTATTACGATCAATTATCAATAATATTATCAATCTTTATCAGTTTCGTTGTCGATTTGTATAAATCCTTTGTAAATCGGCCAACAAAATATTCAGGGACACCACTAACCGAAAGAATGTTGTTCTATGCTTAGAGCCTCCTGAATCATTTTATATTCGAACAATATATTATTATTAACTAACCATTTTTTACTTACAAAATATGAACTAAAAAAGTTGTGTACATGTCAACCCAACGTAACCCAACCCAAACAGTACCAAAAACATGTTTCAACCCAAACCCATTTTGACCCGCTACCAACTCAAATCAATCCACTGATCTTACCAGCTCTAGTAGCTAGCCACATTCTTCAAGATCAGCCAACCTATAAAACTGGGAATATTAGTCAGAAAGCAACTCTTCAATTTCAGGTATGTCAGATATCAAGATATCAAAGGATCATCATCAACACTTATATCATTGGCTAGATGTTGAAATTGGGAGTCGTGACGTGTGCGTAACTATACAAATTTTACAATGGATTTTAACACACGTTTTTGCTTTAATATTTATAAAAATGGTTTCGACCTTCATATTAAAACACACACACTAGGGCAAGTGTACCCTGTCATATATGTAGTAAGTACAGATAAGAACCAAGTATCGATCCATGGACGCGCGCGGAGCAATGGTACTAAAACTCTATCCCCGATTCACCAGTAGGTAAAAGATAAGTTTGGATTTTTGTTTAAAACTAAATTAATTCTAAAACATGTAAATAACATATATAAGACTCCAAAATAGAAAATATAACTATAAACACAAACCTAGCATGTCATCTACAAATCATATAAAACACAGGCGTGTGATCAACATTCCCATTTTCCAACAGTTAGTGTCCCTCTCAGGCATCCTAACATGACAACTATATAGAAAGCTAACACGAATACACACGTTAACCACTTCAAGTTGTTCATTAGCGAGCAGCTGATATAATCTCATGTGGATCTTTAAATAAAGGTTAGTATCACCTTTCGGGAGTCCTCAACCGCACTAGTTCGGGAAAGCAATATCGAATACACAATACGCCCACCTAGACTAGCATAAAGTAGATCATTTCACAACCTATTCCATTTTACCAACTTTGAACACAAATCTACTAAGATCGCTATTTTTACCAAAATAACTAACAAAGATATTTAACCGTGTCAAAGATTGGTAACAACACCATTAAGCTTTTAAAACTCTTTTACGTGCCGGTAAACATTCATAATCATTATTCAAGCGACTTTAACCAAACCAATACCCGGTTACAGTTTCATGGTGTAAACTTTATCAACAAGTTAACTAGTTTACTACCGGACGATTAAACGGACGGTTTCTTCAACAAGTAATCCGCCTAACACATTCGACAATCATCAAAGTCACTAAAACATAATCATAAATCCAACAACAACGAAACAAGGTTGCACTATGATCATCAAGATCCAAACATGAAAAACGCCAAATTCATACAAAACGCGATTTCATACAAACGATTGTTTTAACTACAAACGATTACTAGATATTATCCGTAGACTATATTACAATACATAAACGACACAAAACAAGCCAAAATATTCAGATTTGAACAAACTTAGAGTTTATAGATCAAACCATAAATCTTGAATGTGAAGGATTGGATTATGTTAGACGATTAGGATGAGTTCCCGAGCTTGTAAAACGCCTATCCAGCAGCTTGATTCGTCCAGAAAATCGCCCCAAAGTTGTCTCCAAAACCCAATACTTGATCAGTGGGCTGAATGGGCTATTTAAAGCTGAACAGAGGGTTCGAGCGGCCGCGCGAAGCCTTGGAGCGGCCGCTCGCTTTTCCCAGGCAAGTGGGCGAGTTGCTGTGATGACGTAGGCCTTCTAGAAGGTTGCTGAAAATATCTGGAGGATCGCGCGGCCGCGCGAAACTTTGGAGCGGCCGCGCGAAAAGTCTGAAGTCCTGTTTGCGCGCTGAAAACTCCGTTTTTTCGTCTGTTATGCTTCCGGGACATCGTTTAAGACCTGTAATCATAAAGATACCCAAATAAGTACCAATTCATCGTGTATAAGGCCCAAAAACGTATGTAAACGGGAGTTAAACGGGGGCTTTTATATGTATAAATTGACGCATATCAAACATCCCCACACTTGAACTTTGCTTGTCCTCAAGCAAACAACAAAACAGAAATAAAACGAAAAACTCGCCAAGAGCCAACAAAAACAAATTACAACCTGTACAAACGATAATAATCAAGCCCACAGAAGATATAAACAGGTGATAAGATAACTAACAAGCAACGACTCACTTCCGATCCACAAGCATGCTAACCCGTACACGAATCACAATGTTCACACACACTCGGTTTTATTTATTATACATACGTGTAATGTGTATGTGTAAATCGCTCCATTGCCAAGACAATGAATCGTGCAATATCATAAGCTTGTCAAAAGATCTAGTCTTCACCAACTAACGTGTGAAATAGCACAAATCAAGAGGTCTTATGAGGGTTGTAATGTCAGGCAAGGGTAAGGGTGTGGAATGGATATATAAACAGCGACGAAATGGCTAAAACTCGGCGGTTAAGTCTAACTAAACTGAAGCAAAAACTACTATACAATACACACGCGAACATAACCGCATTTTATTCAAATCGAGCTAAACGTATAATTTCTAACTTTAAAGCTCTAAAAACTGCTCGATCACTGCTAACTCACCCTATTTTAGGGTGTTCTATTTTTCTGGAATTTTCTGGATTTTTTTTCTTTTTTCTTTCTTTTTTCTTTTTTTTTCAACATAAATATCTATGATATAACTGATATTAAAACACGAATATAATCAACATACGGGCTCTAAATATACAAACCCGAAAACGAACTATTTACAACGCAAAAACGAGTCAAACATTAACCTAAACCGAGTTTTAACACAAAAGGTTTAAAAGAAAAAGGCCAAATTTGGTTTAGTGGTGAAATGGTGTGGTGAATAAGAAAAAACACGGGATTAGGCTCAACATGGTTAACTAGGGGATAATAATTTTTTTTGGGTTCGGGAAACAGATAGAACGAAAAGAAAAGGCTAAATCAAAAGGGTATCCTAAATGCCTCAATCATTTTCATACAATCTCACACGAATCTGGTCTAAACAAGCATGCTAATGACAAGTTCTAAATGGCACAAAACATCCGGCTCACTCGATAAGCATGTCAAAGAAATGAAATCTATACTAATAGGCTCAAATGCTCACGTAACCGGAAGGAAATGGGTGCAAATGTACAGATTTAGTATGCTAGTTTCACGTCCGTTTGTCGCGCCTCAAGTTATTTTTATCAAAAATTTGTTAGGCTTGATGTTTATTATAAATATATACATATATGTACTTATAAAGTTTTTTTTATATATATATAAGTAAAAACACAAGAGGACAAACTAGAACATTATATAATCCCTCCCCACACTTAAACGTCACATTGTCCCCAATGTGAAAAATAGAAAGCGTTTATGAATTAGCTAACTATTGTGTGAAATGGGAGAATAATACTCCCCTGGTGGTGATATCCCGAAAAGCATGGTGACTGCATTGAGCATCCATACCGGTGCTCTTCTGTTCCTGCACTACCACCATTCTTGACAAAAGCATAAACACATCAAAGCTATCCATTCATCACATTTATTCAAACAAACCAAACAAAACTATCTAAACTACATTCAAAACACTAACAATCTTAAAGTTTTGGGGTTTTGTTAAACATTTATGAAGGAAACCCAAGAAATCAAGATCATGAACAACAAATTATAACCTAAAACATGAGGAATTTGGGGATGTTTAAACATTTATGAAGAATCCCCAAAATTCCAAGAACAAACCTAAATTACACTAACATCTACACTAGCATACAACCCTATTATGAAATTAATCTAAATTTATACTAAACTATACTAAACACAAGGTTATAAAATCACACAAATCTTTAAAAAATTTCGGATTTGGTTTAAACATTATGAAGAAAACCCAAAAACTCAAAGATTTGGACAATGATCAGCCACTAATCTACACTAACAAAGCAAACAATCTATCCAAGAACACTAGGGTTTGTTAAACATTATGAAGGAACCCTAAAAATCCTGAAAAGAATGCAAAAATCTACACTACATTACACTAAAACAAGAAAAATAACAAGAAAACTAGAGATTCATACCTTGACTTTGAAGATTTGAAGTGGAATTGAAGGGTTTTGGTTGGTTTTGTGTTCATGAGAGTTTTAGAGAGTAAAGTGCAGGATTTTGGGAGAAAAATGAGTGTGAGCGGCCGAGTATAGATTTATTAGGGTTGATACGTAAGTTTTAAATAAAATACCCACTTTGCCCTCATTATTTTTTTGAACAGACCGCTCGCTCAATTTTTTTTTCATGAGACCTGGGCGTTTGGAGCGGCCGCTCGGTGCCAGTGAGCGGCCGCTCACTGCAGCTGATGTGGATTTTTGCTGCAGTTTCGCCTCCAAAATCGCCTGCACTCGCTCTGTTTCGACACAAACAACTACATACCTGTTTTGAGACGCTTCCTAGCATAATACCATGGTTTTGAAGCGACATTCCACACGATCACAAGGCGCGAATCAAACCTGCGATAACTAAAAATAAACTAAACAAACAAGTTAGAAACTAAACGATTTAACTACAACTACTCTAAGCTATGAAGATTTATACAATTTGGCGCGCCCATACACGCCGTGCTATATTTATTAACGAGTCGCTAGCTAGACTCACTTCCCCATGCTTGTTTAGGTGCGCGGGGCGTAGAGATCAAGTACCTCTACGGATTGGTCAACCGGTCTGTCTATGTAGACTTTCAATCTATGACTGTTGACTTTGAAAGTCAAGCCCTCTGAATTTTCGATCAAGACAGTCCTGTTGACTTTCAAACTAAGTCCAACTTGGACTTTAAACTTCTAGGAATGGCCGTTTTCATATATGATTTTCTTTAAGATCGCTTTCGCCCGAATGGAGATTGAGTACAGGCGAGAAGATCGATCGAGCAATGAACAGACATCGGCCATCCCCATACTTAAACTGACGCAATGTACAAAATAATTACAGAAGAAATAATTACAGACTCGATTTAAGAAAAATGGAAGAGATATACACAAATCAATATACCAAAAACTATACACTAAACTTAAATTATGATAATATATAAATACGAAAATATACAAAAAAAAAATAGTGAAATCAAAGTCGCTCGCCCGTCGCGAAGAAGTATAGACCGCTTCTCGCGTGGCGCACGTGAATACATAGACTCAAGGTGCTCGCGCGTTGCAACAAGATAAAGACCGTCTTTTTGCTTGCGCGAAAACGACCTTTTTCACCGAAAAAATAATATAACGGCAGATAACGGATAGAAATGATGATGGATGCCAATGACATGAGTTAAAAACGGAAGATAGCGGCTATTCGCGTCACGCGAAGGACTCTGGTGATCCGGTTCGCGTATCGCGGACAATAAAGATAAAACCCGGGGTAATTAGGAACTCGCTAAAGCGGAACCATAAGCCCAGCTTCTTTGCAAATCGCAAGGAAGCATTTTTCACAGAAAATTATTTTCATTAAAACCACTTCTATATTAAATAAATTTCCCATTTTTTTAACCCAAACCTTTCTTTTTAAAAGCATCCGAATCAATAAATTTAAACGTAACATACCCAGACTTCCATTGTATATTTAAGTAAAATAAAAAGTATATATACATAACAATCAAATAAAAACCAATAGAATCAATAAAATAAACAGAAACAAACAGAGAAAGCATAAAACTATCCAAAGCATGAAATAAATAATTAGTTCAAATACGAACAAATAAATCTAATCAATCAAATAAAGAATAAATCAAATTCATAAATAAACCAATAAATCCAACAATCAATCAATTAAATCTATCAACATCCTAATGAACGAATAATCAATCAAACAATCCTATAAGCAGATAAATCAACGAATATATGTGCAAACCTATGAACCAATCTAAAATCAATCCAAAATATCAACAGACAGATAAATCAAATAAACAATCAAAGAATCATATATGCAAATAAATGAATGAAATAACGAATCAACGAAGTATAAACAAGTATTCACAAGTATGTACACTGGTAAAAAGTTGACTCGGTTCGTTCCTAAAGCTCGTCGCGTCCCCGGCAGCGGCGCCAAAAACTTGACGTGTGCGTAACTATACATATTTTACAATGAATTTTAACACACGTTTTTGCTTTAATATTTATAAAAATGGTTTCGACCTCCATATTAAAACACACACACTAGGGCAAGTGTACCCTGTCATATATGTAGTAAGTACAGATAAGAACCAAGTATCGATCCATGGACGCGCGCGGAGCAATGGTACTAAAACTCTATCCCCGATTCACCAGTAGGTAAAAGATAAGTTTGGGTTTTTGTTTAAAACTAAATTAATTCTAAAACATGTAAATAACATATATAAGACTCCAAAATAGAAAATATAACTATAAACACAACCCTAGCATGTCATCTACAAATCATATAAAACACAGGCGTGTGATCAACATTCCCATTTTCCAACAGTTAGTGTCCCTCTCAGGCATCCTAACATGACAACTATATAGAAAGCTAACACGAATACACACGTTAACCACTTCAAGTTGTTCATTAGCGAGCAGTTGATATAATCTCATGTGGATCTTTAAATAAAGGTTAGTATCACCTTTCGGGAGTCCTCAACCGCACTAGTTCGGGAAAGCAATATCGAATACACAATACGACCACCTAGACTAGCATAAAGTAGATCATTTCACAACCTATTCCATTTTACCAACTTTGAACACAAATCTACTAAGATCGCTATTTTTACCAAAATAACTAACAAAGATATTTAACCGTGTCAAAGATTGGTAACAACACCATTAAGCTTTTAAAACTCTTTTACGTGCCGGTAAACATTCATAATCATTATTCAAGCGACTTTAACCAAACCAATACCCGGTTACAGTTTCATGGTGTAAACTTTATCAACAAGTTAACTAGTTTACTACCGGACGATTAAACGGACGGTTTCTTCAACAAGTAATCCGCCTAACACATTCGACAATCATCAAAGTCACTAAAACATAATCATAAATCCAACAACAACGAAACAAGGTTACACTATGATCATCAAGATCCAAACATGAAAAACGGCAAATTCATACAAAACGCGATTTCATACAAACGATTGTTTTAACTACAAACGATTACTAGATATTATCCGTAGACTATATTACAATACATAAACGACACAAAACAAGCCAAAATATTCAGATTTGAACAAACTTAGAGTTTATAGATCAAACCATAAATCTTGAATGTGAAGGATTGGATGATGTTAGACGATTAGGATGAGTTCCCGAGCTTGTAAAACGCCTATCCAGCAGCTTGATTCGTGCAGAAAATCGCCCCAAAGTTGTCTCCAAAACCCAATACTTGATCAGTGGGCTGAATGGGCTATTTAAAGCTGAACAGAGGGTTCGAGCGGCCGCGCGAAGCCTTGGAGCGGCCGCTCGCTTTTCCCAGGCAAGTGGGCGAGTTGCTGTGATGACGTAGGCCTTCTAGAAGGTTGCTGAAAATATCTGGAGGATCGCGCGGCCGCGCGAAACTTTGGAGCGGCCGCGCGAAAAGTCTGAAGTCCTGTTTGCGCGCTGAAAACTCCGTTTTTTCGTCTGTTATGCTTCCGGGACATCGTTTAAGACCTGTAATCATAAAGATACCCAAATAAGTACCAATTCATCGTGTATAAGGCCCAAAAACGTATATAAACGGGAGTTAAACGGGGGCTTTTATATGTATAAATTGACGCATATCAAGTCGATAAGCTCATCATCTTCATCCTGGTCTGATAAATCATGTTCGTGTTCAATGTCCTGGTCAACGACTACTTCATCCGAGTGAGTGTTAGGAACTTTGATTTGGCTTCTGGGTCTTCACATATGCAAGTAGCAGGGTTTTCATGAAATTCACCTTGCTCGGGTCTTACCTCCCTTGGCTCCCCCATGAAACCTCTTTGACGACTTCTTACTTTTGAAGAGAATTCCTCCCATGTTGTGTTTTCTCGATTTAGAAATAAACGATACAGCTTTTTAGCATTTGGATGTATTGTTGGTTTGTGTCCAAAGTATCTCCTACAATAGAGACAAACAATTCACAGCTCAATCAGAATCAAATTTTTGCATGGCAATTTTGATAAATTTACTTATGAATTGGTTAAAGGTCGTGTTTGTCTCCTTACAGTTGGAACGGGTAGATATAAAAAATAGCTAAAAAGGAAACGTGGAAAATGGATAGAAAGTAGCCAAAAGTGTTTACTTGATGCTTACAGCCTACTAAATAGACTTATTTAATACCAGATAAAAGAGATCTATTCATTGATAAGAAAAAGAAAAAATGTGAACGCGGACTGGATTGATGATAAAATAGAATCCTGGGTTGCAAATAGTGATTCGATTGATGATGAAAAAGAGAATTTATGTTGACCAAAAAGGTCAAATTTACTTTGCACTAACAATAATGATATACTTGATAAAAAAAAGTAGAACATACCTCCGGCCGGCCAACATTTTTGCTAAATTCCCATTATAATTTGTAACAAACACGTCACTTTCATCACACACAATGAAATCAAGTGTAGCCATATGGGAAGAAAATGCAGAAAATGGTTCCAACTCTTGTTTGGTGGCTATGGTGTCTTTTGAATGAATACTAGGAAAAAGTGCTCGCAAGGGGCGCTAATGTCTCATCCCCACCCTATACTTCGCCTCAAGCCACATAAAGATGAACATATTTGTTACATCCAAGTGCCCTCAGCATTAGACCCACCTTGTCGCCTTCCTTTGTTAGTGTTAGAAAGTAAATCAAGTAGGATCAGAAAAATATCAGCATTCCCCGGTTTAGAAGATTGTGGCAGCCATAAAATCTCAACAGCTAATCAAGGGTCAATTATATAGCCGTTAGGCCTTTGTTTACCTTATTTAGGAACTTGTTTATTCTATAAATTGTACTCATATTGTCAAACATTGTATTACAGAACAATATTCATCTTTCAATCTCCTATTTTTTGATTCACATCATGGTATCAAAGCAGCGTTCGTAAACTGACCTGCTCATCATTTACTGAGTAATCTGTCCCTGTTAACCCAAGCCACCATGTCTGGAGACGACAACTTGAATTCCAACTTGTTCATACAACTCGCAAACCTGTTAAAAATTCCCGGCCACAAAACCTGAAATTATCCGATAGTCTACAAATGAACCTCAAACTCAACAATTAAAACTACGCTCTATGGACCCGAATGATTCGAGTCGCTTTAGGCGGAAAATCGAAAGCCTTGTTAGCACACTTGACCTCAAACCCTCCAGATCCAAATGATGAAGGATTTGAGCAGTGGGAACATGACGATTTGGTCGTGTTTTCATGGCTTATACAAAATATTGAACCGCAAATCGCTGGCAACCTAACCGAGTTTCTAACAGCAAAATCGTTATGGGATACTTTGGTGATTACTTACAGCAGTGGGAACATGACCGACGGGAACAAGAAAGGGAACCAAAAACCCTCCGTCGCCACCACCAACGCCGGTGAAATTCAGTGGGATAGCCTTCTCCGAGAAAGAAGACGCTATGGATGGAGGTAACCGGATTGAGGGACTAACCTCAAATCCGTTGTATAACCCTATTTTTTTTCCCTAGATCTGTTCTTTATTTGATGAATAAAGAAGATGAAGAAGAACAACATAGTGATATGGGCCAAATGAAAAAAACAAAACTGTTTTATGTGGGCAGGAACTCATTGAGACCTTCACCCAATATAAATACAAAAAGGTTTTTTAAACAAAAAATAAAGAAACCGAAAGTTTTTTATGTGTACAAGAACTCATTGAGATCTTCGCCCATTATAAATGCAAAAATCCTTTTAAAACAAAAAACTTTGTCTTTCCACATTTTTAAACGTAAAAAACTAACTCAACACATTTTAAAGGTAAAAAACCTTTGGTCCATATTATTAAAAGGGGGAGATAGTATAAAGGGACTAGAATAAAACCCCCAAAAAATTTTAAAGGGTTTCATAAAATTAAAAAACATTTTCTTTTTCAAAAGAAAAAATAAAAACAAAGTTTTCCTAAAAAAATAGAAATTTATGTGCTCGGCAGGCTATATAGCCCAAAATTGGCTTGTTTACGTTTTTTTTATATTTTATGTAGTAATTGTTTTAAAGAAAGAAACAGATGTTAGTAAACAGGTTTTCTTTACAGCAGACGATTGGCTTTGTAATGTGGGTTTTAGTAAACAGACCTTAAAGTAATTGTTTTAAAGAAACAAAGATAGGGTAATAAACAGGTTTTCTTTGTAGCAGACGATTTTCTTCTTAATATTGTTTTTACTAAACAGTTCTTAACACTTAAAAATACATAATAAAAACCATATCTACTCTATAGACTACTTAATTAAAATCTCGAAAACCCTTTGTTTCTTTTTCAGAATCTCGCTTGAAAAATCCTTTTCTAACTCCATCAATGCTTCATGAATGTTGTTGTCGATTTGTAGTTGTTGAGTCAAGTAGTCTTCTATCTTGTCTCTCAAACCAGTTGGAGGTTCATGCAACACCATATCTAGCACTCCAATGTTTGTCCATGACTGTTCCTTAACTATTTCTTCCATCTTCTCTACTTCATTTCTAACATCTTCGTCTTTTCTCCTTTCTGTTGGTGACCAAGTACTGAATATTGACTTAACGTCTGATGTATCAGCAAAATGATAGTATGATCTGTTTGCCATTTTGGTAGATGAAGTTTAGAATATGTACTGTGTGGAATTTATAAATAAATTTTTAAGTTGGATATGAATATATTTATAGAAATAATTTTGAAAGATAATTAATTTCACGCGATTTTTGGTATAATTATTTAAATCTTTGATTTGTATAACTGATACTTTATTATTTCGTCTGTTCGTTTTCTAAAGAATTCGTCCATTAATGTTTCACAAGTTGTATAGAATCTTCAGATACTATAAACGTTTTGAAATTAAATAATCATTATAACAAAACTTTTCGTTTAACACGTTAACCCAAGTATAATAACTAAACTACGCTATGACCTTTCATTTCACGCGTTTTAAATGTATAAATTAGTAAACAAATCACGAATTTCATTATAAACAATCTTAACATTTACATTTCAGTCTTCATAATAGCATCAATGGCAGCCCTAACTAATAACCAAGAAGATGAAATGAAGGAATTTGTTCTTAATCAAATTACAGCACAGTACTATCAAGATTTGAAGACTATAAGAGATTTGAAGATTTGTTTTGACAGTTTGCACTTGGGCACGTTTGACCGAAATGATGTGAAACGGATTTTGAAGTCAATGCCTTCGACTGCTGTTCGTGATTTGTTGTTGTTGTACAATTCAGAGGCTGGGAATAAGGACGTAGATTTTTTGGCAAAATTGAAAGATCTACATGCACAACTTGAACCTTCAATGGAATTGAAGCTTAAGTTTATTAATTCCTTTAACTAGCTATGTATCTTGATGTTTAACGTTGATTATGTTTATTTTTGGTTTTAGTTTTGTATGTCTCTCAAGATTATATATAGTTTTTTTATGTTTTGTGATTCTAAATTGACTCGTATTAACTTTTATGAGTTATTCAACAGAGCTTTATATGTCTGTAGATTTATATGTGTTATTTCAACAGAGTTTTAATCCGTCTGTAGATTTATGTCTGTGTTGTTGTAACAGTTCCAGTTATTAAACATCTGATCAGAGCTCGACTGTTTAATTTGGGGTTTACTAAACAAACCATTACAGTTCGTCTGTTTACTTTTTTTTATATTTTGGGTGGTAATAATAATTGTTTTAAAGAAATAAACAGACGGTACTAAACAGTTCTTCTTCGCAGCAGACGATTGGGTTCTTAATGTTGGTTTTACTAAATAGGCCTTAAGGTAGGACTCGGTCTCCCGTATGTATCACACGGGATTCCACCTAGTATTATTAAAAGGGGGAGATGGTATAAAGGGACTAGAATAAAACCCCAAAAAAAATTTAAAGGGTTTCATAAAATTAAAAAACATTTTGTTTTTCAAAACAAAAAATAAAAACAAAGTTTTCCTAAAAAATAGAAATTTAAGTGCTCGACGGGCTATATAGCCCAAAATTGCACTAAAACAGACGAGTCATATGACTGTGGTGCCACTGACACTATGACCTATGATAAATCTATTATTATTTCTAAAACTAAACCTAGAATCAATAACATCAAAACCGCTAATGGGGGGATGTTCCTGTTAAAGGAGGAGGAACTATTGAAATATCTCCAACTTTAAAACTAAAGAATTACCTCTATGTTCCATCCCTGTCACATAAACTGTTATCCATTAGCCACATTACAAAAGAGTTAAATTGCACCGTCTTGATGTATCCAACCTTTTGTATCCTTCAGGATATCAGGACGAAAATGATTATTGGGCGTGGCACTGAACGATCAGGATTGTATTATGTGGATGAAGTGACTCAATGGGGAAATGTGATGCTTGCTCATGGGACTACAAATAGAGAAGCTTGGCTTTGGCATAGGAGATTAGGACACCCGCCTAGTAGCTATCTGCATATTTTATTTCCAAAACTTTTTCCTTCTAATAAAACTCTAAATTGTGAGACGTGTGTCCTAGCTAAAAGTCACAAACATACGTATCATTTAAATAATACTAGGGTAGAGATTCCTTTTTCTTTAATACATTCTGATGTGTGGGGTCCCACAGAGGTTAATGGGGGACAAAACTTTCGCTTCTGTGTTTTATTTATTGATGATTGCACTCGTATGATATGGATCTATTTTTTGAAACACAAATCCGAGGTCTTTGAAAAATTTAAAATTTTTTATACTATGATACAAACTTAGTTCAAAACTAATATCCAAATTCTTAGATCGGATAATGGCGGAGAATACATAAATGAGTCTATGAAACAATTCTATCAAAACAAAGGGATAATTCATCAAAAGACATGCCCCTACACTCCTGAACAAAATGGCACCGTCGAACGAAAAAACCGTATTCTTGTAGAAATCACACGGGCCTTCCTAATTGAGTCTCAAGTTCCCACATCTTTTTGGCCAGAAGCTGTTGCGACTGCCACATACCTGATTAATCGTCTTCCTATAAAAGCCCTCAATCTTAAAACCATCGTTCAAGTCCTTTCTGAGTTTACCAACATCCCCCCGCCTCTCACTTTACAACCAAGTGTCTTTGGATGCACTATCTATCCTCATATCCCTAAACATGATCGAGGTAAACTAGGAACATGCGCAGAAAAATGTGTGTTTGTAGGCTATGGAATAGATCAAAAGGGATATCGATGTTACAGTCCAAAACGTCGACATACATACACTACTCTTGATTGTGACTTCCTTGAAACCGAATTTTTCTATACCTACCAATACAATGGTCAGGGGGAGAAGAAGCATATTGACCCACTTGATTGGCTAACATGGGCTCCCGTATCAATAAGTAGAGATCATCATAGGACCCAACGAGAGTCACCTGATTCCCTACATCCCGTTGGTGCTACTGACCAAGAATCTCCTTGTCCTAGACCTACACCTCAAAATGGTGAACCTCAAAACTTTCAAAACGAGGAACCTCAAAGTCCTCCCAGTATGACTATAATGAATTTCCAAATGATACATCTAACAGTGAAATAGCAAGTGAACAGGTTATGTAGGAAGATCGAGAGGAATCACTACAGGAAGAACAAAATAAAACAACCGAGAAATGCGTGCTACCTGCAAGAGCCAATAAGGGAGTACCTCCAAAACGATATTCTCCAGAAAAGGAGACAAGATCAACTAGATATCCCATGGCAAATATGGCCAATGGAAATTTGTCTAAAGAAGCTAAAGCCTTCAATGTTTCCCTACTTAATGAACAACTTCCAAACTCTGTAGAACAAGCCTTGAAGTTCAAGGAAAGGAAAGATGCTATGGAAACAGAAATGGATACACTTATGAAAAATGAAACTTGGGAAAATGTACCCTTCCCTCAGGAAAGAGACCAGTTAGATGTCGGCGGGTCTTCAATATTAAACACAAACCAGATTGAACAATAGAAAGATATAAAGCTCGGCTAGTAGCCAAGGGATACACACAAACATATGGGATCGACTATTCTGAGACACTCTCCAGTAGCCAATATCGATACAATTCGTGTTCTTTTATCTATTGCTGCAAATGAAGGATGGCCTCTTCATCAGTTTGATGTTAAGAATGCCTTCCTTCATGGAGAGTTGAAAGAAGAAGTATATATGGGGGCACCTCCCGGATTCAAAGACAACTTCAAAAACCGAGAAGTATGTCAACTGAAAATGGACTATCTATGGTCTTAAACAATCGCCTCGAGCCTGGTTTGGTAGAATTACATTGGCTATGAAGGGATACGGGTTCAAACAAAGAAACTCTGATCATACTTTGTTCCTCAAACGAAAAGGTAAACACATAACTTGTTTAATATTATATGTTGATGATATGATTATAACAAGAAACGATAAAGAAGAAATGGAGAAGCTAAAAGCAAATCTATTCAAGGAGTTCGAGATGAAAGATTTAGGAAGACTAAAGTACTTCCTTGGAATTGAAGTCCTGAGATCAAAGCAATGGATTTTCATATGTCAAAAGAAGTACATCCTTGATCTTCTTGCCGAAACAGGAATCATCAACTACAAACCAGCTAATACACCGATGATGACCAACCAAAAAATCTATATGTAAGAAGGAGCAAAATTGGCAGATAAAGGGAAATACCAACGTCTAGTGGGAAAACTCATATATCTCCCACACACTCGTCCAGACATTGCATATGCAGTGGGAGTGGTTAGTCAATTTATGCACCAACCCCAAGTTAACCACATGGATGTTGTACGAAGAATTATCAGTTATCTTAAAAAGACTGTTAGCTATGGTATTCTCTTCCAACCAAACAAACGTACATTCAAAGATTCAAGCCTACACAAACGCTGATTGGGCAGGAGATCAACAAGACCGGAGATCTACATCAGGATACTTCACATTAGTTGGAGGGAACTTGGTTACTTGGAGGAGTAAGAAACAAAAAGTGGTTGCTCTATCCAGTGCTGAAGCTGAATTCCGAGGTATTGCAAGGGGACTGGCAGAGGTCTTATGGATACGCAAGCTTCTAACTGAAATTGGATTCATTCAAAAGGAAGAAAGCAAAATCTTGTGCGACAACAAAGCAGCTATAGAAATTTCTGAGAACTCGGTTCAACATGGCCGTACAAAACACGTAGAAGTTGACAGGCATTTTATCAAAGAAAAACTCGAAAGGGGAACTATAGAACTTAAGTTCATTCGATCAGAGGATCAACTAGCAGACATACTTACAAAATCAGTCAACGGAAGACTTTATAACAATTGCCTGTACAAGTTGAGTATCGGAAATCCCACTACTGAAGGGGAGGGTTAGAAGGTAAATTAAGTGGGATTAGAAAAATATCATCATTTCCCGGTTTGGAAGATTGTGGCAGCCATAAAATCTCAACAGCTAATCAAGGGTCAATTATATAGCTGTTAGGCCTTTGTTTAGCTTATTTAGGAACTTGTTTATTCTATAAATTGTACTCATATTGTCAAACATTGTATTACAGAACAATATTCATCTTTCAATCTCTTATTTTTTGATTCACATCAGTTAGGATTGTTGCTCTGTAAATCATATAAAAATATGTTAGGTCACAATTTGGGCAGGTCGGGTTGGGTCACAGGTCAAAACAGGTTCCAATCGAAACATGTATTTTTAGTATGGACCTAGGTCAAGTTAGGTTGACCTGTAAACACTTGTGCATTTGTTATATATACATATAATCAGCATGTCAATTATGATTACAAAAACATCACTTCTGTTATAAGAAACATGTGTCCTCGAAAGAAAGACCGCTCTATCTACTTTAACCAAACATCTTGATGGTGATACTTAAAGAAGGCGATTTAAATTGATCATGTGAAAAAGACATTTTTTATATAATGGTCAAATAGTTATACCAAAACAAGTTCGCTAAAAACTAGTTAAACAGATTAAATGTTATCCATATCCCATAGTATAAAGTGTTTTAGCCCCACATAAGATAGTAAAAAGAATGTCGAATCATTTGTTTGATATTAGATTTGCAATCACTTTAGCATATTACTTTTAACTCTACTACATTCTACTAGTTTTGACTCAATAGTCATTACTCCATAGTTGTTTAAAGGCTAATGTTGGACACAAATGAAATCACACAAACTTAAGAATGAAGTGCTTACATGTAAAGTTTCCCACCTCTTCCGTATTTTACCCAATTCTATTCTTTCCTTACCTCCACCACCATAAGAGAACGGTACAAGTAGTCCTTAGCACAAAATATGCAAGTTTTCAATCCACTCAAAAGTAAAAACCAAAGAACCTAAACTCATAAAAGCAGCAACAATATCAAAAACAGAGTATCAAGTCTTCAAGTGTACAAGTCTAGCATTTTATGAAGGTTTAAAGCACCATACAAAATTGATGCCGAGATAAAACTAAAAGAAGCATATACAATAAAATAGCCAAGGTACAAAGAGTTATGGGCAAAACTCTACTTACAATAGTAGGGTATGGCTGACGGGGTAGAGTGGTTACTTTTGGTACTAGTTTTGACGAGTCAGATAACCCAAAACACTTATAGTTCAAAATTTTATACTAGAAAAAATACATAATGTCCAATGTGATCACAAATTTCACATTATCACAATCATAATCTATTTTTTGAATTAAATAAGTTAGCAGGTGTTGTATATAAAAATACACTTCGAGGGTGACTTCAATCCGTTTTCTCTTTAGCAAACTTTTTTTTTTTATTTTACCCATTTGATCTTTTAGAAAAAGAACATGCTCAAAGTGACTCATTCACTAGTAAATGTCTTAAAATTGTCACCTCTAAAATCACTTAAAATGATATCGGCTATATGAGAAATTAGAACAAAAATAATAATGATACCATAGTGTTTGCTCTTTATGATTTAAAAAAATAAATAAAAGAACCATTAAGTGCATACCTCAGATGTAGAGCAATATAGTGCATGGCCATCTTCCTCATTCGGTTGACCAGATCTTGACCCATTTTATTAATAGGATCAGTTGTTGGAAGATTATAATCAAGAAATTCATATTGTATCAAAGTCAACCGAAAAAAGTCAAAGAACAGAATTGGCGCCAAAGTTAATAGGCATGTCGGTCGTATTTTTTTAGTTGTGTCGATTAGTTTATAAAACGATTAAATAACCGTCAAGTACTTTGGGTATAAATACCCTCATATGTATCATTTGTATTTGTGTGGATAATATTAGTTTGTGTGCATATTATCGAAATCCTCCACCCTCTGTTCTATATACATGAGTCCCTGCATCAATTCTGATGCATACTCCTAACCTATTTGATGTTCATCAAAGATTGATCCAAGATCTGAAGGGGCCTCAACATCAGTGAATTTTAAAGCATGGTAGTTTACCCTGCATCTAAGCTTTTGAAGATCAGGCTCCAACTTGTTAGCAAGTCTGTAATCAAACTTACTCAGCTGAACAGCCTGCACAAGAAACAAAATCATCAAATAGTGAAACAACGAGACTTGTGTCCAAACTTTGGTTCAAAATCAATGGACAAATCCATCATCTCCTTTATAGAGCATCCTAAAAAGCACCTCAAAATCTGAATTTGTATTTCTCATTGTTGCATAGAAACTCAATACCATCTGCTGTGCTCTGTTGGTGGCACAGTAGTTGTTCAACTTCACGAGAAACGTATATACACATCTTTCCCTTTTTCAGGTTACCTATGTGGTTGGTGTAAAAATTGATTTGGGTCGCTCGGGATTAAATCGAATATATACGTAAAACAAAAAACAATATTCACTTGTACGGTAGCATTCGGAGCCGTTTCCAATCAAGTGCCATGGTGGACGCCACTCAGATCCCCTTATTCGATCATCTTCATCCATAGATATCTTACAACCTATGTAAACCTAGTTAAGTAAAGATGCTTTAGTTGTGGATCTTGCATTTTGCATCCTTCTCATGGGACTTTGATGATTATAGAGCTATCAAATGAAATAGGTAAAACGCCATATTTTTACATCCAAAGGGAGAGACAAGTTTGGTGACCGGTTTCAGGATGAGTGCAATGCAGACGGATCAAGTGACGGCGATGGTTTTAGTGTAGGTTGAACCGAAGGGGTAGAAACTTGAGTCACAAGTTGGAAGGGTGCAAAAGGTTGGCTGTCGGTGCAGGTTTTGGGGTTGGTTTCATGGCAATTTTGCGGGTATTGGTTCGGGAGGGGAAGCAGATGGTGATATGCAGAGGGAGGCTTAAGAAGGGCCCGGGGTGCCGCGACCCCACCGTTTTTTGGCTCAATAGTGTAAATTTCCCTGTTTTTACCTAAAATTTTGTATATAAAGTCTGGCCCCCACCGATTTGATTTGATATTACGTAAATTTGGGTCTTGTGACTTTCGGCCCCTACCATCTTAAAATTCAAACTTCGCCACTGGTGATATGATATGGTTTTGGGGATTTCCCACGTTGTTCGGATCGATTGGAGCACGTTGAAGACGGTTTGCAACTGAGACTCGAGTCTCGCAAAAGATTCCTTCATCCATATACAGAACTCCGTTTCGGATAGAGAATGAGCGGCCATGGGTCCTGGGAGATCATGACAACTCTGATACCAATAAATATGTACCAATTTAGTAGTCAAAGAATGTAGAATAAAGCAGAGAGAATCTAAGGAAGCACCAAGATTAATTCATTTTCATTCATACCTTTTACTCAAACCAACAGTGGCTTTTATAGCCTTACAAACAATCAATCTCCATCATGTGCACATTCATTTTATGTGTACATGACCTCGTAAGAAGAACATATCACTTTGTAAAGTAATACTTGTTGAGGGCATCAAAAATTGTGAAGTTTGGTCTCTGGTGATCATGGGGATAAAGTTGTAATTTATTGAATAAATGCCCTATCTTGTTTGTATATAAGTCGTGTTGCGCATCTTATTGCTTTTTCACCACCTACACCAGTTATTGAAATGCGTAGACCAGACCAATCTTCACGCTGAAAACCCCGAAAGGTACTAAATGGTCTATAGGAAATCCACCTATTCCCACTCTTAGATGCATTAGTACAAACAACCTCTTTCTGACTATTGCTCATTCCATCCTTTCTAAACGAGATGCTAAAAAACGGACCATGTCGATCCCCCTGCCATTCCCCTGGAAAGACACCACATACCACAATCCCAATGAGTTGGGTATGGCATTTGGGAGGTATCATCAATCTTATTTTGTGCCCAGGTTGTTCTTCTTTGAACCATCTTGGAATGTTGGTTCCAGGAATACCAATCGTTAGCGGATGGTCTACAACGTCACATCTCTGTATTCAACAAAAAAAACATATAATCATCAAATTTTTCATAAGTAAATATTTTTACAAACTTTCATAGTTTATTTACATGTAAGCTATGCAAAGATGGGTAGAAATAAATAAGATAAAATTAGAAAAGAGTTAATAAATGGAAATAAAAATAGGCCACCTTAAGGAGTGATTGCTGCAACATCTTATTAAGGTGTCTTTCATTAACTTGATCCTCTAGTAGTTTATGGCAATTGATGAAGGAAACTCGATACCAGCAGTCATACTCTTTTGATAGACCGTCTATCTTTTCCAGAGAGCAGCAATTGTTTGCCTGTAATACTTTTATTTTTGACGGGAGAGCATGCAAAATTTGAAGTCGGCGACAGTCATTCAGGTTTAACCTCCTCAGACTTGAAAGATAGGAGAAGCTTGTAGGTAATCGGATTAATTTATTGTTTCCACTCAGGTCCAAATTTTCTAAGTAGGAAAACGCTTGAAGATCTTTGGGGAAGTCTTCACTTTCTAATTGTCTACAACTAAGATTTAGTGTTCTCAAGGAACACATGTTTGTCAGAGTATGTAAACTGATGGACCTTGGAATGTTGATGTTCCTAAAACTTGCATGTCTTCTTAGATTCAAATAGCCTAGGTGAGAAAGATATCTAAAGGATGATGGCAATTCCTCCATACTAGAACAATAATCAAGATCTATAAATGATAGGTTTACCATGCATGGGGACGCGTCTGGAAATCTCTCAAGACTTGAGCATTTAACGAGCTTTAGATACCTTAAGGATTCCGTCTCAAACGTGGATGGCAGATGCTTTAGCCTCTCACAACCACTAATGGTCAAGTTGTAAATCTTTTTGTGAGATCCAAGAGACTCGTGAACCTCAACTAAATTCGTACAATTGTACAAAATCAACTTCTCAATGTTTGGAGCCCCTGAGACATCTGGAAGTGTTGTCAGGCTGTCTAACTGTTGAAGTTTTAAGAACTTCAAGTTTGGCATAACCTATTAACGTAGATAGAAACGAACATGATTTTAGCCAACGTTACACATGGAATTGATCAGTCCCGGTAAAGGACTATTGTTTATTATGTAAACACAAGCTAACAAATATTACCGTTTAAATGTGAAAAACAAAAGCCCAGACTATTAAAACAAGACCAAAGTGGCATGTTCCCTTAGTTTTGCATTTCATTAAATTAAAATCAACACATTACAAGTGGACGGCTGGTAAGCAGGCAACAAGTTGCGCCGCCACCTACTTTTGAATAGCAAAACCTACTCTATTAAAAATAAAAGCCAGATAATGATGAGACATTGAAATCATTGTGCATCAATGGTGTTTTTGATACCATATTAGTATATGGTGTAGTTTGTATGATTCTTGAGTTTTATTCCTTTTTTATTGTGATTGTAGCATACAAGTGTAGATGGTACAGGTATATGATGGATAGGATAATGGGTTGTATTGTGCTCTCAACTTGACCAAGGATGGGCTAGCTTTAGAAAATGAATGGTTAGGTTTCGTGTGATCAGTTGGATTGTATGTGGTACCAAGTTAGGTTTAGGTGGGTCGGGAGTTTCATGTCCACTATTAGGCCCAAAGATAGGTTTACGTTGTGGTGTTGGAATACCCTTGAGGTGAGGTAATGCGTACACTTTTGTATTCTTTTATTTGTTTTAATAAATTTCGTTGCGTATCACTTCCTTTTATAAAAAAATAAAGATACACATTTATCACCTTCACGCTTAACAAAATGCATTAATCTTTGTGGCATTGTTCACACTTATAAACATGTATAACTTCTTCACCTGTATAAGCCATGTGCTATATCATAATCCAAGAAAAACTCTACAACTTCTCTGGCTGCTAAGGGCCAATGTTTTGTTTTCAATAGAGTAAGTTTTGCAATACAAAAAGGGGTAGCGGCGCAACTTGTGGCCCGTTTACCTACGTGTCACTTGTAATTGGTTGTTTTTGTGTTATATAATATCCAGATCATTTGTAAATAAAAAAAAATACTTAATTTGAAGATAAAAAAATATTGTTCACAACTTTTAAGTGTTTAGAAATTTAGAATTTGTCACATCTAAAAATGTGTTTATCAATTTGTGACATCCGATTTCTAAGTACCAGATTATGTGAGTATATGCTAAGAAAATAGTGTAAAATGAGCTAAATATTGTGGGGGTATATCAATGCATGACAAACTATGACTCAAATTTATTGCTAAGAATATGGTCACATTTGTTAATTACCTTTTGTCCATTCCAAAATTGTTTAATACTGCCGCCAACTACTTCAAGACCGACGAGCTTACTCATCCGTGCCATCGATAGAGAAGAAAAAGGGTACTCACTCCAATAAAGCCAGCGTAAGTTATGAGGAAAAAACGTAGGCTCACTAGAAGTAAATTTGCCTCTAATATCAAGTATGCGAAGATTCTTCATGCGTTCAAAAACATTGGCACTAAAACCCACATTCTCCTCATAATCGTCAATATCATATTGCTTATCGGACACCATGATTGCTTCAATTGCTTTAAGTTTCTGAAACAAAGATTCAAACATAGAAGGCACCTTTACTCACTGTAAGAAAAACGTACTATTTTAGTAATTGTCTAGTATACGTTTAGAAAAGTATTGTTAGCATTTGAATTAGTTTAATTCTGTAGTACAAGGATTGGTTGTAGGTCAAGTAGCTCAAGCATTAAAGTCTATTTGTTTTACTTTTCAACTTGTATCTTTCACTATCAACTCAATAACAGCATTCATACCCCCTCCATCAAACCTCCTCTCATCTCTAAAATAAAAATAAAAAAAATAAAATACCTTACTAAAAACACCCTACATCCCATCCACCATTTTATACCCCATCTTTATATTTTGAAAAATCCATCTTCTAGTTTTTTTATTTATAAAAAGCTATTATTCACCTCCATCAAATTATTGTGAATGTATTTTAATGAGGAATATAATAAAATAAGTGTTTGTGAGTAAGAGAAAGGTAAATATGGTGGAGGGGATGTTGAAGGTTTTTCTAAAATGAGAGATAAATTTTGAAAAGTACGATTTTTTGTTATATTATAGGGTATAAAATGGTGGAGGGGATGTGAATGCCCTAAGAAGAAAAAACTCGCTATTATTGAACAATTCATCGAGCAGGATTACGGGCCGATTGGGTTAGGAGATACGAACCAAGTTTAACAAGAGAGAGATTTATTACCCGGTTATTTTTCAAGGACTCGTGGATATCATCGAGATGCCATAGCCTGCTATTTGGGAAACTCTCACGAACTATGTGCAAACCCATTTCTTGTATGAGATCATGCATACATATTTCATTATTAGAAATGGTGATTAGAGACTTCTCAATAAGAACACTTATCCCTATCTGTGGGTCAAAACCACAACCCTCGAGTACATGAGTTACATGTTGTACATGTTTTCCCTTGAAGAAGCAAGCAACATCTAGGAATATATTCTTCTCAGAATCATCTAACCCGTCGAAACTTAACTTAAGTGTCTCAAAAATCTCAACATTTGGGGCTTTGGATAATCTATTGAAAGCACTTTCCCACACACCTGCCTTCCTCCCATGAAAGAAAGAGCCCAAAACTTTCACAGCTAAAGGAAGATAGCTAGCATAGCGAATGGCACGACAAGACAACCCTTCATACCCTTCTGGAGGGCTATTCCTTTTGAAAGCATGCCTGCTAAACAACTCAAGAGCTTCATGCATTAACAAACAATCTGGTTTGTACTTGGCATCAGCATTGGACAACAATTGTTCGTTTCTTGTAGTGATCATGATTCTACTTCCTGGACCAAACGAGTCATGTGTTGCAGATAGGAACTCTAACTGCTTAACATTGTCCAGATCATCAAAAACAATAAGAACTTTTTTGTGAAGAAATCTTTCTCGTATCATGTTGGCTCCATCATCAGGATCCAAAAAATTAAAATTGTGATTCGTTAACAGAATCTCCCTTAGAACCTTTTCTTGTAACGCACATATATCTCTTTTATTTGAACTATTCTCCCTAACATCTTTCACAAAGCAACTAGCCTCAAACTTACAAGCGATTCTTGTAAACAAAGCTTTGGCAATAGTTGTCTTGCCAATTCCTCCCATTCCATGTATCCCTACTATGCGCACTTTGTCATTTTCTTCTGTTCTCAATAGAGAATTTAATGCATCCATATGAGAGTTGATGCCTACTAAATTTCTATCCATATAAGAAAGTTGTACATCAGCTAAGATTTCTTCCACAATCTTTTTGATATACGTAGATTCACCCCTGTAAATTTAACACAACTTTTAATAAGCTTAAGTGACATATGTTTATGGTAGTGTGATGAATGTTTGATCGAATGTGATCCATGGTCAACTGACCACTTATATATACATATATATATATATATATATATAACTAAAGCAATAAATCTTACATGGCATTCAAAGAGACCAACCTCCTTATTAAGTGTGCCAGGTGGCATGCCTATGTGGCATTAAGTGATTTTAGTCAAAAAAAAATATTTAAAAACAAAATTAGATTTTTCTCTTTTGTTTCCTCCCGTAATTTTAAACGTTAATATCTTTTATAAATGAGATTTTTTAAAGAAAAAAATTACACCAAATTAACGAGCGTTTTATTCTCTTCCCAACGAGTAACATAGTGCTATATAAAAAACGGAGAAAAATCGACTATTTTAGGTTAAGTATTGAATATTGATATTAGAATTATGCATTTTTTAAGCCTTTATGATATGTGTTAATACTAGAGTTATACATTGTTTTAAGTTAGGTACCAATATTAGTATGCTAGAGTTGTATATTTTTTTAGCCTTTAGGATAGGTGTTAATATTATAGTTACATTTGAGTTATACATTGTTTTAGGTTAGATGTTAGCATTAGAGTTGTACATTGTTTTAGGTTAGATGTTAGCATTAGAGTTGTACATTGTTTTAGGTTAGGTATTAATATTAGAGTTATACATTGTTTTAGATTAGATGTTAACATTAGAATTATACATTGTTTAAGGTTAGGCGTTAACATTGGAGATACATTGTTAATTGTTTTAGTTTAGGTGCTACCCGGAGCTTTCATGCATGTAACAGTAAAGCGCATCTGTCTATTTCATTTGTAAAATTGATGTGGTGTCATATTAGATTTCTTAACCCGGGACGCTTCCGGGATATAATCTAGTTTTTCTATATATAACAAGATTATGTCACTTGAACTAGATATGGACAAAAAGTAATTAAAGATTTGAATTCCCTACTAGTTAAGGAACTTTATAGTAAAATCTATGCTTTGTTCGACTCTTGATTGGTAAGTTACATTAGTATACATAGTTCTTAGAACTACTTGAATTGAATTACAGCCACAGATGAAGGAAAAGTCTACTTACTGTTTGAAGGTTTTGGAGATATGCAAGCCAGATAAATTGGCTATGGATGTTAAAGCTTCCCTCCACTCGTTCACTTTATCCATCTCTTCTCTAAACTCCTCCTCATGTTTCTGAAAGAAAACATCAATATCGTTCTTCTGCCCACGAATATCAGATGGATCGACATGATAAAACACTGGTATCACCCTTTGTCCCATCCGATTATGCCATTCCATGATCTTGGCCAGCTCCGCCAAACACCAAGACGAGTTGGCATAATTTTTTGAGAACACAACCACTGCAAACCTTGACTCTTCAATAGCTTTCAGGAGTTCTGGAGAAATCGCTTTCCCTTTTTTGAGCTCCTCATCATCCTTAAACACGCATATTCCTCTTTGTACTAGAGCTGCATAAAGATGATCTACGAAAGTGTAGCGAGTATCCTCGCCTCTAAAGCTCAAAAAGGCATCATATTTCCAGCTCCTTGTTGGTACAGAAGATGATGCATATGGAGAAGACTTACAATATGCCATTGTTTCTTTATTCAAACTAGAGGGTCGTTAACAATCAAATATGAAGTATACAATCAATGTTGAAAAGGACTTAGTTTTGGAAGTATTGGCCTTGAATGGGAACACATGAATATATTAAAGATTCCATAGGGTGATAGGCCCACGCGTTGGAAATTTTGGTTAATTTAGAAGACTTTAAATTATGTTGAAAAGATTGGAATGTTGATACAATGATTAATAATCAGCATTTAGACATCTCTAAATTTTAGGGAAATAAGCTAAATTACTACTAACAATTTTAGGGAAGCTAAAGTAATTCTTTAAATATACAGATTCGATATTCGTTCTTTAAATCTGTTCACTCGGACCATTGCGGACCCAATGTCCCGGCACCAACGTCTAGATCCAACCGACCCGCATCATCGTCTTGACCTGGCTCCCTGCTGACCCAACTTCTTGGCAGTACGGGTCTAGTCTTCAGTTGGGGTGGTAGAAGGCGACATTTCGGTTGGTTCATGATTCAAGCCTAATACTCCCAAATTTCTTGTCACACTTTTCTTATTACGTTTTATAACTCTTTTCGGTTGGATCATGATTCAAGCCTAATACTCCCAACACGTTTACTGAACCCAATCAGGCTTGGATCAAGATTCAAGTTTAATAGTCCCAAGCTTTTATAACTCCTTATTACTTTAGACATCTTACCTTTTATACATCCAACATATTTAAGAAACTCAGTCAAGGCCATTAAGCATTTCGCCTTTTATGGCATGTGTCATCCCATCTTGAGATGTGTAGCCCACTCTTGCTCACAAGGTCCACAAGCAAGCTACTACTTCATGATCTCATTTTCCTTTTAAAAATGTTTCATTCACATTCATGCATAGAATTACTCCCCAGACTTGTTTCAAAATAAAAACCAAATAACCGCAAATGTATGGTTATGACTAATTGTGAAATTACCTAAATGAGATGGGAGTTGAATCATGAATGCCTGCCTCTTTTATCTATAAATAAGTTTTGCAAACCAATAACTAAAACGCCCCACAAGATTGCAGCATATAAATCTGCTGGTTGGGGTCAACTTGTTCTATGGGTTGTCCTTACCACCCCCAGCGTGGCTGCCTGTCAGTTTAGTGCACACAGATGAATAGGAAACACGAGCAGAAACACTTCTGGTTGGGTCACAAGTGAAAGACTGTAAACCTGTCTAACCCAATCCATGATGTTTTTGATCAGTCGAATCCCATGACCCACATTGCCCAACAAATCATGAATGTTGAAAGTATATTCTACTAATCAAACGAGAACATAACAAACCGCCATTTACAATACATTCTTACATCAAGTAAATCACCCGAATAAAAACTACAAAAAAAAAACTGTAAAAACGAAAACAAACCTCTAATGCAGCAGAATTATATGTTGTGGTGGGGTATGTGTGGGTCGGGTTGAAACTTTGGTTCGCATCTGAAGCTGTATTTCTTGCAAGTACCACATTTTAAATAGTAAAAACCCCATGAGCCTCAACATCTGTACAGTTCAACAAAATGGATCTGTTACGTTGGATATGTCAGGTAGCAAGTGTTTCCTGACTTGTACCTTTAGCATCGAATCCGCAATCTGCATTGTCATGGGTTGTAGTCAATTAGAGGTGCAATGCAACCCATTTATAATAAATGGTCAGTTTCATGTTATTGTTTAATCATTACATGTCAAATGTGCCAAACCAAAAAAAGTAACTGAAAAGGAAACAGTTTCACATGGGTTGAAAGTCTCCAAAGCATGCTATTTCATGCCTAGATTCTCCTGAATCATTTTATTTTCAAAAAAAATATATTATTATTACTTCATCGTTAGCTACTTACAAAAACTGAACAAAAAAATGTATGCATGTCAACCCAACCCGACCCATACGACACCAAAAATTTGTTTTAACCCGTACCCATTTTGACCCGTTACCAACTCAACTCAATCCGCTCATCTTACCCGCTCTAGTAGCCAACATTCATCAAGATCGGCTAGCAAATAAACTGGGAATATCTAGCCAACATTCATCAAGTCAGAAAGCAACTCTTCAATTTCAGGTAAGTCGGATATCAAAGGATCATCTTCAACACTTGTATCATTGGCTAGATGTTGAAATTGGGGGTCAATAAGATCATCATCTTCATCCTGGTCTGATAATTCATGTTCGTGTTCAATATCCTGGTCAACGACTACTTCATCCGAGTCAACATCAGTCTTCCCAAACTTTCGAGGGAGTGTTTGGAGCTTTGATTTGGCTTCGGCGTCTTCACATATACAAGTAGCAGGGTTTTCATGAAATTCACCTCGCCCGGGTCTTACCTCCTTTGGCTCCCCCATGAAACCTCTTTGACGACTTCTTATTCTTGAAGAGAAGTCCTCCCATGTTGTATTTTCACGGTTTAGGAATAACCGGTACAGTTTTTTAGCATTTGGACGTACAGTCGGTTTGTGTCCAAAGTATCTCCTACAATAGATACAAACAAGCCACATCAATCGACACCAAATTTCAGCTTCATTAACATCACGTTACACATGGTAATTTCGATAAATTTACTTATGATTGGTCATTTAGGGTTGTGTATCTCCTTAAAGATAAAAGGGGTAATATAAAAAATAGGAAAAAAGTCAATGCGTCAAATTGGTAGAAAGAAGTCCAAAGGATGTACTTGATGCTTACAGCCTACTAAATAGCTTTATTCAATAACAGATAAATGATGCTAACCCAAAAAGTCAATCTTATAGCAGTGGTGATAAACTTGATAAGAAAAGTAAAGCATACCTCCGGCCAGCCAAAATTTTTGCCATATTCCCATTATTATTTGTAACAAACACGTCACTCTCATCACACACAATGAAATCAAGTGCAGCCATACGGGAAGAAAATGCTGAAAATGGTTCCAACTCTTGTTTGGTGGCTATGGTGTCTTTTGAATGAATATTGGGAAAAAGTTCTCTCAAGGGGGCTAATGTCTCATCCCCACCATATACTTCACCTGATGCCACATAAAGATGAACATCTTTGTTATATCCAAGTGCTCTAAGCATCAGACCCACTTCTTCGGGTGTGAGTGGGCATCTACCCTGTCTCCTTTCTTTGTCAGGATTGTTGCTCTGCAATTCATATAAAGATATCTTAAGTCTTGCTGAAGGGTAGAGGTGACAAGATGGGCAGTGGGGTTGGATAACGAGTCAAAACAGGTTCCAGTCGAAACAAGTACCTCTAGTATGGATCTAGGTTGGATTGGGTTGATCTCTAAACACTTATTTGTGCATTTGTTATATATAATTAGCATGTCAATTATGATTATAAAAACATCACTTCTATTATAAGAATTCAAAAACAATTTAAGATCTTATATGCATAAAAAATACTTTGGGCCATACTTGACCCGATTCCCTTTTAGCCAACTTTCTGAATTGACCCAGAACCCAAATCAATTCATTTACACCATTTATAGGTAAGTGGGTTGAAATTGCAACCTCTTCTTACAGATGTGTTTAGCCATTTGAACTGGATTATACTTGGTTCTTTAGAACTTCGCTTCTAAGAAATATTTCTTTGTTAAACTTTTAACAGCTTATGTAAAAATTGTTAGCAGTTTGCTATTGTTAATAAACCTTAAATTAATCATAAATGTATTACATTACTACGAAACATTTGTACTCAAAAGAAAGGCTGCTAAACTCTAGCTACTTTAACCAAACATCTTGCTGGTGATATTTAAAGAAGGCAGCTTGAATGGATTAATGTGAAAACGAACATTTTCTATGATAGTGGTCAAATAGTTGTATACCTAAACAAACAAGTTAGCTAAAAAACAGTTAAACAAATTAAATATTATCCATAGTATAAAGTGCTACAGCCCCGCATAAGATAGTCAAAAGAATGTCGAATCATTTGTTGGATATTAAATTTGTAATCACTGTAGCATATTACTTTCAATCCTCCTAAAATTCTACTAGTTTTTACTCATTAGTCATTACTCGATAGTTTAAAGGCTAATGTTGGACATAAATGAAATCATGCGAACTTGAGAATCAAGTGCTTACATGTAAAGTTTTCCACCTCTTCCGTATTTTACCCAATTCTATTCTTTCCTTCTCTCCACCACCATAATAGCATCCTGAAAATGCAAGCATATCAGGTTCAAACCTGTATTATAGAACAGTACAAGTAGTAGTTAGCACTTAGCACAAGTAATGCAAGTTTTCTAACATATTGTTTGCTCAATTTAAGAACATAAGAATCATCAAGTGCAAACCTCAGATGAGTAATTGATACAAAAATAATAATAACATAATGTTTGCTAAATTTAAGAACATAAGAACCATCAAGTGCAAACCTCAGATGTAGAGCAATATAGTGCTTGCCCATCTTTCTCATTCGGTTGACCAGCTCTTGACCCATTTTATTAATAGGATCAGTGAACTTTAGGGCATGGTAGTTTACCCTGCATCTAAGCTTTTGAAGATCAGTCTCCAACTTGTTAGCAAGTCTGTAATCAAACTTACTCAGCTGAACAGCCTGCACAAGAAACAAAATCATGAAACACTATAGAAACACTATTGAAGATTAGGCCAACAAATGAAGCAAATTAATATGATGACCCCCTGACTCATGTCTATGTGAACACATGTGTATGCTAAATAACCTTAGAAAACTAGACATCCAGATAAACTTCACCTCAGGAGAATACAGTTGGAGAACTGAAAAGCATTTGGTCCCCAATCTAGAAGAAAGAACTACATATTTTGACCTATGTTTATAGATATCCTTTTTCGTCAGAAGAAACACAAGATAGATTGATCAGGTCAATGCATGCGTTAAAGATGATGATACATAACACGGAGAAACTCCACCAGATTGTAAGATTTCAATCCTATCTATTTTACAATTAAAGAACATTTTCACGTTTTTGGAACTTGAATCTCCAAGTTCTCGTCAAATTACTCAACTTATGCTCCAATTCGAAACAAAATTTGTAGCCATGTTATACATTACCGAAGGTTTATAGCATGTTAGACTATTTTTGGAACTTGAATCTCCAACTTCAAGTCAAATTACTCAACTTATGCCATCATACAATTATATGGTTTGATAATGCAGCAAGAAACAATCAAGCCTATTTTACTTTACTTGGTTGTTATTACTTATTATTTAGTTTAAAGCAGTTACTCTTTTGCAGATATGTAAGCAGTTATTTTCAGCAGCTCTAGACTTGTGTTAAAATACGAAATAATCAGAAAAGGTAGGACTAGTAGTTACGGTCCCAACCAAGGTTGTAAAAATCACTAGTCACCAATTAATCAGTGATCGGTGGGTTAGTGATTAATTTTGCATTAATCACTCCATTAGTCAGAAGCCGGTCCAAGCCGGCCCAAGCCGAAGCTAGGCGGCCCAAGTCGGATAAAATCCTGGTAGTTGGCCCAAGTCATTTTACGTAAAATTAGGCCCAAAAAATGGCTTCAGTCTTAAATCTGTCCATTACCCTCATTTGTGTTAAAAAAACCTAGCCGCTTTATACTCCTCCACTCCTGCTTCACACTAATACAACGCATCAAGCTGGATTCATTGATTCTTCTGAGGTAAGCTTCTATCACATTCTCGTAGACCTAGCCGCTTTATACTCCTTCACTCCTACTTGTATCAGATTACTAAATGTGTTTTGTATTGTGTTTTAATTAATGAAATTGGTGTACTATGCCTTAAAATTATGCTCAAACCTGCTTGTATAGTTGTATCAGACTAATAGATGTGTTTTATTGTGTTTAAACTGATAAAACATGAAA